>OX359274.1:41944563-42544563 GCA_947179155.2 Hedera helix
CTTGAGCTTGTATTGTTTAATTAAACAAACTCTCTAATTCTTAAAGTTACTACTATGTTAAATCTTTTAGCGTTTGTCTGATGTTATTTAGTAGTAAGGGTTATTTAGATTACTTATTTCTTCTTAACTAAAATTAAGGAGAGATAGAAAAATTATTCGAATGAGAGTAATTATTCTGCAGTGAATATTTAAAATATTAATTGATTTATGTTTGAGTCAATGATCAGTGTAAATTTCTGATGGTGGGTGTTAATTTAACCAAGATTCATTATTCTAATTTATTTTATTAATTTATTTGCATATTTGATTATTTTAGTTAATATTCTTTTATTTATTTCTTTTAATTAAAAAACCCATAATTTTGGTTTACATTGCATAAAAATAAATTAATCATTCTCTGTAGGATCGACTTTTATTTACACTGTTACATTAATATTTTTTTAAAATAAAATTTTATTTTTGGGTGTCTCCGATAACCCACCAAATTTTTGGGTGAACTGCCTTGCCTCTTTTTCTTCTGGATAAATGGCATATATAGATTCCAACACACGTTAAGGTCCAAAAAAGAGCAAGTACACCTTCAAGTAAACTTAATAATCTCTGAAAGTTAGCAGTTAGCACCTCAACCCATTTTAGACCTGATCGCCGGTTTAGAACATACACATGCAAGCTACTCTTAAAATGATGCAACAAGAAAAAATAGTTAAATCCACATGCTCATTCCACCAAATAGTGATACTACTAATAATTCTCCCCCAGTTTAAAAGAAGAAGAAGTTCATCTACGAAATTTATAAATTTTAATAATGTATATTTATTCTATGCTATACTCAAAAATTAATAATTCGTAAATTATGATTACAAATCTGAGTGTATTACGTTATTTACGTTGTTTTATATTATTAACAACTCTTTTTTGCAACGAAATATATATAGGTAAATACGGCTCTATTTCTGAAACAGACTACCAAGTCCATCTGTGCATGATGGTTTATATAATTATTAAAGCATACATGAAATGTAATCACATTGAATTCCTCTATACAAATGAACAATAAACTTTTTCTCCCTTGGTCGGCATGAACAACATATTTCACAAATGCTTTTTCGTTATTTGGTGTTATGTATATATATATATATATATATATATTCTTTTTTATTACAATAGTATGTACTCATATTTATAATTCAAACTTATTCGTTACCTTGCCTAAAACAGTATTTTTATATACAAATAAAATAATTAATTGATCTATCTGATCGACTTTGCTGGTGGGAATGCCAAACTGCAGAGAGGTGGTCTTTTTCAGTGGGCACCCAACTTTAAAGAAAGTCTAGTCATGTCTTCATCAAACTAATGTTCGTCCATTAATAGTTAGTTTCAGGGTCGTCTCATAAGAAATAACACCAAGGTATTCGATATTAACAAACAGTATTATCAATTTAGTAAATTATATTTTTATTCGACATTATATCTTGGGAACTGTAAAAGATGAGGCCCACATACGGAAATAACAAAAATCAGTGTGCTCCTGTGTCTTTGTTATCATGCTACCTGCACCACTCTTTTTTTTTATTTTAAATTTTTTTAATTTATAAATAAAAAATTGATTAGAAGATAGACAGAATGCCATAATTTCTTGAAGACTGCAGATTTGGCTAGACAAAATGGCATAATGAGATAAGGAGAAACAAGGTATAACGTTGGTTGGTAAATAAATAACAGGAAATGGACCAGTCTTTAATTAAACCACTAACTGTTTGTGGAAATGCCTGAAAGAAAAAAGTAGATTTATTTAGTTGCAGAGCGCACATGTCCAAGAAGCAAGTCAAGGTAGAGAAGGTAAGAAGGGTTTGTAATTTTATATGAGCCTCTAATATGGTAAAAGTGGATTGAAAGCTATGCCTAATCATTATTTTTTCCCCTTCTACTTCTCATTAATGTTAGCAATACATACGAGTTCCCAGACTTTCCGAACTCTTCTTATTTTTCATATTCATATCAGCAGTTAATTGAAGGAGTAAAGCTTCCCCAACTTCCTGGAACATGATTTTAGGTGTATTAGCTCTTTAACTCAAATGAGGGACTGAGGAGGAGGAAATAACAAGTGAATGGTTAATGTCGGACTTATTATCAGGGCGGCTGCTAATGAATGCCAGCATGAAGAGGGAAGGTGATTGTGTAGTTGGTGAAGATCATTAATTAAGAGGGTGCATATTTTTATTTATTTAGTCAGAACAATGAGCACCTAATAATTGAAGTATGCTGATTTGCTTCTTGCAGGTACTGCAGCGTTTCTTTTCTTTCTTTATTATTTTTCTAATCTTTTCAGATGCCTAGCATATCACGTAAAATGATATGCTCTAACAAACTTGAAACTACCATGATTGAAAGAGAAAAGAAAAACGCTACCGACATATTGGCAAGGCTTTGTTAATTTATTGTTTTTAAACTTGTGGTAGGGATGCACTGACCTTTTTTTGTGTGCGTATGTGTTTATTTCTTTGACCAAGCATGGGAGCTGTATTTCTTGAATTCTCTTGATGGAGTGGGCAGTTTATTGTTAGCAATGAATTCACATTGTTCTACGCTCTTACAGCATTATTGGTGAGCTAATCAAAGATATATAAAATAATATTTATCTGATTTTTTTGTTGACTTTTTATATGAATATTATACTCCTTCCGTTCCAAATTATAAGACCATTATTAACTTTTGAAAGTCAATTTGAGACATTTTTAAATTCAAAATTAACATGACTCATTAAAAATTATAAAACATTAAAGTTTACAATGAATAATACTTTTTAGATAGTTTACAATATTCGTCGTTGTATTAAGAGCCTGTTCGGGACCAACTTATAAGTTGGTCAACCCAACTTATAAGTTGGTTTGCTAAAAGTACTGTTCGGAAATGACTTAAAAAATGACTTATAAGTCGAAAAAAAAGTTCAAAAAAATAAGCAAGGTTTAGTTACTTAAAAAAAATGACTTATCAACTGCAGTGAAATGACAAAACTGCCCCTCCTTGTTTTTTTAACATTCTTCCTACTAAAGGACATTTTAGTAATTTTTACATTTTACTTAACTTATAAGTCATTATTACCCGAACACATCCATAATTATTACTTATAATTCCCGACTTATAAGTAAAAATGATGCCGAACACTTTTATTAAATTTAACTTATAAATCTACTCAAATTTTAACTTATAAATCTACTCAAATTTTAACTTTAAGTCAAAAAAAAAAAGTCATTCCCGAACAGGCCCTAATTGGAACTAAAAGAATCTATGCCAATTTTGAGTTGACTTCAGGGTATTTTCTTATTGGATAATGCTGCTGATCCCATTAGTTTTCTTGACTTCTTTAGCATTGCATGTATGCTATTTAATCTCCTGTTCCCAGGATGCTGTTGTATTTTTGTACCACAAGAACAAATGAGACAGAATGCAGTATAGCATACTTACATATTCTGCAATGAGTTTAAGTAAATTATGTTTGGTTCATGTCAAAATCCTGTATTTTCTCTTTCTCACAATCCTCGCCTTTCGATCAAGCAGTTCTACAACATTTGCCGGAAATGAAACAGATCATCTTGCATTGTTGGCCTTCAAATCAATGATTGAGCTTGACCCTCAAGGGGCTCTAAGCTCATGGAATGATTCTTCACAATACTGTCAGTGGAAAGGTGTTGCATGTAGCTACCGGCATGAAAGAGCCATTGCCTTGAATCTTCAATCCAGTGGCTTGGTTGGTTCATTGTCTCCTTACATAGGAAATCTGAGCTTCTTCAGGGAGATTAGGCTTGGTAACAACACACTTAAAGGTACAATACCTCCAGAACTTGGTCGTTTATTTAGATTACAAATACTTGACCTTCGGGGAAACTCTTTTGAGGGCAAAATTCCAGTCAACATATCCAACTGCTCCAGCCTCAAATTTCTTGCATTAGCTAACAACAAGCTAGTTGGTGAAATTCCTAAGGAGCTTGGTTCATTGTCAAAGCTCACGGATTTATGGCTTCATGTTAACAATTTAACGAAGATTCCTCCTTCCATTGGAAATCTAACTTCTTTGCAAACCTTCTCTGCTGTTTCAAATCTCTTGGTGACTCTTCCAGATGCCATTGGTCAATTGAAAAACTTGCGTGAACTTACAATGGGTGTCAATCAACTCTCAGGTGTGATCCCTCCATCTATTTACAACCTTTCCCTCATAACTCTTTTCTCTTTACCTTACAATCAACTTACCGGTAGTCTTCCGCCCGACTTAGGTTTGATGATGCCACATATTCAAATATTTCAGCTATCGGGTAATGAATTTAGTGGAACCCTTCCACTTTCATTATCTAATGCTTCGGAACTAGAAAAAATTGACATCCCATATAACAACTTTACTGGAAAAGTATCAATTAATTTTGCAAGCCTACAGAATCTATGGGGTATAGTTCTAGGGGCAAATAACCTTGGTAGTGGTGAACCTGATGAACTTAGTTTCATAAGTTCCCTTGCAAATTGTAGCAATTTGCACGTAGTAGAGCTACAGGAAAACCAACTAAAAGGGAAATTACCATTAGATGTTGGCAATTTCTCGACAAAGCTTTTCTATTTTTCACTTATGAGAAATCATATATACGGAGACATACCTTCAGGTATAGGTAACCTCTTTAACTTAACTCAGTTATTACTTAGTGAGAATGATTTCACAGGCAATATCCTGTCTAATTTAGGTAATCTTTATAAACTACAAAGGCTGGCACTTGATTCCAACAGACTATCAGGGGAAATTCCAGCTTCTATGGGAAACCTATCATTTTTGAATGAGCTTTACTTAGGTAATAACATGTTACAAGGAAACATACCGCCTAGTCTTGGATCCTGCAAACAATTGTCATTACTAGATCTTTCTCAAAATAATCTTAGTGGCACTATACCTGAGCACATTTTTGACATCTCCACCCTATCAGAGTCAGTTAATCTGTCAAGTAACCGTCTGTCCGGGCCCCTTCCCTCAAAGGTTGGTAAACTGATAAAGTTAACGGTATTAGATGTATCTGAGAATGACTTGTCTGCAGAAATTCCAGATACCATTGGTAGCTGCACTAGCCTTGAGATACTATATGTGCAGGGCAACTTATTTGAGGGATCTATTCCTCCAACATTGAGTTCTATGAGAGGGCTTCAAATCATTGATTTTTCGCGCAACAACTTGTCTGGCCAAATTTCGGAGTTTCTAGAGAATCTTTCCTTGAGTTACCTAAATTTGTCCTATAATGATTTTGAGGGTAAGGTACCAACAAGAGGCGCTTTTGCAAATGCAAGCGCAATATCAGTTGCTGGAAATAATAAGCTTTGTGGGGGCATATCCGAACTAAAGTTGCCTACATGCAGCATGAATGTCAGGAAAAGGAAAATGCCTCGCATTCGTTTAGTACTAGTTATCACTGCAGCTTGTATGTTTTTTTCTCTAATATTGGTGTCTGTATTCTTATATTGCTGGCTCAAAAGGAAGAAAAGAGTGCAGTCTTCAGTACCTTTGCTCAAGGAACCTTTCTCAAACTTGTCTTATGGCGAGCTTCTAAAAGCAACTGATGGGTTTTCCTCAACAAACTTAATTGGTGCTGGAAGTTTTGCCTGTGTCTACAAAGGAATACTTTTGGATCAGGAAGAGAGAGCTATTGCTGTAAAAGTCCTTAAGCTTCAACGGCGGGGAGCTTCCCGGAGTTTTATGGCCGAGTGTGAAGCCTTGAGAAATATTCGACACAGAAATTTGTTAAAAATCATAACATCTTGCTCGAGTGTTGATTTCCAAGGCAATGATTTTAAAGCTCTAGTATATGAATTCATGCCTAATGGGAGTCTAGACCAGTGGCTACATTCAAGACAAGAAACAGATGGAAGACAAGAACAAAATCAGATGCTGAGCCTTCATCAGAGACTTAACATTTCCATTGATATCGCATATGCACTTGATTATTTGCATAACCATTGTGAGAGGCTCATCATTCATTGCGATCTAAAGCCAAGCAACGCTCTGCTAGACAGGGACATGGTTGCTCATGTTGGAGATTTTGGACTTGCCAAGTTTCTTCCTGAACTCCCGGATCCAAATGATATCAGCTCAATTGGAATAAGAGGAACTGTTGGATATGCAGCTCCAGGTAAACAAATTACTTGGTAACACCGCATTCCCATCTTCTGCAATTATTAAACTGGTTTTAACTCAAATTATGTTCAAAGTTAGAAATATGTGACATAACATTTCCCTTTCTTTCATTTTTCATTTTATGTTTTTTGCCTTCCATCTTTATTACTCCCTTCCACAAAGAGGCCCCATTCGCATGATTTACAAATATTAAGGACATAATTTAGATCCATGTTTACTCCTAAAAATAAAATTCCCACCGTTTCAACGTATAAGATCATTATTGACTTTTTGAAGTCAACTTGAATTATTTTCAAATTCAAATTTGACATACATTCATTTAGTTTTGGCCAATATAATGATTAATATTGTTAACTATCTAAAAAGTACTACTAATTATAATGTTTGTTGTTTTGTAAGTTTTCATGAATCTTATGAAATTTGAATTTGAAAATGTTTTAAAATGACTTTCGAAAGTCAATAATGATCTTATAATATGAAACAGAGGAAGTAAGTTATAGTTTATATAGTGTTGATTATGATGGCAGTCAATCAATACAATGAGAACTCTATTTGTAGAATTAAAAAAATTTGACAAATGGGACTTTTTTTTAGTATAGAGGAAGTACTGCAAACTTACATTGTTTCACTTATTCCGTTGTTATTAGTGTTAATTTTGAAAGTTATGTATGCTTTCTCCTGAGAATGAGATTTCATGAAAATCAGAGTACGGACTTGGAAGTGAGGTGTCAGTAAAGGGAGATGTCTACAGCTATGGAATCTTGGTACTGGAGATGATAACAGGGAAGAGACCAACTGATCCTATGTTTAAAGAAGGCCTCAACCTTCACACTTTTGTTAAAATGTCCTTGCCTGACAATGTGTTAGATGTATTGGACCCAATAATTCTGAACAACATTGAAGAACAGGCGGCTGCATCAGCTAGTGAAGAACAGATGACAGGAACAGCCTCCAGCAATAATGGATCAAAAAATGGCAACAAAGGGAAAGACTGTTTGATTTTCATGCTTAAAATTGGAGTGGCATGTTCCATGGAGTCACCAGAAGACCGAATGGACATGGATAGTGTTGTGCTCGAGCTGCATTCAGTTAAATGCATCCTTCAAAGAACCTAAACTTGTGCCTAGAGGTATACAATTCAAATTATGTTCTCATAAAAGAGCACTCTTTGAATTTTCTAGCGTTCAAATTCTATATTAATTTGCTCGAATAAAATTTAAGTGGACATTGCTTAGATTTTTCATAATGTTTTCCTCCTTTATTTTGTTAAAAATGCAGGACCAGAAAGTGTGAAAGCAGAGATAGATGAGAAACCTCATGTAAGCAGTCAGATAAGGATGCTGAATTTTATTGCGAAGACAGTAAAATAAAATTTCTGCGCTATGTGCCAGTTAATCTGCCTAGCAAATGTATCTTGTGTGACAGTCCAATTTGTCTATACTAAATTTGCATAAACTCTTATTCTTGACATGAATACTTAAATTTCCAACTAATTTTGTTGCCCTTTTAAATTTTTACTAGTATTCAAGACAGAGAAATAAAATGGTAAAAATAATATAAAAATAAAAAAATAAAAAGCCTAATAGTTTAAAAATGACTCCAACATAACCATTATATCTTTTTCGAATTATCAAAATCTTACTTCTATGTTAAATACTAGGGATAATCAGTGTCTGAAGGCACGGTGCAACGAATATAACAGTTGAATACTGTATTCAATATTTCTAGATTGAAAAATCTAAAACTGTTGTGGACTCTCAGTTCTATAATAGAACTGAGGGTCTAACCATTAATACAAAAAGATTGATATTCAATCCAGTCATAGTTTCTTTTTGAGGCAAACATTAGTGTGCTACTCATTCCCAACTTAAAATTAGTTCTTGACATGTTTGAGCAATTAATTGATTGACAATAGCGGGCTTAAATTTGTGTAATATAGTATTTTCGGGTATCCCACACACCTTTTATTTATTGACAAAACGGAATGAGAAGTTTGACAGCATTTATTTGCCTCTAGTATCTCTAACCATTGATCAATATGATCCATGAACAGTATTTCCTGTGAAAAAAGGGTAGTATTGCAAGTTATTTGGTATTATCCAATAAAAAAAAAAAAAGATGTAAAAATCCAAAAGAAAGACTTTTGTATATATACCAAAAAATATAAAATGAGCCCTCAAAGTCCAAACAAAAAAGTATTGTCATAACACCAACTAAATTGCATCACCATAACATTTTTTCCTCTATATTTTCTCTTGAAATTGGACAAAAGATTCTCATACCATGAGTCAGAGCCTACTACATAGTTGCTCTCGATATAGCTCGCAAAAACACCAAAGATATGACACGAATTGTCCGTGCCTGAAGGCACGACGTAGATTAAAATTTCAAAAATACTCTATTACCTAAATACTCTTTGCAACCTAAAATAACTTATAAATCAATTAGAATGAATCTGAACCATCCGTGTGATTTCCCACCCAAATCAATTTGCATGTGGAAACATAACGACCGTAATACCCCAAAAACAGAAAAAGTGCGTCAATGCTAAAAGAGTGACCCATGTTGTTTACGTGCAAATTATTGTTATTGTTATTGTTATTGTTATTGTTATTGTTATTGTTGTTATTATTATTATTATTATTATTATTATTATTATTATTATTATTATTATTATTATTATTATTATTATTATTATTATTATTATTATTATTATTATTATTATAGTGTAGTGGTGAATTTGATTTGGGCGAAAAATGTGAGTTGATAGATTTTTGAAAAAAAGATCTTGAATTAGGAGGGAAAATGAGAGATAGATTAGTGACCGTTGAATGTTAAAGTCTAAATTGATTTGAGGCCGTTGGATGTTAAAATCTTGGGATTTGAGCCACTCTGTTTTATATTATAGATATTATAATTATTATAGTGTAGTGGTGAATTTGATTTGGGCGGAAAATGTGAGTAGATAGATTTTTGAAAAAAAGATGTTGAATTAAGAGGGAAAATGAGAGATAGATTAGTGATCGTTGGATGTTGAAGCCCCAAATAATTTTAGACTGTTGGATGTTGAAGCCTAAATTGATTTGAGGCCGTTGGATGTTAAAATCTTGGGATTTGAGCTGCTCTGTTTTATATTATAGACTAGCTGCTCACCGTATGTTTCATGGAGGTATTAACCTTCACAAGTTTGCTTGGATGGCCTTGCCTGACCGTATAATGGACATTACTGACTCAGCGATTAAGAGAATGGTATCTGCAGATGAAGATCATGGCAACCAAATGAAGGAGTATCTGACTAAAATGTTCAATATTGGTGTGAAATGTTCCAAGCCATCACCACAAGTCAGACCAGACATATATGATGTATTACGTGAGCTGAAATCACTTTTCGACATCTTTAAGGAAATTAAATTGCAGCCAACCACACCTTTGAAAATTTGAAATGTTCACTAGTCCCTCATGTTAATCTGGAGTACGCACAACAATCTCCATATATCCGCAATATCTTTATTCTAAAAAAACAACAACAGAGATTAAATGCTTTTTGCAGGCTAGGAAAGACTTGTTTTTTGAGTATGTAATACATCACAGGCAATGAAGGTTCAGTAGTAGAGGTTCTTTACTTGAACATACCCACTACATAGTGATATATTATATTATTATACTAAGCTTCTCCTTTATGATCAAAAAACATGTTCAGTCACCGAAAATCTATTTTTGAAAATTACTTAAAAATGGATTTTAATAGCTTGATGAATTTCTGTTAATTTATTTTGTTATTATGTTTTGCTGGATTTGCCTATCCTCACTTTGCAACTGCAGGACACAGTGAAAATGAAACAGTGGCACTTCTGGCCTTCAAGCACTCCATTTTGAATGACCCTTAAATGGCTATGAGCTCATGGAATAATTCATTCCATTTTTGTCAAGTGGATCATCCCTACTACAGTTCATAATATATATGTGTTGACTATATTATCTTTGAGTGGAAATGAACTCCAAGGTAGTCCTTTGCCCAACATAGGGTGGTTAATGCTACCAAATCTTAAACGCGTTCAATTATGGTCTAATCAGCTTACCGGAACCCTTTTACCCTCACTCTCCAATTGTTCGTACCTGGAAATTCTTTAAATAGGAACTAACAATTTCAATGGAAAATATCGATTGATTTTGGAGGTCTAAAGAAAATGAGGATGATACTTCTACAAGAAAAATAATTTTCTTGGTTATGTGGTCAATTGCAGCAACTTAGAACTTTTGGAACTAGTTGATAACAAATTAAGGGTGTTTCTGCCACATTTTATAGGCAATCTGTCAACCCAAATGTATTTTTTAGATTTAGGGGCAAGTCAAATATATGGAAGACTCCCTTCAACAATAGGGAATCTTGTCAATTTAACCAATTTGTATCCATATTACAACCAATTCACAGGCACACTCCCCTCTAGCATTGGTCATCTTGCAAGAGTGAAAAGAATGTACATTCAAATAAATGAATTTTTAGGTGCAATTCCAGATTCTATTGGAAATCTATCGATGTTGACTGAACTCTCCATGGAGATGAACAGAGATAATTCCAAAAAGTTTTGGAAATTGCCAAAGATTGTTATTCTTAGAACTTTCTCAAAATAACCTCAATGGCTCTATTCCTAAACAATTGTTTAGACTTTCAGCTCTATCAATTTTGCTAAATTTTTCAGGGAACCATTTGAATGGATCTTTGTCAGTAGATGTTGGCAACCTTAAAATCTTGGGGTCCCTGGATTTGTCTAAGAATGACTTATCTTGAAATTCCAATTAGTCTTGGTAGTTGCATTAGTATTGAAAATCTATTCCTTCAAGAAAATAACTTTCAGGGTTCCATTCCATCATCATTGAGTCTTGGTAGTTGCCTCTTAATAAATAAAAAATTGGTAATTATTTTTTTATTTTTTTATATAAATAGATTCAACAATATTATTCACTCATTTTTATTAAAAAATATTTAAAATTATCAAATAGAATTTTACTTTTTTAAAATGGTAAAATAGTATCATTATGATGTTTTACACTTTTTAGTTATCAAACAGCATTTTAGATTCAGATACTATTTCACTCCATTCCTTTTAAGCTTGATCCCGCCCTCAGATGAGTTAATTTATTAAGATATATTAACCATTTAGATCTTAATTATTCAGTTTTATCAAACACCACCTTATTTTTTGATACTCATTGTCTTCCCCTTGTATACTCTTATATTTGTTTGCAAGGATAACACTTGAAATTAGACTATTAATTCCAAGTTTCTTGTTTGCTTTCAAAAATAGATTTGGGATTATTAATATCGAGATATTAAAATGACTTTAAAGGACGGACTATTTAATACAATATCTAACTAGGTATTATAATTATTATCACTTAGGATTAAAATTTTGTGAACAAAATTAACCTTTATCTTTATTTAAAATGACCGATGTATCCTATGTTGTTATCCATCTACATTCAAACTGACGAGAATATGATATTTTTGTTATTAGTGGTAAATGTATGATTAAAATTTTGTGAACAAAATTAACCTTTATCTTTATTTAAAATGACCGATGTATCCTATGTTGTTATCCATCTACATTCAAACTGACCAGAATATGATATTTTTGTTATTAGTGATAAATGTATAATAATCCAAACAATAAGTTTTTATCCAATCTTGTAAATAATTCTAAACAAAATAAACATAACATGATTTTATATTTTGGAACGAGAGAGTAGTGTATAAATTGTCTTTGCCTACAAAAGTCATTGCGGAATTATTTTGGCCCTCAGTTAACTTTTTAGCTTATTTTTCGTTCTATGTTAACACTAAATTTTGTACCATTCACCCAAATCACAAAAAAGCAAGCAACCTACACATGTAATAGTAACATCAGAGAGCCTGATGGCTTGCACCGTCGGGGTTCCGGTGTGAAAATCAGTACAGGTAAAAAACGTAACCAAGAAGGGAATTAAATTACTAAAAAAAAATATATATGTAAGTTAATATGTAATTTAGATGTACCGTGATCCTCTGTTTATGACTGTATTTATAGTTGTTCATCACTTTAGTATTGCGCATTTGAGACCAATTAGGAGTGATAGTCCTTTTCAGAATTTCTTTAGGATTACCATTAATTGTTAATTGAGTCATTTCTAAATTAAACTTCCTTGTCCCTCCCAAATAAGGAAACACAATCTTATTTCAATATGGAATCTAGCACTTTCTTAATAAGGCGTCAAAAAATATAATATAGTGAACTGACACAGGGCCAGACCCAACGTATATATAAATGTAGATCGAACTGGATCCGGGTCTTCTAATAAAACAAATTGGGATGGACCTTAATCGGGCAAAAATAATTATATCCTAACATTGTCCCGCACTCTCCTATTATAGGAGAGTAATCACCAAAAATATAATGCTGTCCGAATAAGCCAAAATTGTTGAAACTATTGAAATCACTAACCCTTTCCTTAATATTATCGATCGGGACACAGGGCCGTCGAGGCGTGGGGCTGTAATACCCCAGATATTTACAAGACTTGTAAATAAGATCATAAATAATTAAATAAAGGTTAAGGTTTAAAACTTAGAGTTGAAGAAGTGAGATGTGTAGGAAATGAGTAAACATTTTTAACCTAATTTATTTGTTAGAGATTAAATGTGAGAAATATGAGTTATAAAATTTAAAACTTATAATTGATTAATACATATACTTAGAAGTATAATAAATATAAGGTAATATAATACCTTTAAAAATTGATAAGATTGTTAGACGAAAGAGTTTATGTGAGAATATTATAATGATGCATGTAGAAGATTTAGTAGGAAGATAAAATTTAATTAAGAAGTGAAGATGGTTATATAGATACATATATACCTAAAGATGTGGTTTTTAGCCAAATAAGAAGATGAGTAAATTAATACTTAACAAAACTAATAAATTAATTGATTTTAATATGGAGCAAGAAGGAACGTCATGAAATATAATTAATTAGGTTAATGATTTGAGTTATGAGTTAAAGTTGTGATAGTAAATAGAAAAGCTAGAATTATTGCCTAGAATGACAATAATAAGGAGTTAATTAATTAAGTAATTAACTTAATTATCAAGTTGTAGTATAAGGTCAAAAAAAATGGATTAAAATAAGCTTAATATTTTAATTATTTTAAGTCTTGTTGGTAATTATAAAGAGGTCCAAATAAATTTATGGATTAAGCCTTATGAAGAGTCAAAGTAATTTAATTATATACTAGTGGAGTAGCCTAAGAGGATTATATGTGTTAGCCCAATATAAGAAAACTCGCATGAAGGTGGATAATTAAATAATAAGCCCAAGTGTTATGTTAAAAGATAGTCCATGAGGTAAATAAATGTAAGTCTAATTAAATTATGTTGGCAAGTATTGTATGTAATTGTGTGGTAATCCAATTGAATTAATTACTTAACCCAAGTTATTAGAGATGTGTGGGTTGTGTTGGGTAGCCTAAACAATTTAAATGAAGAGCCCAATGGAAGTAAGTTAAGTAGCCCAAACATTTAAAAATCAACTAGATGGTCAATGTGTTGAAAAATTTTAAGTATTGGTGAAATTGTAGAGAGTCAACTCTAAATAAGTTAATTGTTAGGAAATGTAAACCCTACTTGGGATAACTGGTGGAAGAATATAATAAATATGTAATTATTTTTATATAGCTATTTAATAATAAGTGTAAGAGACTCTTGATGACTATGATTGATAGCTATGATGGAGTTAATGAAGGTTGGTGAGCCTTGACCAAGGTAGGGTTCATATTGTAACCCTAGGACACAGGAAGGGTTAGAGCCTTAACCATTCAAAGGTTAAGTGCTATATATATATAAGATAAAATAAAACCCAAATTGGTGGAAAATAAGGAGAAGAGGCCGGGTCCCATAGGGGTCCCACTTGGGATTGTGTGTTGCTTGAGATTGCTTATGTTACACTCACACTCTTAGGTTGCTTTTACTCATTTTTATGGGAGTCATTTCCTAGTCAATCTTGTAGTCTAATTCCTTAAATCAAGTAAGGATTTGATTGTTGTAAGAAAGTTGGTGGAAATAGAGAGTTAACCATTGTAGGGTTAATTTAGTAACCCTAAGTTGCAAAGAGTAGAGAGGTAACCTTACTTGTGTTAATTGGTGAAAAATGATAAAGTAAGTATATCTATTGATATAATGAGCTTGGACCATTGTTGATTGTGTGGACTAACCTAGGTCACTTGAATGTAAAGAGTTAATCACATTGTGGTTAATTGTTGGGAGAAATATAGATATGTAAATATATAAATAAGATGAGCTTTAACCAAGTTAGGTATTAAGTGACTAAGGTTAAGTGTAGTACTTTAACCCTAGGTCTTGTGGAGAGTTAGAAAGTTAACCACATGAGAGTTAAGTGGTGGCGTTATGTTATTTTTCTCACACTCAAAGGTCAAGGTTGCTTACACTCTATATTGTTAGAAGTCATTCATTGTAGTCAAAGTACTAGTAGAAATGTATATGTTTAACTAATGAAAGTTGACTAAGGTCAGGTACTAGCATTTTAACCTTAGGTCTTGTAGGGAAGAGTAAGTTAATCATACATGAGTTAATTTTTGGAAGATGTATATATATATATATAAATGACTAAAAAATCAAAAATGGGAGGGGGACCCACAAGGGAGGAGTGTGGTGAATGGCATTGCTTATTCTATACTCAACATTCTAGGTGTCTTGCACTCAATATTGATAGAAGTCATTTTTTAGTCATTCATGGTAGTCATTTCCCCTAAATCCAGCTAGATGTGATGGATGCAAGTATTTGTGAAAATATGTAGCTATGCAACTTGTATGTATATATAGGAGATGATAGAAGTGGTCTATAAATAGATACATTGGTTCATTTGTTAAAGTTTGTTCATTTGTTTCACCAAGTTATAGAGAGAAAAATATTTTTAGAGAGAAGTGAGAGCTCAATCTAGAGAAAACCTAGACAACATTTTTGGGTAGATGAAGAAAAAGGAGAAGGAGTCTAGCAATAATGTCTAGCATCCATTCAAGAAGAAGAAGAAGAAGAAAGAGATCATCTTTTAAAGGTTTAAAAGTTTTCTTTCCTTAAAATTCTAGTTTATTGTTAATGTTATAATAAAAACCTAAGATTTAGATATTATGTTTTCAAACATTTGAAAGATTTATAAGCTATGTTATGTATTACAAGGTTAATAAGTTATTTGACATGATAAACTATCCAAACAATGCATGTGATGTTAGGGTTTGGTCATAAAAGCATGAAAGCATAAAGTTAATTTGCATATTGTTTTTATAAGTGAATTTCAGTCCAATTTGGATAGGATCTGGGTGGTTTTACCTGAAGAGAAGTTGTAGAGGAGGAAGTTACGAACGCATTGATTTTTGAATCACCAAAAAAGGTTAAGAAATGATAAAGTTATGGCCGTTAAAGCAAGTCGGGGTCCAGCAGTCTACAAGACTGCAAGGCCCTCGGGTTTGGACCCTTAAAAATGACTTTTTGAGTTCGAGAATTTTGGGATTTATGACACCTATGGGGGTACATAGGTCACTGTTCAAAGATGAGCTAATTCCGAGTTAGTACAAATGAATTATGAAGTAAACAAATTTTAAAATTGGTTAGCTTGAATGTTAAAAAGTTGAAGTTAGGATAATAGTTAAAAATTAGTTATAATAAACCAATATAATGAGTCTTATTATAACTAATATGTATGTCGATCTCATAAACGTATGTAGGTCGTACGAAGAACGTAAACAAGCGTAAACGGTAGAAGCGAATCAGACAAGTTTTTCAGAACTTGTTCCTGTGTGCATTGCTATGCTACAATATGATATTAAATTGTTGATATGAAGATATATTGATGTTATTTGTGTTATGTGAAGCCAATAAAGTATGAGTGTATGTGAAAAGCATGAAGTATGATTACATGTGAAATAGATATAAAATATGAAGTGTGATTTGATAGAAGTTAGTTATGTATTATATGTGATGCATCAGAAGTATGAAGCATTCATAAAATGAAAAGCATGATGTAGGTATAAAATGCAGAGTATGTATAACATGTGAAGCATGTAATGTGCTATGTGTAATTGTTAAACTTACTGAGCCGTCGTGCTCACTCTTGCTTTAAAACAAATTTTCAGAGAAGTTCGAGAAGCGAAAAAAATTCCGGTATTGGCAAAAGAAAGGAAAAAAAGTTTCGATTTAAAGTCGTTGGAGTCAAGTTTTGATAATAAAACTTACTGATTGGAATTATATTGTATCTTGTTGTAACCTTAGAAGGGTATGATATGTTGTAACGTTGTAGGTTAGAAAACCTGTTAATTGTTAGTAAAACATTTGTATATGTTAGACACTTGCATTATTGAAATACAATGAGGACTAGAGAAAGACTTTATAGATAAACACATACACTTTTTAATGAACTAGATCATGATTTATATGATTTGAGTTGAATAAAATTTATATAAAGATTACGATTCTGGAATAGAAAGAGATGTTGTAAGTTTTAAACAAATAGTTATTTAACAATTATAATATTATTGTAAGTCATGAATGATAAGAAAAATGTTATACAGTGGCGAACCAGATTCAAGGTTCAATGGAGTCGAATTTTGGGGTAGTGACAAGTGTCGTCGAGACGCATGGCTGTTGAGGCGTGGTGACGTCGAGACAAAAGGCTATCGAGACGTGGTGTCGTCGGGATGTAGAGCTGCCAAGGGGTGGTTCCATCGGGATGCAAAGCCGCCGAGGTATGGGGCCGTTGGGACATAGGGCTGCCGAGGCAGATAAGCAGCTGAAAGTGTTGGTTGATTCTTCTTCAATAATACGTAATCCGAATGCCGAAGCAAAGTATAACATCGTTTATTATGTCGAAGATAACTCCAAGTTTCTAAATGCAGAATAAATAAACATAAGTTGTTCATTTATAAAAGGCTTACTACTGTCCCAAGGTCTTAACCTTAATAAAAATACATCACGACCATCCTATTAATACAAACAGGGTTCCATGATTTACTAAATAGCAAAAGGAATATTTAAACTATTCTTTAAAGCTTGCCCTTGCCTTTGTCTTTCTTAAAGTGCTCAGGCCTAACTGCAATTAGTTCATGATATATATAGCAAGAATGAGCTATTAATATGCTCAGCAAGTTTAAGATCAATAAGCATATCATAAATAAGTGAGAATAAAGTGAAAACTCAACATTTTTAGAAATTGATGAAATGACTGATAAGATAACCAAATTCAGATGAAAGAATGAGAGATGATTATTTACTGTTGAGTGGTCCAACCGACCCTGAACATTTTCCAAGGAGACAATCTCAAGATTACCCTTTTATAAATCAGACTGTACTTGAGGGGATCAATCTCTTGTACAACATGTATATGCATAACATTGAACTCTAACCGTATCAGACAACGACACTTATAATTCCCCATTTAGGGTTTGTTCTCTCAGTACAAGACTTCCGTACAAATCAATTTGTTTGAAATAGCTTTTAAAACATTCACTTTATAAGTCTAGCCGAAATAAATAGCGTAGACAACTCTTTAAACTATTCATGAATTAAAGAATCTTAAATAATAAATTATTCAATGATAGAACATAATTTCAAATGTAACAACGTGCGAACATCAATACTGGCATTTATATGGAATAATTTAACAATACATTAAACTATCGACATGCTCAAAATAATAGCTCGAGTTTAGGAAACTTGCTCAATATAAAATTTGAGTAAGGTAAGGAAACTTGCCTCAGTCGTAGTCTACAATTTACACGACTTAAATTATTGTCCTTGAATGACTTAGTATTAAATAGGTTCATCTATCCATTAGTAAAACACATAGGATTTCATATATCACTATTAAACAATTGGTTATGTAAGCACATAATTTATTACTTAACAACACGTAGCTTGCATGACAATATTATCACACTTGGATAATAATTTATCGGATAATATTATAATATTTAATAACATCTAATTCACTTACAAATGTTATTTATTTAACAACATCACATTTGGTTATTAATATTATTACTCTGTTAATAATATTTAAACCATATACAATTATTATTACCCATTTAATAATAATTTAAACCAAGTAGTATTGTTATCAATTATTTTATAACAATTTAATCATTCCCCATTATTATAACTCATCCAATAATAATTTAATGATTTGCTATTATTATTAATTATTTAATAATAATTTAGCTAATACCATTATTTAATAGTATTTTAAACACTTAGTAACTTTTAAGGTAAATCGTCTAATCACATTTTTATTTCCTTAATCTCTTCACTTTATTTATTTAATATTAATTAAGTAATTAAATAAATAATTAAGTTTGATTAACCTTTATTCTCTTTTAATTATTATTTAATATCTCTTAAATAATAATTTATTAAGTAACCTTATATATTATTTAATATTAATTAAATAATATTTAATTATTTTATTAGCTTTATCTCCCTTTAATTATTATTTAATATTGTTTAAATAATAATTAATTAATTACCCTTATCCAATATTTAATAATAATTAAATATTAAATAATCATTTTATTAACTTATATCACCCTTTATTTATTATTATTTTATTATTATTATTATTTTTTTATAATAAATAATTGATTGTTATCTTTTATTGCTTTATTTCTTATTCAATAATAATAAATCAATTAATGACTTTTATGTACCTTATTTATTATTTAATCATAAATAATAAATAATTATTTAACATGGGTCCTAAATTAATTATATTAATTTTTAAACATATTGGCCCATTTTGATAAAAACCAGTTCCGAATCGACCCGACCCGTTTGACTGAAAACCGGATCAGCGTCGTCGGCTCTCAGGATGTACTGAGTCCAGCGCCGCCGGCTCTCTAAACAGAAGGCATGAGCGTTATTGGCGCTCATTTTAATACCAACCCAGCGCCGTCGGCGCTCGGGTAACCTGCCTCCAAGAATAGGCAGATTTCAACTTGAGCTACTTTGATTAAAATTTGTACAAAATGACCTCCACACATCCAAATGACTCCAAATAAATTTTGATAGCTTTATAACTCAATGCACTATAATATCCCATGGTTCGATCGTTTTCGTAAAAACGTTTTTGACATGAAAATGACGATCGAACGACTAGGGTTTTCAAAGTGACCTTTTTGACAAAATGCTCATAACTTTATCATCTTGACTCATTTTTGAAAGATTCAAGTTGGAGAATTTCTATAACTTCTAGAGCTATTTCTTAAGCTATAGAGTTCATAAAAATGACTATCACAACTTTACAACATAACCATCAAACCACAATCACAACTAGGGTTTTGAGATGGTAAAAATTCCTTTCAAGCTTTTTGGCAAACCTTTTTATCATCTTAGAATTTAAACACATATATTAAACCACCAAACCATAGATTAATTATCTAGCATGGTTTTAAACATCTAGAGCTTTGAAATTAGTTTTGAACCATCAAAATGAATTTTGACCATCAAAACCACTTCAAGCACTTAGAACACAAAAGTGAAAAATAAAACAAAGGTTTGAAAATTTTTAAACCTTCTAATAACTTTTCTTCTTCTTGCTAGAAACTTCACCAAGCTTGGAAGATCTATCTTGATGACTAGATAATCCTTCCTTGAAGAGCTATGGTTTGTCCCTTTTTAAGCTTCTTCTTCTCTTAATCTTTCTCTCTTTCTTTCTATTTTTCTCTCTAGCAACTTGGAAGCAAAATGACTAATGACATAAAGAGATGATGAAATGAGATAGTATATGGTGTTAGTTAATGTCTATACTTACAACTATTGTAAGTATACACATCAACTCGTTATCCCAATGGAGCATAGGCCTACTAGACTTGTGCCATTTTTTCCTTACTTCTACCCACACCTTGAGCCTCTAAAAACTGAACATAAATCAGCCACAAAACTCCATAAAGCTGCCGTCTATTGGGGGGTAGAAATGACCAAGAAATTCTTCTTTTTTCCTTTTCTTTTAATGCCTAAAAGTGTTAGTAAAATATATATATAGATACATATATATATAATCACCAACATCCACATTTGGGCTTTAATAAAATTCATTTCATTAGGCCTTGGTCACACTCCAATTGGGTTCCAATAAATCAAAGGTTTGGGCTTTACATTAATTAATTCAATGGGCTAGGCATTTGGTTTGGTTGGATCGCTAATTAAATTACTTGATGCTTAATAAAATATATCATTAATAACACATAATCCAATTAGATTTGCTAAACAATTAATTTAATTGGATTATTGATTAGGGTTCAATTTAATTCCCACACTAATTTATATTAGGCTTTTATTTAAATCAATACCCATATTAGCTCTAATATTAATTATGTCGCAAGTAGACTTCAAATACACCCTACCATCCATAGCATCCCAATACTAGGGTTTGGATTGAAATTAGGGTTTACAACTCAATATAGTACATAAACAGTGTTACAGAATTTTCGTATCCTTACACTCAAGACTCCCTTCTTTGCTAGCAAAAATTAATAATTCCTTGATTATCTTTAAAAATTGCTCCAATGATACCTTTCCCTTTGCCCTTTTAGATAATTTCTTGGTTAAAATACCATCATCACTTAAAAAGCAAATAGAAATGGTGTTAAAAGTCTTCAGTGACCCTTGCTCATATAAAAGTCACAAGAACATCACCAAATTGTCAAAAAAATGCTTTGATCAAGTAAACGTTTAATTACTAGGCCATTATTTTAAAATCTTTCCTCATACATTCATTCTGGTTCACCATACAAAGAACATATATAATATGAAAACTAAAACCTATTTATGGTTATACAATAATTAAGGCTAGTATCATGGAAGACCCTTAATAGAAGGGATTCTATCAAATCAATAGCTCACCCAACACTCCCCCTCAAGCTGATGCATACTTGTCAAGTGAGTTGTGAAAATCTTTACTTGATACTCTGTGAGTATGTCTACAAGCTGATCTTCAGACTTAACAAATGGGAACCAAATTATTTTTTCTTATAAATTTTATTTGATGAAATGTCTATCTACCTCTACATGTTTGGTATGATCTTGTTGTAATGGGTCATGACAGATAGTAATTGCAGCTTTGTTATCACAAAAGAGATCAATCTCGGAGATATGAGCAAAACTAACTTTGGCAAGCAGTCTTTTGATCCAGAGAAGTTCACAAAATCCTTTTGCTTCATTAATGCTGCTCATTGTATTTAACATAATGCCAAATATTCCAAAGATTATTACCACCGAACAATGTAGTAGTACTTAAACATTAAAGTGACAAATAAATATATTAAATCTTTCATATGGAAAAATTTAAAAAAAAAATCATGAAAGATTTGGGATCTTTTAACATTGATCAAGTTAATTAAGGGTGAATATGGAGGACTAAAATCTTATCGACTACATTTTAATATTTTATTGATGTCATACTACATTAGAACCCATGACATATAAAAAATCAAATTAAGATACAAAAAATAACAATAAATACAGAGAGAGAAAATTTATAGACACAAAAGTTCATCGTTCTATTATCTGATCATTTGACTTGCAAGAATCCTCAAGATCAATATATTTTAGACAAGGTAATATATATTTTTGGGATTATTAGAAAAGCTATATAGTCCTTCTTATCTTCTGTTTCCATGCTGATAATAACATGGGATGCTGTTTAACCAATGACAATTGTAATGCTACGTTTGGATTAAAGGAATAAAATGAAAGAAGGAATGAAATGAAAAACAGCGTATTAAATGATCATTTTGGATCATAAATCATTCTAATGGAATGAAAATTCATTCAATCTCTTTGATTTTTATTTCATGTGAGAGGTAGTGGAATAAAATTCATTCTAATAGAATGAATA
Source organism: Hedera helix (assembly GCA_947179155.2). Classification (NCBI taxonomy): domain Eukaryota; kingdom Viridiplantae; phylum Streptophyta; class Magnoliopsida; order Apiales; family Araliaceae; genus Hedera; species Hedera helix. The sequence goes on from OX359274.1 coordinate 41,966,664, forward strand.
TGTATAATAATTTTACCATCATATTACACCATTCACTCCCACAAACAATCAAACATATACTTAGAATACCTTAAAATCATTTCATTCATTCTTCAATTTCATTCATTCAATCCAAATGCAACATAATGTTTTAAACCTAGAAAAACCCAATGTATATATTTATTTTATTATTTTTATAATAAAATTTAATCTATCTTTGCATAAATAAATGTGTTTTCCATAATTATATGTTTTATAATTTATGTATATGAATGAGTGTTATATACGAAAGATATAAATTATATATCATGATAATTAAAAAAATTATATTATTCTCAATCTTATATGAAAATGAACAAAGCATTCTAGTAGATTGTGATACATTTGATAAAATGACTTAGCTTAGTCATGAAAAGTAGATACTTTAATCCAGTGTGTTTTTGAAATGCATAGAACTGGATCGTTACGAAAAATTATTTATCAAATACTGCTATTATAAATAATTTTTCTATTACTATTCATTTGCAATTACTCTCAATCCTAACGAAATAATGAACTTGATTTTATAATGTGTGTCACTTTAATATATTGAAGATTGAGATTTTTAATACAATCAATATCGATATGTTGGTGGTATAAGTTATGAAATCAAGAACATATATTTTCAAGATGAAATTCTACAATTATATTGTAATATCTCATTGAGATGATTTATTGATTGATCACTAAAATCTTAGCCAAGTATTTTAATAATTTAAATTACTAAAGTATTAATTTAATTTATTAAATTAATTAGTGGTCAAAAGTTTATAAACTATGTACTCAAAGAGACAAGTAGTAAACATGATAGCTTAACAGTTTTTATTTCCTACACACGTTTATGGATGAATATTAATCCAGAGAGTATATTTGCAAGATATTAATAGTGGGAGGCTATAATTAATTTTAATTCCACTCATTCTATAGTGAAATTACAATTATTTACTGGAATTATTATAATTAATATAATTCTAATTAATTAAAGAGTAACAGAAATTAAATTTATATTGAAACTAGAATTATAGAATCCTTTTTGTAACAGAGTATGGTATTGGGAACATAGCGTCAACCAAGGGGGATTTCTACAGCTTTGGAATCTTTTTATTGGAGATGCTTACAGGGAAGAAACCTATTGATCCTATGTTTCATGGAGGTCTCAACCTTCACTACTATGCTTCAAATGCCTTGCCTAACCGTGTAATGGACATTATTGACACAGCCTTGAAGAGAATAGCATCTGAAAATGAACAGAGTTGCAAACAAATGGAGGAGTGCCTGACTATATTGTTAAAGATTGGTGCGGTATGCTCCATGACATCACCACAAAAGCGACCAAATACGAATGACGTATTAGGCATACTGCAATCAATTAAGAATACCTATTATAAGTACCGATGGGCCAATTCTGACATGAAGAATGCTACATATTATGATATAGAGGATGCTACACTGGAAGATGGGGCAACGACTGAAACACAGTTTAAAATCTTTGAGATTACAACCCAATCTTGAGGATGTTCTGAAGCAATGAGAATGTACTGAAGCACAAGCCAGACAATATCTCATCCATGCATGTGTCGCAAGATAAGATGTCAGTTGGGAAATTAGTTGTGGGAATTAAGAGATTAGGCGGGAGAAAAAAATTCAAAAGTTGCTGGTTTGAAGTTAGTTGTATTGGAGGAAATTGAGGGCAGCGTATAAGAGCAGGGGTGATTGTAATTGTTTTTAATCTTTGGCAGTTTCTGTTCTTTATCACTTAGATTTCTGAGTTCAAAATAAGAGTCTTATACGAGGTTTTTGCACAATTATGAATCTAATCATATATGGATCTTATGTGTCTTTCTAAATCTATTCTACAGATCAATAGGCTTATATAAAATGGAGCACAAACTCATTAATTTTACCTGTGCTGCTTTAGTTGAAATATGTAAGCTCTTCAGAACCTCTGTTTAAATTCCTGGCCAACTGTTGTGCTTAAATTTTGTAAGAATCTATTGTAAAATAGTTTAATGCAAAGTACGAAATCAATCCCACGAGAATTATTGAATAATTAATTAAATTTAAATTATACTAAATTCTAATCTATTTAACAAAAAATGATTTTTAGAATAATTAAAACTAAAAACTAAATATAATAAAAATCAAGACTAATAAAATAACTAAACTTTTAATCAATGTATGAAAATTCTGAGGTTTGGAATCCACAATATTAATTATGTATATCTTACTATTTATTATCAATTCGGAGTAGTAATTTGAAAATCAATTCAATACTTTCTCAAGATTTTTCATTTAAGTTCATAAAAATATTTCTTTTTGTAAATTATTATTTTTCAAGGTTAAATATATAAGACCAAATCATTAAATGTATCATTCGTTTTGAAAAACAAATAATCTTAGTTTTTATTTTAGATTTTAAAACGCAACCCAGATTAAATTAAACTAATTCAAACTATTCAAAATACATGATATTATGAATGAAACAATTTAATTTAAATCAACCAAATAAATAAGAATTATTAACATTAAAAACAATTTGAGAATTAATAAAAAATTTCAGAACATTACATAATTAATAATGTTTCATTTTACACCTCAGAAATAATTTTAGCAATACATGGTAAAATCAGAAGCAAAAGTTAAGTAATAAACCATGATTATATATGTGACGCCCCCAAATCTGGGCTCATACAGCCCAAACTTGAGTCGTCAAAAGACTACAACAAAATTATTACAAGATAGAATAACGTTCAACAATACAGTGTATAATAATACACAACTAAGTCTTCACAATTATTGTCACACTATATACAACATGTGAAGACTACAATAGCTATCACTCGGACCGTCACTCCATTCCCCTGCTAGACCCGGCTACTCTCTCATTTTCTGAAAAATAATGGAACAAAAGAAAGGGTGAGCTCAAATAGCCCAGTAAAGAATATCATGACTAAGATAATGACAAGTAAATTATCGTTAGCCTTCAACAGTTGAGTTCTTGATAGAATACAATAGACTACAAGGTTTGTATCAAAAACTGCAGTTAAATTCTTAAACAATGTTCAGATCAATAATAGCAGCGGAATGAACAATCTATTAGAAAAATAATGCAGACTATAGTGTCCACTCGCTTCTCTTTTTAGTAAAAATATCATCAACTTTTATCATCTGAAATACCATTAGTCAAGATAATACAAATTCACAGTTCCTGATCATAATCATGCAGATCAACAGTTCATCTTTGCACTACGGGCCAAAGACATTCAATATAACACCAACGGTCATGATTATACCAGATTCAACCTTTGGTCATAATCATACCAAACAACAGTTCATCTTTGCACTACGGGCCAAAGAGAACATTCACCACGTGCCATAAAAGACACCGAACAGATGTATTGCCTTTAACCTATTATATTGCCTTTAACCTATCATCTGTTCAACAATTATATCGCATCTGTGCCCCCGGCCACAGATATTCACAACAACTTGAATTTGGATGATTAGAATGATATAAATGATGAACAGAAGAAACAGGATAAACAATAAGTATCAGAAATTTACTTTGTACAGATTCAAATAATGTCCAAATTGTCAACATGATGTGGAGTGAAATTTAAAAATGATATTCAAGATCCACAGTTCAGAATAACGGTTACAGTTCAATAGAAAGGTTCACGTAAATAGGATGGTTCAATTGAAATGATGAAGTGCAACTATTATGGAACATATAATATTTTCAGGAATTATAGAAGCAATAGTTCCATAATAAGTTTCGATTTAGGTGTATGAAAGGAAATAATATTTCTCACCGTAGCAGGTTTGATTAACAAAAGGTGAAGGAAATTATTATCCCTTACCATAGTAAGTTTGAATAATGGAAGATGAAAAAGATGGTATCCCTTATGAGTATAAAGGAAAATAATATCACTTACGAATATGAAAGAAAATGATATTATAAACGAATATGCAATAAAAGTGCCATGAGATAATTCGTGTAGACAAATTATTTCCACAAGAGACAAATAAGAAATGAATACGAAGAGTTATTCACCAAACAGGTGGTAATCCGCGCAGTAAGGTTATTCTCAGAGATTAATAAGGAATGAATACAAAAGGTTATTCACCAACAGGCGATAATCCGCACCGTAAGGTTATTCCCACAATTTAATAAAAATTGAATACGAAGAGTCATTCACCAAACAGGCGATAATCCGCACCGTAAGGTTATTCTCAGAGATTAATAAGGAATGAATACGAAAGGTTATTCACCAACAGGCGGTAATCCGCGCCGTAAGGTTATTCCCATAAATTAATACATGGAAATAAATGGCACGTCATATGAGTAAGAAAGAAACGATATTATTTTCGAGAATCAAATAATGATAATCCTTTACCTTAACACGTGACTGAATATTGATTTAAATGAGGTTGATTAACTTGAACAGTACACGTACACTTATAAATCTTCACAAATACTCAAGATGACTTAAGCACACTTAGAGAAAACTTTCACAAGAAGTATTTAGAGAGAGAAAGAAAGAACAAGTAAGGAAGTTTATGAAAAATTCTTAAGTTAAGGCCTCTATTTATAGCCAAAAATCTTATCATAACCAAGATTTCCTAATTTAATCCAAACCGTTCATTTCAAGATAATGTTTAATCCATACAATTCATTTCATCTTTTAAGATAAACCATTCATTTAAATATCATCTTTTAATCTACATCATCCATTTCAAATTCTATATTATCTTTAATCTATATCATTCATTTCATCTTTTAAGATTTTCTTAATCTAAATCATTCATTTAAAGATTATCTTTTAATATACACCATCCATTTTAAATTCTATATTATCTTTAATCTATACCATTCATTTTATATCACCTAACTTTATATTATAAACAAATAACTTTATCAATTCAATTATTCAACAATAATTCACACTTATTCATTATTATGACTAATTGTTATAAATACAGTGTAGTTAGATATCAAGTTAATTAATTAATGAAATATAACTGTTTAAATAATACCATAATAGAGATAACAATAATGCAGAAAGTATGCAAAAGAAAGATTATGTTACTGTGTCATGACAATTATTGATTCAATAATGTGAATTACTGTGCATATGCTACTGTGACAATTATCGATTTAATAACATGAATTATTGTGCATGTGACAATAAAGTCAAATATTGTACGATAACCATTTTATCAGTTTAATAATACGAAACACTGTGCAATGCCGTGTGCTACTGTGCAATACCGTGTGCTACTGTGCAATACCGTATGTTACTTGTAATACCGTATATTACTATTCTTTTACCACCGGATATTTTAACAATTAAAAGTAATAGTACCATTGACCATTTTAAAAATTGTTTATGTCATTTTCTATATCCGACAATTATTCTTTGTGGGGTCCACCAATGATTAGTTCGTACGGCGCCGTCGTACGAATATTCCCCGACAGAACGAATATTCCCCGACCAAAAGAATATTGTCCGACATAATATAATTTACACATAACATCCTTAACTTTTAACTTTATCAATTTAACCACTTACTGTATCATGAAAATATATATGAAGAAAAAATAAATTTTATATTTCATAAAATTCGGGGTCTTACAACCTCCCCTCCTTATGAAATTTCGTCCCCGAAATTGACGTACTTGGCATATCGAAGAGGTAAGGATACTTAGATTTCATTTCAGATTCTAGCTCCCAAGTCATTTCCTCAGTATCTTGGTTCCTCCATAAAACCTTAACTTGAGGTATAACCTTTGAGCGTAGGATATGCTCCTTCTTATCTAGGATCTTAACAGGTACCTCCTCGTACGTTAAATCCTCTGCTATAACGTCTGGTTCTAATTCAATGACGTGGTTTGGGTCCTTCACATATTTACGTAACATAGATATGTGAAAAACGTTATGGATGCGAGACATACTTGGTGGTAGGGCTAGTCTGTAGGCTACGGTTCCTATTCGATCGAGGATTTCAAATGGGCCAATAAATTGAGGGTTGAGCTTTCCTCTCTTTCCGAATCTCGTAACCCCTTTCCATGGAGAAACACGTAAGAATACATGATCTCCGACGTTGAAACTTTTGTCTCTCCGATGAAGATCAGCATAACTCTTTTGTCGTTCTTGTGCGGTCTGTATTCGTTGTCGGATCATTTGGATCTTTTTTGTTGTCAAGCGTACCAACTCGGGTCCCAACAATTTTGTTTCTCCTACCTCATTCCAACATACTGGAGAGCGGCACTTCCTTCCATACAAAGCCTCGAATGGAGCCATGCCTATGCTTGCTTGGTAACTGTTGTTGTAAGAAAATTCCACCAATGGCAAGTACTTATCCCAACTTCCTTTGAAGTCTAATACACAAAGTCTCAAAAGATCTTCGAGGGTCTGGATCGTCCTTTCCGATTGTCCGTCCGTTTGAGGATGGTATGCAGAACTAAAACGTAGTTCAGTGCCCATAGCTTTTTGTAGACTGATCCAAAAGCGTGAAGTGAATCTAGGATCTCGATCAGAAACTATGAAAACTGGCATGCCATGCAATCTCACGATCTCATTTATGTACATACCGGCAAGACGTTCAAGTGAAAAGTTTTCTCGTATAGGCAAGAAATGAGCGGATTTGGTCAATCTATCTACGATGACCCAAATTGCATCTAAGCCTTGAGAAACTTTGGGAAGACCCGTCACGAAATCCATATTGATGTGTTCCCACTTCCATTCAGGAACCTTAAGTGGTTGTAATGGGCCCTTAGGTACTTGATGCTCTGCCTTGACACGTTGACAAGTTAGGCACCTTGAGATAAATTCTACAATCTCTCTTTTCATATTGTTCCACCAAAATGTATGTCGAAGATCTCGATACATCTTGGTACCTCCTGGGTGGATTGCAAACGGCGTGTTGTGTGCCTCCATCATGATTTTATGCTTCAATTCAGGATCGTTAGGAACACAGAGTCGAGAGTTGACTCGAAGTATTCCTTTCTCGTCGATTCTTGCTTCGGGAATGGCACCTTCTTGTACTTTCTTTATCATGTTTATCAGTTCCGGATCGGTAGCTTGAGCAGCTTTAATTTTATCGATTAAAGTTGGTTCTACTCGCACGTGAGCAATCTTTGAGTGGGTCCCTGGTGTCTTTAGCTCTATCTCCATCTTTTGCAAGTCGTACAAAATACACTTTTGTGTTGTCAGCAGTGCACTTGTACTCGCATAAGATCTTCTGCTCAAAGCGTCAGCTACAACGTTCGCCTTTCCCGGGTGATACTGGATTGTGTGGTCATAATCCTTCAACAGCTCAAGCCAACGTTGTTGTCGCATGTTGAGTTCCTTCTGGGTGAAGAAATACTTGAGACTTTTATGATCCGTATAGATATTCACCTTTTCTCCGTACAAGTAGTGTCTCCAGATCTTCAATGCGAAAACGACTGCTGCCAACTCTAGATCATGAGTAGGATAATTTTTCTCATAATCTTTGAGTTGTCGAGAGGCATAGGCTATAACTTTTCCATGTTGCATAAGGACACAGCCTAGACCTTTGCCTGAAGCATCGCTGTAGATAACAAATTGTCCTGATCCTGATGGTATGGTCAGAACAGGAGCTGAAATAAGTCTCCTCTTGAGTTCTTGGAAACTCTTCTCACATTCCTCGCTCGATATAAGTTTTGTACTAGAACGAATGATACCAATATCTAATAATTAAACTTTTAACTCTTGGCATTCTATGGGAGCCATTCGGTATGGGGCTTTGAAAATGGGCTTGGTACCGAGTTCAAGATTAATACAAAATTCAATTTCACAGTTTTGGGTAAGCTAGGAAGTTCCTCAGGAAAAACGTCAGAAAACTCATTAACAATGAGAATATCATTCAAGTTTGACGTATTTTTGTTCAAATCAATGACATGAGCTAAAAAGACTTGACATCCGTTTTTCAATAAACGAATGACTTTATGGCTAGAAATAACAGTTATAGATTTCAATGGTTTAGTTGCTTGAATTTGTATGACAGGTTGATTAGGAATATGAAAACTAATAATCTTATGAAAACAATCAATTTTAGCATGATGGGTAGTCAACCAATCAATTCCAAAAATCACATCAAATTCATGCATCTCCAAAGAAATAAGGTCAACAAGTAATGTGAGGTTGTTGATTTGAACTAGGCAAGATTTATAGACAGTTGATGTGATAGCTATTTCTCCCAATGGAGTTTCAACTGATAAGTCAAAGTCTAAGTTTTCAGAAGTCAAATTTAAACGTTGAGCACACGTATGTGAGATAAAAGAATGGGTAGAGCAAGTATCTAACATGGCATAAACTTCACAAGAATTTATAAATAGCTTACCGGTTATCACTTCATTCGGTTCTTGACTGTTATCGTCAAATCGAATCCCGAATACTTCATTCGGATCTTCACGTATTTCAACCATGGGAATACCACTAAATAATTCTCTAACAAACTGTTTCTCGGATTCCTCAACTTCATCAGTAGTAACGTACCAATGATTTCTATAAGAATAATATTTTCGATAGACTGCAGTTTCCACGATAGCGACTAACTTAACCTGAATTCCTCTAAATTGTAACGCCCAAAAGTATAGAAACATCATTTTTAAATAATCTTGAAAATCATAGCTGGAACACCATAAATCCCAAAGACTGATATGAAAAGTCCATATATTTTGATCATTTGTTATCGAGCATAACCAAGTGATATGATCCTTCCAATTAGTTAGTAGATTAAAGGCAATAATTTCTGCAAGTTCATTACATCCTTTAATTGCTTCTAAGAAAGGATCTGGAACGACTGCAGTAGAGCTTTCACCTTCATCCTTACTGGATAGAACACGCACAAATTTTGCCTTAGGCAAAAGATTCAACTCTGAGTTTGTAGGAAGATTATTCGTCGTCTCTTAATTCGCAGGTACATTTATTTCGAGCACTACATTGTTAACTTCCTGATTTTCATATGTCATATTCAACTGTAGTCACAAAATAATTGTTAGTTCAAACAAACTGACTCATCTCTTCATGTTCCTACATTTAAATCGATTCATTAGATAACAAAATCTAATTTAGGTAGGACACACTAGTGATTGATTCTATTCGTCTCTCCCCTCCTAGTTCTAACCCCAAATCTCCATTAAAGACCATATCCCTAAGCTCTGATGCCAACTGTGACGCCCCCAAATCTGGGCACATACAGCCCAAACTTGAGTTGTCAAAAAACTACAACAAAATTATTACAAGAGAGAATAACGTTCAACAATACAGTGTATAATAATACACAACTAAGTTTTCACAATTATTGTCACACTATATACAACATGTGAAGACTACAATAGCTATCACTCGGACCGTCACTCCATTCCCCTGCTAGACCCGGCTACTCTCTCATTTTCTGAAAAACAATGGAACAAAAGAAAGGGTGAGCTCAAATAGCCCAGTAAAGAATATCATGACTAAGATAATGACAAGTAAATTATCGTTAGCCTTCAACAGTTGAGTTCTTGATAGAATACAATAGACTACAAGGTTTGTATCAAAAACTGCAGTTAAATTCTTAAACAATGTTCAGATCAATAATAGCAGCGGAATGAACAATCTATTAAAAAAATAATGCAGACTATAGTGTCCACTCGTTTCTCTTTTTAGTAAAAATATCATCAACTTTTATCATCTGAAATACCATTAGTCAAGATAATACAAATTCACAGTTCCTGATCATAATCATGCAGATCAACAGTTCATCTTTGCACTACGGGCCAAAGACATTCAATATAACACCAACGGTCATGATTATACCAGATTCAACCTTTGGTCATAATCATACCAAACAACAGTTCATCTTTGCACTACGGGCCAAAGAGAACATTCACCACGTGCCATAAAAGACACCGAACAGATGTATCGCCTTTAACCTATTATATTGCCTTTAACCTATCATCTGTTCAACAATTATATTGCATCTGTGCCCCCCGGCCACAGATATTCACAACAACTTGAATTTGGATGATTAGAATGATATAAATGATGAACAGAAGAAACAGGATAAACAATAAGTATCAGAAATTTACTTTGTACAGATTCAAATAATGTCCAAATTGTCAACATGATGTGGAGTGAAATTTAAAAATGATATTCAAGATCCACAGTTCAGAATAACGGTTACAGTTCAATAGAAAGGTTCACGTAAATAGGATGGTTCAATTGAAATGATGAAGTGCAACTATTATGGAACATATAATATTTTCAGGAATTATAGAAGCAATAGTTCCATAATAAGTTTCGATTTAGGTGTATGAAAGAAAATAATATTTCTCACCGTAGCAGGTTTGATTAACAAAAGGTGAAGGAAATTATTATCCCTTACCATAGTAAGTTTGAATAATGGAAGATGAAAAAGATGGTATCCCTTATGAGTATAAAGGAAAATAATATCACTTACGAATATGAAAGAAAATGATATTATAAACGAATATGCAATAAAAGTGCCATGAGATAATTCGTGTAGACAAATTATTTGCACAAGAGACAAATAAGAAATGAATACGAAGAGTTATTCACCAAACAGGTGGTAATCCGCGCAGTAAGGTTATTCTCAGAGATTAATAAGGAATGAATACAAAAGGTTATTCACCAACAGGCGATAATCCGCACCGTAAGGTTATTCCCACAATTTAATAAAAATTGAATACGAAGAGTCATTCACCAAACAGGCGATAATCCGCACCGTAAGGTTATTCTCAGAGATTAATAAGGAATGAATACGAAAGGTTATTCACCAACAGGCGGTAATCCGCGTCGTAAGGTTATTCCCATAAATTAATACATGAAAATAAATGGCACGCCTTATGAATAAGAAAGAAACGATATTATTTTCGAGAATCAAATAATGATAATCCTTTACCTTAACACGTGACTGAATATTGATTTAAATGAGGTTGATTAACTTGAACAGTACACGTACACTTATAAATCTTCACAAATACTCAAGATGACTTAAGCACACTTAGAGAAAACTTTCACAAGAAGTATTTAGAGAGAGAAAGAAAGAACAAGTAAGGAAGTTTATGAAAAATCTTTAAGTTAAGGCCTCTATTTATAGCCAAAAAATCTTATCATAACCAAGATTTCCTAATTTAATCCAAACCGTTCATTTCAAGATAATGTTTAATCCATACAATTCATTTCATCTTTTAAGATAAACCATTCTTTTAAATATCATCTTTTAATCTACATCATCCATTTCAAATTCTATATTATCTTTAATCTATACCATTTATTTCATCTTTTAAGATTTCCTTAATCTAAACCATTCATTTAAAGATTATCTTTTAATCTACACCATCCATTTTAAATTCTATATTATCTTTAATCTATACCATTCATTTTATATCACCTAATTTTATATTATAAACAAATAACTTTATCAATTCAATTATTCAACAATAATTCACACTTATTCATTATTATGACTAATTGTTATAAATACAGTGTAGTTAGATATCAAGTTAATTAATTAATGAAATATAACTGTTTAAATAATACCATAATAGAGATAACAATAATGCAGAAAGTATGCAAAAGAAAGATTACGTTACTGTGTCATGATAATTATTGATTCAATAATGTGAATTACTGTGCATATGCTACTGTGACAATTATCGATTTAATAACATGAATTATTGTGCATGTGACAATAAAGTCAAATATTGTACGATAACCACTTTATCAGTTTAATAATACGAAACACTGTGCAATGCCGTGTGCTACTGTGCAATACCGTGTGCTACTGTGCAATACCGTATGTTACTTGTAATACCGTATATTACTATTCTTTTACCACCGGATATTTTAACAATTAAAAGTAATAGTACCATTGACCATTTTAAAAATTGTTTATGTCATTTTCTATATCCGACAATTATTCTTTGTGGGGTCCACCAATGATTAGTTCGTACGGCGCTGTCGTACGAATATTCCCCGACAGAACGAATATTCCCCGACCAAAAGAATATTGTCAGACATAATATAATTTACACATAACATCCTTAACTTTTAACTTTATCAATTTAACCACTTACTGTATCATGAAAATATATATGAAGAAAAAATAAATTTTATATTTCATAAAATTTGGGGTCTTACAATATATAGCTGCTTTGATTTCCGTGCGTGATGCTTTGTTTGGCTGCTATATTACTTCCGTGAGCAAGCTGCTTGGCTGCTTGTATTTCTTTTTCCTTCCGTGATGCTGTTTTGTATATATATATATTATGCTAGTTGCTTATGCTCCCTCGGTTTTCATGCGTGTGATTCAAAGGTTATGCTCCTTTTGCTTTTTTGCTTCCGTGTGTATCATGTATTATGCTGGCTCTTGATTTTCGTGCAACTCAATAATAATCCTCCATGCTTCTGCACTGCTGAGTAATATATCTTCCTTTGTGAGGCGCCACAAGCTTCATTTTATAACAATGTTCTCAGACTCGGACCGGTGATCGAACCAGAAAAGTTACCGGGCGGACGGGTCACTGGTCCAACCAGTAGTCGGACCGTTATTGAACCGGTGACGTCATTAATATGTAATAAATAATAAATAATTAAATATATTAATTATTATTATGTATTATATATAATATTTAGTAAATATGTAAAATTAATCAATTTATCAACACATAAAAAAAAATTTAAACCTATTTATATAATGTTTACTTCATACAATTCAAATAAATACTAAATTTATATAAAAAAAGATATTAAATCATGATCATAACACAAAATTCAAGACTCAAGAGTGATAAAATCAAATACAAATGAACAAAAACATCTCTAGGATATATTCAATCAAATTCGGTAAAAAAAGAAATCTATTTGTACAATATTTATTTTATATAATTCAAATAAATACTAAATCTATATGAAAAGAAATATATTAAATCATGATCATAACTCAAAATTCAATCAATGATATATTTAATTAAGTTTAAATGTTTAAATTTTTAAAAAAAAAAATTTAAAAAAAAAAAAAAAAAAGAAGGAGGTAGGGAACCGGTAAAACCGGTCACCGGTTCGACCGCCCGTTCACCGGTTTTTGACCAAAAACGGTTTTTGGGCTTGGACCGGACCGGAAAGTGGACCGGTTCCGGTCGAACCGCGGTTCGACCGCCGGTCCGGTCCGATTTTCAAAACCTTGTTTTGTAATACATTAAGTAATTACCTTTAACAGTTACAAGATTTGGTGTTTTAATTCTTTTTGACTTGTCCTCCCTTAACTTTATAATAGAGTACTACTATAATACTAACTCTACATATTTTATTTTCTTGAACTTTAACTTGAATCTATCATTTGGACTTTTAAATTCTCAAAACCTGCACACCAAAATAAATGTAATTAGAATAAAATTAATATAAAATTTAACTAATAAATCTATTTTTGGAGGAAATAAATATATAATAAAATATGCTTATCACCAACATTGATCAACCTCACGCAACATTTCCAAGTTATAGTGCCTGCAACCAAAACAACGATATCAGTTCATTAGTTTTCAACAATGCAACCTCTCTTTGAGACATTTTGACAAACAGGTGGGCAGTTAATTACCTGTGCCACCATTTTCTTGTCATGCATTTCTTGATAGCTCACAGCTGATTCCTGAATGATTATGAAGAGATCATTCACCATTTACTAGTAAGCATTATATATAAAGGGTTTGCCATTGGTTCTTCAATTTTATTTTTCAAAATATTAAGATTAACCTAGAGGTATCATGGTATTTTTCTTTCAATTAATTATTTGCTCAAAAACTCCACTTGTTTTGAATATTTTATTCATAATCTTGACTCCTTAAATCAAAACTATAAATATAAAATTATCAAATATTGTATCATTAGAGACTTGTTACCCAAAATTATGTGATTAGTCATCATGTCTCAACTCACTGTCCATATCGAAGTTCCCTATAGAGTATGCTTACATATGTTCTGCTCTCATAACAGTAATTAACATTAAATTTAACTACACAATGAGCTGTGTTCCTTGAAAGAAGAAAAAGTTATTCCTCGAGACAAAAAATAGAGTTTAATGGAGTATAATAGGTAGACCATTTACTTTTTGTAATCACAAGGGAGTTGAATTTCTAGGACAGATGGTGCATCTTCTTCACATTTAATATATATATAAACAATATGAAAAGAAGTATAATGTCCAAACCCCATCACGTAATGGAGCCATGTGCCTATGTCAGGAGTGGTTAGAATTAATGCTTTGCTGTTTTTAATTCATTGGAATTAATGTCATTATAATAAAGCCTTGGCTACTATACAACCATTTCTTTTTGCTCCATCTTAATATTAGCCCAGACCCTATCCTTACCATAGAGGATGCACTTCATATTTTTTCTGCACCACACTCTTGAATGATACGGAGCAGCATCCAGAAAGGTAGGGTCTCTTGTTTGTTGCAGTTTTAAATTTTAATACCTTTTTTTTATTTACATCCACTCAAAGATTTCTTAGTTCATTTGATTAATTGGTTTTATCTGTATCACTAGGTGAGATGGGTCTTGATACTAGATGACGTGTGGATCTTAAGTTTCCGGTGTGTGGCAATCATGGTCTGCTTTGCTCATTGCACTACTCGAGTTCGAATCAAAACAAATAGTTCGAACATTTTTTCGAATCGAATCGAACCGGATCCGAGTACCATTTTTTTTTAGCGAGTCGAATACGAGCATCTACTGTAACTTTGTTGTCGAACTAGAATCGAATACGAGTACCCCAATTAAATAATCGAATCGAATACGAGCAGTCCACTATCCGGATCGACGGTTACAGTCTTAGTTAAAACTAATAAGTTCGTATTAATTTTAAACTTTAGAATTAAAAAAATTAATTTCAAAAGGTCGAAACGTATGTTTGCTATAGAGGTTACCTTACTAAAGACATTCTTTTGCAGCACTAGAACTTATATGACTTTTTATCATATGTTTCCAAGGCCTGATGGAATCAGTTTTTGAGGAGTATATTTACGAGATATTAATAGTGGAAGGTATTAATTAATTAATTTTAATACTATTAATTTTATAGTGCAATTATAACAATTTAGTAAAATTAATTATAATTAATATAATTTTAATTGATTAAAGAGTTAATTTGAAATTAAATTTATATTGAAGCTAAAATTATAAAATCTTACTTGATCTCTACTCTAAGCCTTATCAAGATATGAGGATATAACAAGATTGCAGAATAAAACATATTAGAAAAAATTTCTTTTATCATGATAAAATCAGGGAGTTGATTACTCTATATATTTTATCCACTTGCAGAGCAGTATTTTGAGCCCATAAAAATCAAACATAATTCTCAAGATCAACCATAATTCTCAATTGTGTTACCAACCAAACATCAAATATGTAATATTATTTTGATTATATATGTAAAATTATGAGAAAAATCTTGGGATAATAACTTTTAAAAATAAAAATTATTAAAATTTTGTAAATCGTTTCCTACAGTAACCACTAGTTTTATTTAGAGAGAGGAGAAAAAGCAAGGAAATTTCCACCACCACCAACCCCCTAGTACCATATCCAACCTAAAGTCAAGAACTTAGGTCAACTATGTGTAATTCAGGGAAATATCAAGATCGGTTCCTCTCTTCTTCAAATTTAGTGCCTAGAATCTTTTGGTTTCCTCTCTGATAAAAGCTTTTATTTTTGCTAAATTGATTCTAGCAAGTGCATTTTAGCCTATTGCAGTCCTCCGCAGTTGTTATTATATTAACACTAGTCATAGCAAGGTAAACAGAAATAGAGGCAAACTCCCAAAATGAAAGCATTAGGAGTATTCCAGTACTCGGTACACATTCTATTTGTGTTTCTCTTATCAGTCTTGTGCCTCACTCTAACCATCCAAACATCCACAGCTAAGTTAAGTGGAAACGAAAGAGATCGTCTTGCTTTGCTGGCATTTAAATCAAAGATTACTCATGATCCTCTAGGGGCTTTTAGATCGTGGAATAATTCTTTCCATTTCTGCAAATGGGAAGGCATTATATGCGGCCACCGGCACAGAAGAGTCACCACCTTAGACCTTTCATCGAAAGGCTTGGTGGGTTCCTTGTCTCCTGGTATAGGAAACTTGAGCTTCCTCCGAGAGATTATTCTCTCCAACAACACCCTTAAAGGTGTAATTCCTCAAGAAGTACATCGTCTTTTCAGGCTAAAAGTTTTAAGCTTGACATATAACGAGCTTGAGGGTGAAATTCCCGCAAACCTATCCCAATGTTCCAACCTCATTAAACTTTCTGTAGCAAACAACAGGCTAACGGGGAAGCTTCCAATCGAGCTGGCATCTTTGTCCAAATTGCAAGAACTTGTTCTTGATTTTAACAACTTGACAGGAGATATCCCATCCTTTGTTG
This sequence comes from Hedera helix, assembly GCA_947179155.2. Classification (NCBI taxonomy): domain Eukaryota; kingdom Viridiplantae; phylum Streptophyta; class Magnoliopsida; order Apiales; family Araliaceae; genus Hedera; species Hedera helix. Next base: position 41,983,134 of record OX359274.1, read on the forward strand.
GGAACTTGACATCACTCCGAGTTCTATCAGCATCACAAAATGCTTTTACTGGCTATGTATCTGTAGATTTTGGAAGCTTACTGCATCTTCAAAAATTACGTCTGGCAAGAAATAATCTGGGAAGCGGGGAACAGGGTGACTTGAAGTTTCTTGACTCCTTGGCCAATTGTAGCAGTTTGGAAATATTAGAACTCGGGGACAATAACTTTGGAGGATCATTGCCCCGTTCTATTGCCAATATCTCTACTGCTCTAATAATAATAAACTTAGCTGGAAATCAGATTTCTGGAAGCATCCCTTCTGAGATAAGTAAATTCATTAACTTAATCTTTTTAGATTTGGGTTTTAACAGATTCACAGGCATTATTCCCACCGAAATCGTTAAGCTTGTGAAGTTGCAACGAGTTGTTCTTTCTAAGAACAGACTTTTAGGGAAGATTCCAGCCTCTATAGGAAACCTATCGAGGTTGGACCAACTTCAGTTAGACAATAATAAATTAGAGGGGAATATTCCTCCTAGTTTTGGAAATTGTGGATTGTTGGTCCTACTAGATTTGTCTCAAAATAACCTGAGTGGAACTATACCCAACAAACTTTTTGATGCTTCAGCTTTTTCAATCATGCTAAAACTTTCTCAAAATCATTTGGTTGGATCAATACCGGCAGATGTCGGACGTTTGAAAACCTTGGGTGAATTTGATGTCTCCGAGAATGAGTTGTCTGGAGTTATTCCGAGTGAAATTGGTGGTTGCACTGGCCTCGAAAAGCTTTACATCCAAGGGAACTTCATTCAGGGCACCATTCCTTACTCGATGAGCAATTTAAGAGGTATGCAAGATATCGATCTTTCTCGTAATAACTTTTCTGGGAAAATCCTGGATTTCATGCAAACATTGTCCTTGAAATATTTGAATCTAAGCTGGAACGATTTTGAAGGCAAAGTACCAGTGATAGGAGTATTTGCAAATGTAAGTGCATTTTCAGTAGTGGGGAATAAAAGGCTTTGTGGAGGCATACCTGAACTACAGCTTCAGAGATGCAGTATTGATGGATCAAATAAACATAAAATTTCTCATATGTGGATATTAATATCTATATTTTCTACGCTTTTAGCTTTAACCATAGTTTCTTCATTCTTGTATGTTTACCTTAGAAGGAGAAAAAAGAGACATTCAAAATCATTATCTATGCCATCAGGACCATCAATCTTCAGAGTATCATATGCAGATCTCCATGAAGCAACTAATGGTTTCTCACCAGCCAACTTAGTTGGTGCTGGTGGTTTTGGCTCAGTGTACAAAGGAATACTTCACAGGGATGGAATAATAGTTGCAGTCAAAGTATTCAGCCCTCAGCGTAGAGGAGCAGCAAGTAGTTTCATCGCTGAGTGTGAAGCCTTGAGAAATATTCGCCACAGAAATCTTGTTAAGATTATAACTACGTGCTCAAGTGTGGATACTCAAGGTCAAGATTTTAGAGCTATTGTTTATGAGTTCATGGTGGGTGGGAGCTTAGAGAGGTGGCTGCATTTAACAAAAAATACAAGTCATGATGAGTGGATACTGAACCTTGGTTCCAGAATCAACATAGCGATTGATGTGGCTTATGCACTTGTTTATCTACATCATCATTGTGAAAATCCTATAATACATTGCGATCTAAAGCCAAGCAACATTTTGCTAGACAAGGACATGGTTGCCCGTGTCGCAGATTTTGGACTGGCAAAGCTCCGTCCTGAATTCCAAAGAGCAGATCGAAGCAGTTTATTTGGATTTAGAGGAACTGTTGGATATGCAGCTCCAGGTAAAAACACCGTAAGACTTGACACATAAAATTTAAAATTTAGAAATGTTTAATTTCTTCTTGGAATGAGCATTTAAGACTTTAGGCAGAGCCACTAGTAAGTTAGCATAGAATATATAAATAAAACCTAAACGATAACAATTGTATCAAGACAGACGGAGTAATTTTGAATCTTTCCTTTTCTCTTGGTTAATTCAAATACTTGCTGACAAGTCTTCTAACTTTCTTCATTCTGATATTTTGTTGGTAACAGAGTATGGTATAGGAAACATGGCGTCCACCAAGGGGGATGTCTACAGCTTTGGAATCTTTTTATTGGAGATGCTTACGGGGAAGAAGCCTATTGATCCTATGTTTCATGGAGGTCTCAACCTTCACTACTATGCTTCAAATGCCTTGCCTAACCGTGTAATGGACATTATTGACACAGCCTTGAAGAGAATAGCATCTGAAAATGAACAGAGTTGCAAACATATGGAGGAGTGCCTGACTATATTGTCAAAGCTTGGTACGGTATGCTCCATGACATCACCACAAAAGCGACCAAATATGAATGATGTATTAGGCATACTGCAATCAATTAAGAATACCTATTATGAGTACCGATGGGCCAATTCTGACATAAAGAATGCTACATATTATGATATAGAGGATGCTACACTGGAAGATGGGGCAACGACTGAAACACAGTTTAAAATCTTTGAGATTACAACCCAATCTTGAGGATGTTCTGAAGCAATGAGAATGTACTGAAGCACAAGCCAGACAATATCTCATCCATGCATGTGTCACAAGATAAGACGTCAGTTGGGAAGTTAGTTGTGGAAATTAAGAGATTAGGCGGGAGAAAAAAATTCGAAAGTTGCTGGTTTGAAGTTAGTTGTATTGGAGGAAATTGAGGGCAGCGTATAAGAGAAGGGGTGATTGTAATCGTTTTTAATCTCGGGCAGTTTCTGTTCTTTATCACTCAGATTTTTTAGTTCAAAATAAGAGTCATATACGAGGTTGTTGCACACTTATGAATCTAATCATATATGGATCTTATGTGTCTTTCTAAAATCTATTCTACAGATCAATAGGCTTATATAGAACGAAGCACAAGCCGATTAATTTTACCTGTGCTGCTTTAGCTGAAATGTGTAAGATCTTCAGAACCTCTGTTTAAATTCCTGGCCAACATTGATCAACCTCACGCAACATTTCCAAGTTTTAGGGCCTGCAACCAAAACAACGATATCAATTCATTAGTTTTTCAACAATACAACCTCTTTGAGACATTTTGACAAACAGGTGAGCAGTTAATTACCTGTGCCACCATTTTCTTGTCATGCATTTCTTGTCAAGCTCGCAGCTGATTCTTGATTGAATATGAAGAGATCATTCACCATTTACTAGTAAGTATTATATATAAAGTGTTTGCCATTGGTTCTTCAATTTTATTTTTCAAAATATTAAGATTAACCTAGAGGTATCATGGTATTTTTCTTTCAATTAATTATTTGCTCAAAAACTCCACTTGTTTTGAATATTTTATTCATAATCTTGATTCCTTAAATCAAAACTATAAATATAACATTATCAGATATTGTATCATTAGAGACTTGTTACCCAAGATTATTTGATTAGTCATCATCATGTCTCAACTCACTGTCCATACCGGAGTTCCCTATCTTTGTTAGTTAGTACTTAGGAGGGGGAGTTGAACTTCCTTTAACTAGACAAAACTCAGTTCACATGTAGGATACCAGATATTTTGCAACACCATATACCTGATAGAATCATCAAAGACTTGACTTTTCCAAGCACTGGCGCTGCTAATTTAAATAAGATTCAGAGTTTGTTCAGAACCGATTTCCAATGCCGCTGCTAATTTATAAAGTTCTATTTTGAAGTGGCTGGCAATGGAAGCTTGCCACTTGAGACTACTAACTCGTACTATTTCATTGATTTTGGACCTACCCAATAAGTTACATCATTCTATATGGAAAATTTACAAACGTGTTGTTGTGAATTGTGATTGGATATGTACTATTGTAAATCATTAATTAATTATAATTTACAACATCTATTTTTTGTAATTATATTTTATCATCATAACATTTAGGGGTGTGCAACTGTTATTTACCGGTCCGAACTGGACCGATACCGAATTTAGAGAAACTCGGTATAGACACCGGTACCAGTTGGACCGATATACTGAATTGGTAAAAATCGGTTAAATATCAAAAATTAATATAATTATTATTTTATTATTATTATTATTATTATTATTATTATTATCATTATCATTATTATTAATATTAATTATTTATTAATAATAATAATAAAAAAAATTAAAAATCAGTACAGTTCGATAAATACCGAACCATAAAAACTTGGTACCGAAAAACCAATATATTCCGGATTTTTTGTACCGGTACCGAACCTGATAATTTTATACAGGACCGTTCGGTCCGGACCGGTCCGAAAAACCGAATTTACCCAAAAAAAAATGCACACTCCTGATAACATTCCTCCTAAAAAAATAAAGCCACCCATTGGATTAACTTGATGGGATGAAGATGTCGGCAATTATGTATTGTGTAAATACCAAAGTGAAGCTTTTCTTGTTTTCTTTCTTACTTTTTAAAGTTAGTTATTTATTGAGAAGAGAGAAGAGAGTAGAGGTGGATATTGGATTCCTAAATATAAACTATATTAAACGCTGAATAAAATTAATGAGAAAAATTAGGGAGAGAGAACAGTATTGTAGGATAAATGAAATTTACGTGATAAGTTTATGAGTAAAATTTTATAATAACACTTTTCTTTTGTGTGTGTTTTATATATAGTTTTCAGACGCAATGCGTATGTCTGAATACTAATATTAGTAATTCATGTTAGATGGATTATTGTCCTTTAATATATAATACTAGTAATTGTCCGTTTTTGAAGACACGACATAACGAAAAATTAAATTAAAATTCGTAAAATAAAAATATTATTATTATTTGTATTATTATTAAGGAAATTATAAAATATAAAAATTATAAAAATTATTATTATTATTATTATTATTATTATTATTATTATTATTATCAGTATTATTATTATTACTATTATTGTTATTACTAATAGTATTACTATTACTATCATCATCATCATCATTATTATTACTACTACTACTACTACTACTACTACTATTATTATTATTATTACTATTATTGTAATTACTATTATTATCACTATTATTATTATTATTATTATTATTATTATTATAATGTTGGGGAAAATTTGATTTGGGTGAGAATTTTTTTGTGGAATGAAATGTGAGCCGTTAGATTAAGTTGGAAGAATCTAAACCGTCTTTGTGTTTTTAAATTCAAAATGAGTTATGTTTTATTATATAGATTTAACAAATAGTATTAAGACTTTTAATACTAAACTAATATGTTTATTAAAAATGTGTCAGCATGTTTAACCTACTTAATACATGAATTTTGTATACAATAACATGACATTACACATTTTGTTACTCTTTTCATCTCAGGATAAATATCCTCAATTAATTTTTATGGTCAAATTGATCATTTTTTAAATTAATATATTTTATTAATGTTTTATTTATATGCAAAATGCCTATAAATATTATAAACTATCAAAGAAAAAGAAATAAAATAGAAATACGAATATTAATGTTACGTTTGAATTGAAGAAATAAAATGAATGAAAAAATAAAATATTTTTTTAAACATCTCAAGGGCATTTTTAAGTATCTTAAGCCCTGATTATGCTGTTTGGTGGGAATATATATGTTATTTGATTACATAAAATACTCAATTATACCACATACTTTCTAAATAATTCTCATTGGAGAGGAAATTAAAAAGGCAAAAACCAATAATTTTGCCCTTTTTCGAAGTACGAAAGAATCAATTTCCAGAATAAGATAAAAATAAAAATCTACAAGTTGAAGAGTTTTTTTTCGAAGTAAGAAAAAAAATCAAAATCTGAGAGTCCTTTTTAGCGATAACTGAATTACTAGAGGAAATTGATAAAAATAAAATAAATCAAACATGTAATGGAGGGGATCCCGTGCAACATTTTATCTTATGTTATATCTTTGTTTAGTATTAAAACTTGCATTAAATGGTTGCTTCAAAACTTCCATATTAGAAGCTATTTAAGAAAATGTATAATTTAGTTTGTTACATAAATTAAACACGGTAAAAAAATATTAAATTAATGTTACATAATAATTATGTAAAGTCACTTTAAATAAGTAGTAATTTTAAATTTTACTTACCCTTTTCCGCAAGCTTCGCGGGACCACCTATCACTTTTTAATGGTGTAGATGAATGTAGTGTTTGATTATTATGTGTGTATACTTATCCAAAATTTAACCATACAGATACAAAAAATACGCAACACGGTTCAAATGAGACGTATCTGAAATTGTTCTTATGTATGGGCACTATACTAATAAGAAGAACAATACCGATATAATATTCATAACTATCATCACAAATTGATAACGTTGTTTTTGAATAATCTTCAGTTGATTTTTTTGTTTGTTTGCTAATTTTGACTGAAATTTAAAAACACTCATTTATTATATCTTGACATGTCAAGGACTATATCTCCCAATCACATGATTATCATAAGTTGGTTAGTAACAGTCGGGCCAAAGGCTTTCAGTGTGAATAATCTTAAGTTCCATGTTTCCATCCAAAGGATCAGGCTCAAGAAGTAATGATCATCTTGAATATGATACGTAATTCGCTCTAAATTATAAGATAGTTATTAACTTTTAAAAGCCAATTCTAAATATTTTTTAACTTAATTGACATAATTTTATTTAATTTATATAAATATAATTATAAATATTATAAATTATCTAAAAACTACAACTAATTACATAATTATTGTTTATGTCAATTTTAACGGTTGTTTTTTGGGATTGTTCACGGTTGTTTTTTGTGCAGGTTGTTCGATATTTGGTGATTTCTGTGACAAACAAAATCACGCGTTAATATTGGCACTAGAAGGAGAGCCTTTAATATTTAATCGAAATCACCGGTTGAATTTCAGATTGTTGTTATAACGAATTAGGAAAATCCAGTTTTGGGTCCTCATCAGTTCCAAGGCCGCGTCAGTTGAGTGGATCAATGAAAGATAGACTCAGTCCTAGTAATCCGAGATCTAGACCAATTGTGACGCAGTCTACACCATTTCGATGACGGTCGTTCACCCTTACCGCTACAGTTGATTAGGATCTGCGTAGGCGAAAGGCAGATCATTACTCCCTTCTATGGGAAGATAGAAGATAGGGACAGGGGATCTAGCAGACATGATCAACGTGAAGTTATCAAAAGGCAGAAGATCAAAGTCGTAGAGGATGCGTTAGTGGCATGAAAGCAATACAAGGCAGCCCGGTTCACAAAATCAGTACCACCACAAAGATAGAAGGCAGCCTGGTTCACAAAATTGGTACCACCATGAAGGCGATATAAGGCAACCTCGTTCATAAAATCGGTACCACCACGAAGATATAAGGCAGCGCGACCAATTTGGTCGGTATCAAGGCGACAAAAGGAAAGCCGATTCACAGAATCAGTATTATCATCAAGAAGATATAAGGCAACCCGATTCTCATAACCGCGATCAACAGGGAGAAATAAGGCAGCCTGGCTCTTCGAGCCAATATCGATCACCCCCTCGGGGACAACAGTGGGGTAAGACACCAGTTTGGGCTAGAGAACATTCGAAAGAGGCTCCAAGGGCAGACATCGTCAGTCCGATTATTCTGAGGATTGCAGAGTTAGAGCAAAAGTTGGCAACGACTCAGGCCAATCCTGTGACGACCCCAAATCCGGGTTCCATAACTTCGGGTTTGGTTCTCACTGATCAATACATTACTAGTAATTAAATACATACATTGCATTTAAACTTAGCGGAATAATACATATTGGTTCCTTACAAAAAGGTTACAATACCAAGGTCTATTAACCATAACATAAACAGTTCCTATCATAAGGAATTACAAAAGATTTACCAACAGTAAATACATTTCTAAACATTAATTAACAAGCATAATTTAACTTAATTTCTGGCTTTCCCTTTTCCCTTATCCTTCTTGGAGCAGTCAGGTCTATCTGAAAAATGGTTCATGATATAGTAAGGATGAGCAACTAGTTTGCTCACCAAGTTAAGAACAATCATAGAGATTTAATATATCATGAATGAATGGGAAATAATATAAATGGTTTCAACAATGGATAAAATAATTGTGAAATGAACAAGACTCAAATTTCATTGAACAGGAATATTCGAATCTTAAATGCTGAGTGGTCACCAAGGACCCTGAACTAACGAGGGTATAATAGAGTTTTCTCTAACCCTTTCAGTGGTTTTGGTTTTCAAGGGGATCAGCCTATTCAACCCGTTGTATATGCATTACATTTAGTCAACTGACGCCAAAGTCGGTTTTTCGACATAAAATCCCCTAATTTAGGGTTGTTCAATTCTCAGACTTAACATAAGAAATCCGCACCCAGCAATGGTTTGGATATGCTTTTAAAAGTATTCAAGTTATTGAATTTATAAACGTAATATCTAGCTGAACTATTAGCTTAAGACATCTTTAATACAGTTCATGAATTAAGGATTATTAAGCTCAAATGCACTATGAGCGATTTCATAAACAATATGGATGTGGGCTAATTTTAACTAATTAAACCACTTCAAGCTTTGACAATAAATACAAGTATATAAACTTGTTCAACAATAATTGAGTAGGGTTAGAGAACTTGCAACAATAAATACAAGTTAGGGTTGAAGGAAACTTGTCTCGTGCTTAGTCTACTACTAACCAATTCAATTTATTTCTCTTTGAGTAGACCTAACAATTAATCAAGTTGATCTTTAAATTAGTATCATATACATGTAAGTATAATGACCTTTATAAACCTTACAACCCACATAATTATATAATTATGAGTATATAAACACATAGGAAACATTATCACTACTTGATAATATTTCAAACACAACTAACCTATATTAATTATTTAATATAGTTCATACACTTATATAATATTATTAACAATTTAATAATATTTTATTAGTCTTGTAGTATTATTAATCGTTTAATAATACATTATTAATCTTCTAATATTATTAATCTTTTAATAATATCCTATCAATCACTTAACATTATTAATCAATTAATAACATTTTATTGTCCTTATAATATTATTAATTATTTAATAATATTTTATTCACCTCCTAATATTATTAATCATTTAATAATATTTTATTTATTATTTAATATTATTAACTATTTAACAATATTTTAAATCATTATCTAATATTATTAATCATTTAATAATATTTTATTCATTATCTAATATTATTAGTCATTTAATAATATTTTATTAATTATCTAATATTATTAATCATTTAATAATATTTTATTTATTATTTAATATTATTAACTATTTAACAATATTTTAAATCATTATCTAATATTATTAATCATTTAATAATATTTTATTCATTATTTAATATTATTAGTCATTTAATAATATTTTATTAATTATCTAATATTATTAATCATTTAATAATATTTTATTACTTCATTAATATTATTAACCATTTAATAATATTTTAAACATTATCTAATATTATTAATTATTTAATAATATTTTATTTAATATCTAATATTATTAATCATTTAATAATATTTTATTATCTTATTAATATTATTAATCATTTAATAATATTTTAATCATTATCTAATATTATTAATCATTTAATAATATTTTATTCATAGTCTAATATTATTAATTATTTAATAATATTTTATTCATTTACCAATATTATTATTTATTTAATAATATTTTATTGATTTATTAATGTTATTACTCATTTAATAATATTTTAATCTCTTACTAATATTATCAATCATTTCATAATATTTAATTACCTATTAATATTATTAACCATGTAGTAATATATTAATACTCTTTAAATAATACCAAAAGTTAACTTTTACATTGGGTTAACCTTAGTATTTAATTTAAACATTTAGGTAGCATTGATTTACAAATAGACTCCATATAAATTTGTTTAATACACAATATATTCATTTTACACTTATTTCAACTTAATTTTTCAAAGAAAACTCGACCCGGATCGACCCGACCCGACCCGGACTGCCCAAAAGCTGATTGACAGCGGACTCGGGCGCAGGTGCGCCCAACCAGTCTGTCCGAAAGTCAACTGTTTGACTGTTCGACCCTCCGACGTTCCGACAGCCATAACTTTTTCATTTAAAAACATTTTGGGGTGATTCTTGAGTCCATTCTCATCAGAATTTCCCCCTCTACAACTTCTCTTCAGATCACCAATCCAAATTCCAAATGTAACTATACTCAAAACTGCTCACAATGCAACCTAGGGTTTTAAAAATCAACATGCTTTGAGGAAAAATCCATAACTTCTTTATTTTTTCATATTTTTGAAAGATTCAAGTTGGGTTTTCTTACAAACTCATATATGTAACTTTCTAGCCATAAAAATCCATTTTTCAACTTGTACATTTCAAACTACAATATTAAACATCACATGTTTAACTAGGTTTTTACCGGTAAAGTGTGTTATGAACATTTCTACTAATTTTATGCTTTACACACATACCAAATCATGATATAAACACATCAAACTATGAATATACATATATTACATAGTTAACTACTTATAGATCATCAAAATGAGTTTTGATCGGTTAAAAATAGATTTTAACCGTTCAAAATCGTTCTAGACTACAAAAATGAAATAAAGAGAAGTTTAGAGTACTTTTAAACCTTTGTGACTTGTGTGCTCTTCTCCTCCTCCTACCAAAGTATGTGATGATACTTTGTGACATTCACCAAGCTCCTTCTCTAGCTTTTTCACTCAACCCCCAAGTGTATCTCTTAAATGCTCACAAATGCTCTCACTTTCTTTTCTCTAGAATACTTGCAAATGACTAACAAACATTTCAAGTATGTGGAGTACTCTATATATAGCCATCTATTAAACCTTCATTAACCTTCTTAATTCACCAACATAGTCACATTAAGAGCTTAAGTTGGATTACTATAGCATGGATGGACTAGTTGAATGACTTGTTGATTGACTTGGGTGGTTCACCTACTATGACATAATATATAAAAGAAGCAATATGAAGATCAAGCAACCCCCAAGTGGGACCCCCTAAATTGCTGGAAAATGGGATTTAATCACCCATTTTTGCTTTAATTTTAATGCTTTAATTATGCATATATACTCCTCTATATATATATATATATTCATATATGTAACAATGTTGACAAATTTTGACTTCTTATTGGGCTCCATATTGGACCCTAGGATTAAATATATTTGACTCATTCATTGAATTGGTTTGGGCTCAATTTAAATAACACATTGGGCTAGCATTTAAATAACTATGCTACCTTTAATTAAAATAAGCATTAGGCTTGTTTAATTAATTACATGGACTAAGGTTTAATTTAATTACTTGGGCTACTAGGTAAATTTAATTGATATAGTTTAACAACTCATTTGGATTTAAAATATAATCAAATTAGATTTGCTTTAATTAATTATACACATTGCTTTAATTCTTTAAATAAATATGCATACACATAAGTACATTTATTAAATTATGTAATGCACACTTAATTAATACAAAAATTTTAAATTCATTGCTAATTCTTTATTAATTATAATTACAATGACTAACGAAATTCGTGGTCATTACAAATCCAAAGACCTTGGATCTGAAATCTCCATTCTCTCTAGCTATAGATCAAGTTAGGGCTGATCCGCAGAGGAAGTTGTCGCGCATTGGAGACATGATCGCACTGCAAATCCCTATGACCACACTTACTCTTATGAGCGCATCATGCGTTATTACGGTTATTCGGATGCAGGGGTGTGCCAAATATTCACCACTACCTAGAAGAAGTCGGCAAAATTGTGGATGATGTCTCTGCCTCCGAACTGCATCAATTCATGGTAGGAGTTATGGGACAAGTTGCACGAGTGGTTCAGAAGCAACAGAAGGAGGGGAAAGCTAACTGCCTCTTTAATGCAGATCATGCAAAAACCTAGCAAGATGTTGAGCCAGTATGTGCAGAGGTTGTTGGTTTGGTCATATTTCAACCTTATGTTTTGATGATAAGTTTCTCATTATACTAAATGTTTACTCATATATTTACAGGAAATTAAGTGAGACAAACAAAAGATTTCTTGAAACCTTGGTTTTGCAAAGGATTGAAGGCATTAAGGCTCAAAGATATAATTGAGTCATTAGAAAATCAATGTAAGATTCTAGCTTTAATTATTTCTCAATCAATTCTCTAGGATATTGCATTGCATTGAAATAATTATGGAAGTGGTAAATTAATAATGAAATAAATTAATTGGGATGTTAAAATGGAACTGTTTTTTTAAATGCTGAAAATCTTAATATTGCTAATTTAAATGAGCTGCCCATTCGTTTGGTAAATGGTAAAGTTAATTGAATAATTAATTTGGCTGTTAAAATGCAAGTGTTTTTTAAATGATGAAAATCTTACTATTCCTAATTTAAATGAGTTGCCCATTCGTTTGGTAAATGGTAAATTTAATTAAATCCCTCCTTCCATAATTAGAGCTGTTTAATTGATCCCATAATTGAAGCTGCCTAATTGGTTTAACTGATTTCATAATTGAAGCTGATCAATTGATTCTATATAAATTATAGTGATTGGATATGCTAGTATCTTCCCTAAAAATCCGAAGCCATCGGATCCCACCTTAATTTTAGACGAATAAATTTATATACATTATATTCAATTACAACACTAAATATTATATTCTATCCCATTATTAAAAAGTGAGTCCTAACATGAAAATCAGTGTCAGATCTTATTTTTTAATAATGAAATATGTAGTATTTGGTGTAATGTTTAGATGTTGTATATGTAAAGTGATCCATTTTAGACATCATAATTCTATATTATAAATGTCAAGTTGTCAATTAAATAATGTGTTTATTAAAAATGTGTCAACATGTTTAACCTACTTAATACATAAATTTTGTATACAATAACATGACACTACACATCTTTTTATCTCGGGATAATTATTCTCAATTGATTTTTAAGATTAAATTGATCATTTTTTTAATTAATATATCTTATTAATGTTTTATTTATATGCAAAATGCCTATAAACATTATAAAATATCAAAGAAAAAGAAATAAAATAGAAATGCGAATATTAATGCTACGTTTGAATTGAAAGAATAAAATAAATAAATAAATAAAATAATTTTTTAAACATCTCAAGTACATTTTTAAGTATCTTAAGCCCCGATTATGCGCCTGTTTCATGAGAATATATTTGTTATTTGATTATATAAAATACTCAATTATACCACGTACTTTCTAAATAATTCTCATTAGAGAGGAGATTAAAAAGGCAAAAATCAATAATTTTGCATCAAGAGTCCTTTTTCGAAGTACGAAAGAATCAATTTCCAGAATAAGATAAAAATAAAAATCTACAAGTTGAAGAGTTTTTTTTCGGAGTAAGAAAAAAAATAAAAATCTGAGAGTTCTTTTTAGCGATAACTAAATTACTAGAGGAAATGGATAAAAAAATAAATAAATCAAACATGTAATGGAGGGGATCCCGTGCAACATTTTATCTTATGTTATATCTTTGTTTAGTATTAAAACTTGCATTAAATGGTTGCTTCAAAACTTCCATATTAGAAGCTATTTAAGAAAATGTTTAATTTAGTTTGTTATACAAATTAAACACGGTAAAAAAAAATATTAAATTAATGTTACATAATAATTATGTAAAGTCACTTTAAATAAGGAGTAATTTTAAATTTTACTTACCCTTTTTTGAATGCTCCGTAGGACCACCTACCACTTTTTAATAGTATAGATGAATGTACTATACTAATGAGAAGAACAAAACCGATATAATATTCATAACTATCATCACAAATTGATAATGTTGTTTTTGAATCATCTTCAGTTGATTTTTTTGCTTGTTTGGTAATTTAAATTGAAATTTAAAAACACTCATTTATTATATATATATCTTGACATGTTAAGGCTCAATCTCCCAATCTTATGATTATTATAAGCTGAATAATAACACCCGGGCCAAAAGCCTTCGGTGTGAATAATCTTAAGCTCTATGTTTCCATCCAAAGGATCAGGCTCAAGAAGTAGTGATCATCTATCTTGAATATGATACGTAATTCGCTCTAAATCATAAGATATATATTAACTTTTAAAAATTAATTTTAAATATTTTTAAATTTACTTGGCATGATTTTATTTAATTTATATAAATATAATTATAAATATCATAAATTATCTAAAAACTATAACTAATTACATAATTATTGTTTATATTAATTTTAATTTTAAAAATATTTTAAATTAATTTTCAAATGATCATCAATATTAATTTTATAATTCAGCACTGAGTATATATGATATGTGATCAAAGCCCTTCGAAGTGCATACTCTGTGGTAGACATGCATAGTAGGCCGGACTGGTCCGGCCTGGTATGGGCCTGGTAGGCTTTGGCCGTTGACCATGCCAGACCAGACTTTGACTTTTAGGCCTGTAATTCGGGCCAGACCGGGCTTCTAGATCAAAGTTTGGCCTTTTGAGGTCTGTAGGTTAGGCCGGGCTAGGCTTTGGGTCAGGTCAGGCCAGTCCTTAGGCAGGGCCAGGCCAGGGCTAAAAATGTAATCAACTAATTTTTAATGTGAAATATAAATATTAAATAAACTAACTACTATATTAATTAAATGTATTGACAAAAAATTAAAAATGAGTAATTAATGAACAGAAAAGCCAACCGTATTTGTCAACCAATTGTGATTAGTACAATGAACAGAAAAGCCAAACAAATTTTTTTAAAGTTTATTATCTCCCTACAATGAACCATTCCTTCCCTTCATCCGTCCTTTTGCTGCTTATATATATCAAGTTATAGTCTATAGTAAAAACGAATTAGCTAGGCCGGGCCGGTCATCTGCGTAGGTTGGGCCGGACTTTTGCATAGGCCGGGTCAGACCGGTCTTTTTCGTAGGCCGGGCCGGGCCAGGCCGGACTTTTACGTCAAAATAACAGTCTGTTCAAATACTGTAGGCTGAATCGGCCCGGTCCAAATTTTGACCAGGCCAAATCAGGTCAGCCTATAGACTATAAACTTTTTGTGCATCTCTACCATGTGGCAACTTATAAATAAAATGAAAAAAAAAAGTTGTATACCGGAAGTACAAATACCGCGAAAAAGTCGTCTGAATTTATTTCTCTCTGCCACCAAAGTCTTTGTTCATTTAGTGGACGTAGGGCTTACTGTAACACACCGGGTCAACACCTTAAATCAATCACACAGAGATCTCAGAAAATCCAATTTAGAATTCTCACTTGTATTAACTATATTCCACGTGGCTGTAATTTTGGTAATTCAACAAAAGTTGTCACACTGAAATTCAATTAGGGTTGACAAATTCTTCAGCCCATGATGAATCCCCATTTCCTACCTCGAATGAGACCGTAATTTTGACTTTAAACAAAAATGAGATTGAAAATTGAGATCAAGGAATAATTATATATAGGAATAGAAACGAGATGATATTTATTTCTCCTGTCCTAATTTTTGTTTTCGAATAATTATATATTAATTAAATTAATATTAATATTTTGATATATTAAATAATTTTAACATATGCCCTGGTGAGTGTATTATTATTCAGCATATTCAATAGATTATTATTATTATTATTTTTATCCTGTATGCATTGTCATATTATTCATTTTCATGCATGTATTATTTATCATAAATATAATCAAAAAAAGTCTTTTTCTATTATCATTAAAAGCTCAAATTTAATTTAGTTTCATCAATTTTTATTTATTCATATTAACATAACTACTATCTAAATTTATATTAATTAAATACTATCAAAATTTATAAATATTTTTATTTTTATTAGGAACAGAACTATCCAAATGATCCCAGATATCTTCCGACTATTTCTGTTCATTTTCCTTTGCCATCCGTAGAGTAGTATAGTAGTATACCACCCACTTCTTCCCCATCCATTTCATCCAACAGTCTCTCGCCGTTTTCTCTCTCTATTATTGGTACTTGTATTTGACACAAAATTTCAAGATGAGCTCCTTTCTTCTTGTTAGTTGGTGTCTACAATCTTGGGAAATAAAAGCACTTTCTACTAGTAACATGATTATAGATAGTGAATTTTAGCCTGCTGTAGTCCTCTGCGCTTATTATTATCTTCTAAAATGAGTGCATTAGGAGTATTCCAGTACTCAGTACACATAATACCTGTGTTTCTCTTGTGCCTTACTCTAACCATCCCCACCCTGATTGCTACCGTAAGCAGAAACGAAATAGATCGTCTTGCCTTGCTGGCCTTCAAATCAAAGATTACTCATGATCCTCAAGGGGCTTTTAGATCATGGAATAACTCTCTCCACTTCTGCAACTGGGAAGGCATTATATGCAGCCACCCGCACAGAAGAGTCACCACATTAGACCTTTCATCCAAAGGCTTGGTGGGTTCCCTGTCTCCTAGTATAGGGAACTTGAGCTTCCTTCAGGAGATCATACTATCCAACAACACCCTTCAAGGTATAATTCCTCAAGAATTAGGCCATCTTTTCAGGCTAAAAGTTTTAAGCTTGAAATATAACAACCTTGAGGGTGAAATTCCAAAAAATATATCCCACTGTTCCAACCTCATTCAACTTTCTTTAGCTAACAACAAGCTAATTGGGAAGCTTCCAATCGAGCTGGCATCTTTATCCAGGCTGCAAGAACTTGTACTTGATTTTAACAACTTCACAGGAGAGATCCCACCATTTATTGGGAACTTGACATCCCTCCAAGTTCTATCAGCATCAGAAAATGCTTTTGGCTATGTATCTGTAGATTTTGGAAGCTTACTGCATCTTCAAAAATTACTTCTGGAGAGTAATAACCTGGGAAGTGGGGAACAGGGTGACTTGAGTTTTCTTGGCTCGCTAGCCAACTGTAGCAGTTTAAGAACATTGGAACTAGGGGGCAATAACTTTAGAGGATCATTGCCCCATTCTATTTCCAATCTCTCTACTGAACTAACATGGATAAACTTGGCAGGAAATCAGATTTCTGGAAGCATCCCTTCTGAAATATGTAAATTCATTAACTTGATATATTTAGATTTTGGTGATAACAAATTCACAGGCATTATTCCCTCTGAAATTGTTATGCTTGTGAAGTTGCAACGTGTAGTTCTTTCTAACAACAGACTTGTAGGGAAGATTCCAGCCAATATAGGAAAGCTATCCATGTTGGACCAACTTCGATTTGACAATAATAAATTAGAGGGAACTATTCCTCCAAGTTTTGGAAATTGTCCAATGTTGGTTCTATTAGATTTGTCTCAAAATAATCTAACTGGAACTATCCCCATCAAACTTTTTGCAACTTCACCCTTTTCAATTATGCTAAATCTTTCTCGAAACCATTTGGTTGGACCACTACCGGCGTATTGTGGACCCTTGATGGGTAAATTTGATGTTTCTGAAAATCAGTTGTCTGGAGAGATCCCAAGCACGATTCATTGCACTAGCCTCGAGAAGCTATTCATCCAAGGGAACTTCATTCAGGGCACCATTCCTAATTCAATGGGATCAATGGGAGCTTTAAGAGCTATGCAAGACTTCGATCTTTCTCGTAATAACTTCTCTGGGGAAATCCCCCATTTCTTGGAAACCTTGTCCTTGAAATATTTAAATCTAAGCTGGAATGATTTTGAGGGTGAAGTACCAGTGATTGGAGTCTTTGCAGATGTAAGTGCATTTTCAGAAGTGGGGAATAAAAGGCTTTGTGGAGGCATACCTGACCTACAGCTTCCAAGATGTAGTATTGAGGGATCACATACACATAAAAAAAAAAAATTAAAAAAATCTCGATTGTGGATATTAATATCTATATTTTCTATGCTTTTAGCTTTAACCATAGTTTCTTCATTCTTATATGTTTACCTTAGAAGGAGAAAAAAGAAGCCATTGAGACATTCAAGATCAATACCTATGCCATCCTTCAAAATGTCATATGCAGATCTCCATGAAGCAACTAATGGTTTCTCACCGGCCAACTTAGTTGGTGCTGGTGGTTTTGGCTCGGTGTACAAAGGAATACTTCACAGGGATGAAAAAATTGTTGCAGTAAAAGTTTTCAACCCTCAATGTAGAGGAGCAGCAAAAAGTTTCATCACCGAGTGCAAATCCTTCGCAAATATTCACCACAGAAACCTAGTTAAAATTATAACTGTATGCTCATGTTTAGATATTGATGGTCACGAGTTTAGAGCTATTGTTTATGAGTTCATGGAGCATGGGAGTTTAGAAAGGTGGCTGCATTTAACAAAAAATACAACTCATGATGGGCTCAACAACCCTCAGATACTTAAGAGGTTGAAGAGGTGGCTGCATTCAACAAAAAACACAAATCATGATGGGCTCAACAAGCCTCGGATATTGAACCTTAGTTCCAGAATTAATATAGCGATTGATGTGGCTTGTGCACTTGATTATCTTCATCATCAATGCAGAAATCCTGTAATACATTGCAATCTAAAGCCAAGCAACATTTTGCTAGACAAGAAAATGGTTGCACATGTCGCAGATTTTGGACAGGCAAAGTTCTGTCCTGAATTCCAAAGTGCAGATCAAAGCAGTTATCTCGAATTTAGAGGAACTACCGCTCCAGGTAAGAACACCATAAAACTTGACACATAAGATTTAGAATTTAGAAATGTTTTATTTCTTCATGCATTGAACATTTGAGACATGAGACGAAACCACTAGTAAGTTAGCATAGAATACATAAATAAAACCTAAACGATAACTATTGTATTAGGACAGAAGGAGCAATTTTGAATCTCTCCTTTTCTCTTGGTTAATTCAAGTACTTGCTGACAAGTCTTTTAACTTTCTTCATTTTGATATTTTGTTAGTAACAGAGTATCTTCTAGGAAGCATGGTGTCAACCAAGGGGGATGTCTACAGCTATGGAATCCTTTTACTGGAGATGCTGACAGGGAAGAAGCCTACTGATCCTATGTTTCATGGAGGTCTTAACCTTCACAACTTTGTTTCGAATGCCTTGCCTGATTGTGTAATGGATATTATTGACCCAGTTATTCTACGGGAATTTAAGGATGATGCAGCACAGATGAGCGATACTAATATCAGATCTGCAAATAACGAGAATGGCAACCAAATGAAGGGCCTGATTATAATGTTAAATATCGGTGTGAAATGCACAATGGAGTCACCAGAAGTTCCACCACACATTAGTGACGTATTAAGCGTGCTGGAAAAAGTTAGGATCATCTTTAAGGTTATTCAATTGCGTTCTACCTTACCTTTTAGAAATTTCAACGCTAACTAGTTCAATCTGCACTATGCACAAAAAATCTCTATATATCAGCTTAATCTACTCAAACTTTTAAGAAGATTAAATGCATTTTCGCAGAGCAAGAAAGGCCTTGTTGAGCCATACTTGAACAACAGGTCCCCAGCTGCATCATTGGCGGCTAAGAAACCCATGAAATTTATCACGCACAGGTAAAACTTTTCATAGTTCCTATGCATTTTGTTTTAAACATTGTTACTTCATTCTTTTTTTCTTTTTCTTTTTTGCCTTTGAAGGAGACAAGAGGAAAAACCAAATTCTAGATCGATATCAATGTTCTCATCCTTTAAAGGTTCATATGAGGAACTCCATAAAGCAACTAATGGATTCTCATTGACTAACTTAGTCGGTGCGGGTGGTTTTGGCTCGGTGTATAAAGGACTACTTCATCAAGCATATGCTCGTTTCGATTTACTGTATAATGGGACAAGTGATGGGGATGGAACAGTTATTGCAGTCAAAGTATTCAACCTTCAGCGTAAAAGTGCAGTGACCAGTTTTACCAGTGAGTGCACAATCTTGAGAAACATTTCCCACAAAAATCTTGTTAAGATAATAACTACATGCACAAGTGTAGATGAGGAGGGTCATGATTTTCGAGCAATTGTTTTTGAGTTCATGGAGCATGGGAGTTTAGAGAGGTGGCTGCATTCAGCAAATTTTTTTTATCATGATGGGCTCAACAAGCCTCGAATACTGAACCTTCATACCAGAATTAACATAGCAATTGATGTGGCTAGTGCACTCAATTATCTTCATCATCAATGCGAACAACCCATAATTCATTGTGATCTAAAGCCGAGCAACATTTTGTTAGACAGGGACATGATGGCACGTGTCGCAGACTTTGGACTGGCAACGTTTCTTCCTAAATCCCCAAATTCAGATCAAAGCAGCTCAATCGCATTACGAGGAACCATTGGATATATACCTCCTGGTAAAAATATTTGGTTTCTTCTCTAATTGAGTTTATAGACTTGACACAGTACACACCTTTTGATATCTAATGACAAAAAACTAAGCTCAAGAGTCTCTCACATCCATAGCTAGTGCTAGAGCAAAATTTCATTTATTGAATTATGTATTGGTTCTAGTGTATGCCTCATATTGATTAATAACCCCGTCTTGCAATAAAATCACGATTAGATTAGTTGGCTGACTAATTTTACGACAATTGATAGAAGCATTTTCAAAATTAGGGTACTAGGGAGAGAGAAATGGGCAAAATTGAGAAGTGAATAATTGGGGAAGAAAAACAGATAGGGAGCCTTTCAATTCTCAAGTTTCATTAATCAAAATATTGGTACAAAAGTGTGACTTCGCTAAATATTATTAATAGGAGATTCCTTATAGGTTTCTACTAACTTGCTCCCTTTATCCTACACCATTCCTAACTGACAAACTATTCACATGGTCCATGAAATTCCTAGAAGCTACTAACTAGTTTGATCTACATGACCGGCAACTATTGTCATAATCAACAAGGTACCACATGGATTTAGTTATTTCCCCCTTAGCCTTCCCCTTGGATCAAAATTGAAGTTTGGAATTCACCCAATTATACTTTCTTACAACCTCAAGATCAAATGTTTACCTTTTCTCTCCTTAGAAACAATGACTGGATTTGCAAGTTTTATAATTATATTGATTGTTCTAGATGTCATTGGCCAATGAGATACTTTTTATTGCTATTTTCTCAGCGTTCTTAGTATCCCAGCTATGAAATTTTGAGAATGTTCTTGCTTCTGAAGTCTCGTTTTCAAAAACAAAGTCTAAATACTGAACAACTCTCTCTTCTACATCCTTGTTAATGAATTCACACGTAAATGAAGCAGCAAGGGCCATAATGAAGGCCTCATTCCTTGGTGCTCTATGCTCAGCAACAAGAAGAATGAGCTATAGTGAAACAGTGAGAAAGAGTCCTGCAATGTAAAAGTATTTGGCTTTTTCAACCAACTTGCACCCTTCATAACTGACATACTACTCACATGGCCAATGCTATTTCTAGAAGGTACCGACTAGGACTTGACAAACACGATGGTGAAAATAACTCTAAACAGTTGCATTTATTTTCAATTTGATTGAATTCTAACCATAAAAGTATTGGGAACAAAATACAGTTCTTTTAGGAAACAAATGCCAAAACTTTTAGAGTTATTTTTGCATAAATTGTGGCAATTATTGCATGACAGGGGTACTTTTGAAGCTCTATTTTTCTCTTGATTAAATAAAGTATTTTGCTGGTAAGTCATCCCCAACTTTCTACATTTTGAGGTTTTCTTGGATACAGAGTATGGTCTAGGAAGCATGGTTTCAACCAAGGGGGATGTCTACAGCTTTGGAATCCTCTTATTGGAGATGCTGATAGGGAAGAAGCCTACTCACCGTATGTTTCATGGAGGTATTAACCTTCACAACTTTGCTTGGATGGCCTTGCCTGACCGTATAATGGACATTACTGACCCAGCGATAAAGAGAATGGTATCTGCAGATGAAGATCAAGGCAACCAAATGAGGGAGTGTCTGACTAAAATGTTCAATATTGGTGTGAAATGCTCCAAGCCGTCACCAGAAGTCAGACCAGACATATGTGATGTATTACGTGAGCTGCAATCACTCAAGGACATCTTTAAGGAAATTGAATTGCAGCCAACCTCGCCTTTTAAGGATTGAAATGTTCACTAGTCCCTCAATGTTAATCTGGACCATGCACAACAATCTCCATATATCAGCATTATCTTTATTCAAAAAAAAAAACAGAGATTAAATGCTTTTTGCAGGCTAAGAAAGGCTTGTTTTTTGAGTATGTAATACATCACAGGAAATGAAGGTTCAATAGCAAAGGTTCTTTACTTGAACATACCCACTCACTACATAGAGATCTTATGTTATTATATCCATCAACCTAATATCAATAACGCCTTTCTAACTTGCACTCTCACTGAAGAAGTGAATATGGCACAACTGCCTTGTTTTTTTGATACTAGTAAACCATCTTACTTATGCATATTGAAAAAGGAAATATATGGCCTCAGGCAAGCCCCAACGGCTTCGTACACTACACTCAATAAATTCTAGATTGAATATGGCTTTCTGCAATCTAAATCTGACACGTCATTATTTATCTACTAGTTGGTGCCTATTTTTTAGTCTATGTTGATGACTTGATATTAACCAGGAACGATTCACAGTTTCAAGCAGCTTCTATAGTTCTATTCAAGCTTTGATAGTCTATAGATCTTGGGAATTTGAAAAATAAAATCTTACAAATTTCAATACCATGATATTTTTTAGACTTGACATCGTTACATTTAGGATCTACTTGCACAAACATGGCTGGTGCCAAAGAGGCTGCCACTACCTTAGCTTCCTCCACTGTTTCTGCACCTTCATGATGGCTCTCCCAAAGCCAATGAAATGGAATTCAGATCTGTTTTTCGAGCTCTCCGAGACTTGTTATTAATTCGTCCGTACATAGCTTTTATTGTCAACAATCTTTCCTAGTTCATGCATTCTCCAAGCGAACAACATATGGCAACCTTAAAAAGGGGTGCTTCGATATGTCAAGGGTACAATTCATCTTTTCTTGTCTATCTTCCGTACTAAAGTTCTTATCCATGTGCCTATTCAGTGAAGACTGGGCTGAAAACAGAGATGATCGTATCTACCTTGGTGACATTCCAGTTTAGTGGACCTCTTGAAAGAAACATTATGTAGCTCGTTCCTCAATCCTCATTGAAGTTGAATATAGGGTTGTTGCAAACACGGCCTCTGAAGTAGTATGGCTGCAATTGAGCTACTAGGTGAGCTAGGTATTTCAAGTCACCACTTGCTATCTATTGCGACAGAATTGGTGCGACTGTGTGTGCGCTAATCCAGTTTTTCATTCAAAGCATAATGAAATATACTACCGTTTCGTCCGAGATAGTCTCCAACGGACTACTAAAACTTGCTCATGTCTCCTTCAAAGATCAATTGGCAGAATCGTTAACTAACCCCATTTCTCATCACCTATCATTCCAAGTTAGGCGTGATTGATGGATCGCCTATCTTGAGGCAGCATAAGACTCGATTTTAGTCTTATCATGGAAAACAGATTAATTAGATAGATTTTCATTTTTAAACAACAGTTCTAATCTTATCTTTTTGTTATGGGTAAGTTTTAGACCTAGCTAAATATAGCTATATATGTATGTAATGCAAAATGAATGAAGATAAATCTCTAGGGAAAATTCTCCCAAAAGTAATTTTAAAAATTTAATAAAATAGAATTATCTTTATAGTTTTATACAAAACAATAATTATATATATACTATGTATCTATAGTATAAATTGTTACCTAGTTCTTGGTTGGATTAACACGTTTGAATATTCGAATATCTTCAAGATCTTTCTTTATATGACCTTATACTAAATCTGGAGTGTGGTCTCCAAATTAAGCACTCTTATGAAAAAATACTTTACGTATTTCAATCATATATTTATATCCTTATTGATCAATATCTCTCTAATGAAATTGATTCATATTAGACTAGGATGAGAATTCTAAGGGATTCTTATTCTGACTCAAATACTTATTCATATATTATTATCTAATAATAATATACTAAATAAATATTAATTACAATTAATTTCACTAAATAATTGTAATTGCACTTCAGTCCAGGAATTAAATAAAATAAACCCTTTACTAATTAACTGTAAATATTTCTTCTATAGATGTGCATAAATATTTTAAAATTAAATATAATCCCAATATATTTAAACTAATTTCATAAGTCCATAATTTATCTTAATTTGATCATAAATTGATTTAACAATTAAATCAATCCTTTTAATAATAAATATTAAAAGACTTGGCCAAGATTCTATGATCAATAATAAATTATCTTATGAAAAATCTTATAGATGTTTTGACAATAATAATGTTCCTAGTGTTAATTAAATATATTACTTAACATTCCGAGGTATTACTTAACACAATATAATTTCAGTCGTTAGAATATTAAACTAATATCTTTAACAATATTAAGTCCATTATTATTTCTAAATTAAGAAATATTAACAAATTAGTATTTATGTGAAAATATTTTATAAATAAAATATTATCACATGATCCGTTTAATATACATCGTTAATGCAAATTAGAAGTCCAACTTCCATGATTAAGATAATTCATCTATATTAAAGCACTATAACCTACATGATAATCTCTCTAAATTATCATATGTTATAAACTATTATATCTTTATTTATATATATATATATTATGATTTATATCTTCTGTGTATAATACTTATTTATACACATAAATCATAATATATATAAATTTGGAGATTTATATTAAACATAATAAATGAACATTTAATGAATGGCGAATGATATACTTTTATTAATCATAAATGTCCAACATTAATAAACATTAAATAAATAGATAAATAGATTTTTTGTAAAAAAAAAATCCAACAATATCATCTCCCGTTCTATTTAAAGATGTTTGCTTCTCCATATTCTTATCTAATTGCTAAATAACTATAGCGACCCTGAATTAAAATAACTATTATCAACCAATTAAAGTCATATATTCACAGGCAATGCTAAGAAAAGAAGTAGGCATAAAGAAAATGAAGACCACCTCTTTGAGACATTTTGACAAACAGGTGGGCAATTAATTACCCGTGCCACCATTATCTTCTCCTTTCTTGCTAGCTCACAGCTAGTTATGCAATTTCAACTGGGTTCCGTTGTTTTTGCATGAAATATAAACCATTTGGTCCTCAAATTTTACATTCCAAAATTTTCCAAGAGTAGTAGAGATACAAAATTTGTAAAGACGAAGAATTTAATTTTATTCCATTTTATCCTCTTAAATTATAAGTTATTAATTTAGTAGTTGTGATATACTATGATAAAATTATAATATTAAATTCAAATTTTATACTATAATTAATAAAGAACAACTTTTTTTCGTGAAAGGGAAATAGCAACTTGTACCTACAATTCAATTTTGTTGTCGGCATCCTTGGATATGCATAATCTACTTAGTTGAAGAGTTTCAAACTTTTTTCATATGCTCGAATCTTACGTAGTGTGTGTATTAATGTACATTTTATGTACATTTTCTGCCATTTTATGTATTGATTTCCTTATCTTCTTGTCAAGGGTTTTAACTTCTAGATAAGACAAATGTAACTTGCAAAAGTTAAAACTTTTAAGTTTCGTTTATTTGCATGAATGATGGGTGAAATATGATTACTTATATTAATTTATTATCATTTAAACTATTTTATCTTCTGATTAATTTATTATTTAATATGATAGACTATCTATATTTATCATTTCTAAGGTAATTTTTTTTAAAACACATTTAACAATATAAATATTAAATTAACGACCCAATAAACATTATCGCAAACAATTATCGACATATTTAAATTTGTCGCAAATAATTATATTGATGGAGTTATCGTTAAAATTAATATTTGTGTCGTTAAATATATATATATATATATATATATATATAAAATAAAGTAGAACCATTTTTGAACAAAACCACAACAACGTCTCAGATTGATTTACACAAATTTAATGGCCCAGATTGATTCTTCCCTACTAAATTTCCTCCCAAAACTCATACTAATAATATAAAAAAAAAAAAAAAAAAAATTACACGTAAACAACATGGGTCACCCTTTTAGCATTGACGTCTTTTTCCTGTTTTTCGGGTATTGTGGTCGTTATATTTCCACATGCAAATTAATTTGGGTGGGAAATCACATGGGCGGTTCAGATTCATTCTAATTGATTTGTAAGTTATTTTAGGTTGCAAAGAGTCTTTAGGTAATAGAGTATTTTTAGAATTTTAATCTACGCCGTGCCTTCAGGTACAAGCAATTACTTGTCATCTCTTTGGTGTTTTTGCGAGCTATATCGAGAGCAACGATTGTAGTAGGCTTTGACTCATGATATGAGAATCTTTTGTCCAATTTCAAGAAAAAATATAGAGAAAAAAAATGTTATGGTGATGCGATTTAATTTGTGTTATGACAATACTTTCTCATATATGGATATTAATATCTATATTTTCTACACTTTTAGCTTTAACCATAGTTTCTTCATTCTTGTATTTTTACCTTAGAAGGAGAAAAAAGAGACATTCAAGATCATTATCTATGCCATCAGGCCCATCAATCTTCAGAGTATCATATGCAGATCTCCATGAAGCAACTAAAGGTTTCTCACCGGCCAACTTAGTTGGTGTTGGTGGTTTTGGCTCGGTGTACAAAGGAATACTTCACAGGGATGGAATAATAGTTGCAGTCAAAGTATTTAGCCCTCAGTGTAGAGGAGCAGCAAGCAGTTTCATCGCTGAGTGTGAAGCCTTGAGAAATATTCGCCACAGAAATCTTGTTAAGATTATAACTGCGTGCTCAAGTGTGGATACTCAAGGTCAAGATTTTAGAACTATTGTTTATGAGTTCATGGTGGGTGGGAGCTTAGAGAGGTGGCTGCATTTAACAAAAAATACAAGTCATGATGGGTGGATACTGAACCTTGGTTCCAGAATCAACATAGCGATTGATGTGGCTTATGCACTTGTTTATCTACATCATCATTGTGAAAATCCTATAATACATTGCGATCTAAAGCCAAGCAACATTTTGCTAGACAAGGACATGGTTGCCTGTGTCGCAGATTTTGGACTGGCAAAGCTCCGTCCTGAATTCCAAAGAGCAGATCGAAGCAGTTTATTTGGATTTAGAGGAACTGTTGGATATGCAGCTCCAGGTAAAAACACCATAAGACTTGACACATAAAATTTAAAATTTAGAAGTTTAATTTCTTATTGGAATGAGCATTTAAGACTTTAGGCAGAGCCACTAGTAAGTTAGCATAGAATACATAAATAAAACCTAAACGATAACAATTGTATCAGGACAGACGGAGTAATTTTGAATCTTTCCTTTTCTCTTGGTTAATTCAAACACTTGCTGACAAGTCTTCTAACTTTCTTCATTCTGATATTTTGTTGGTAACAGAGTATGGTATAGGAAACATGGCGTCAACCAAGGGGGATGTCTACAGCTTTGGAATCTTTTTATTGGAGATGCTTATAGGGAAGAAGCCTATTGATCCTATGTTTCATGGAGGTCTCAACCTTCAATACTATGCTTCAAATGCCTTGCCTAATCGTGTAATGGACATTATTGACACAACCTTGAAGAGAATAGCATCTGAAAATGAACAGAGTTGCAAACAAATGGAGGAGTGTTTGACTATATTGTTAAAGCCTGGTACGGTATGCTCCATGACATCACCACAAAAGCGACCAAATATGAATGATGTATTAGGTATACTGCAATCAATTAAGAATACCTATTATG
Organism: Hedera helix; assembly: GCA_947179155.2. NCBI lineage: Eukaryota > Viridiplantae > Streptophyta > Magnoliopsida > Apiales > Araliaceae > Hedera > Hedera helix. Next base: position 42,010,861 of record OX359274.1, read on the forward strand.
AGTACTGATGGGCCAATTCTAACATAAAGAATGCTACATATTATGATATAGAGGATGCTACACTGGAAGATGGGGCAACGACTGAAACACAGTTTAAAATCTTTGAGATTACAACCCAATCTTGAGGATGTTCTGAAGCAATGAGAATGTACTGAAGCACAAGCCAGACAATATCTCATCCATGCATGTGTCACAAGATAAGACGTCAGTTGGGAAGTTAGTTGTGGGAATTAAGAGATTAGGCAGGAGAAAAAAATTCAAAAGTTGCTGGTTTGAAGTTAGTTGTATTGGAGGAAATTGAGGGCAGCGTATAAGAGAAGGGGTGATTGTAATCGTTTTTAATCTTGGGCAGTTTCTGTTCTTTATCACTCAGATTTTTTAGTTCAAAATAAGAGTCTTATACGAGGTTGTTGCACACTTATGAATCTAATCATATATGGATCTTATGTCTTTCTAAAATCTATTCTACAGATCAATAGGCTTATATAGAACGAAGCACAAGCCGATTAATTTTACCTGTGCTGCTTTAGCTGAAATGTGTAAGATCTTCAGAACCTCTGTTTAAATTCCTGGCCAACATTGATCAACCTCATGCAACATTTCCATGTTATAGTGCCTGCAACCAAAACAACAATATCAATTCATTAGTTTTTCAACAATGCAACCTCTTTGAGACATTTTGACAAACAGGTGGGCAGTTAATTACCTGTGCCACCATTTTCCTGTCAAGCTCGCAGCTGATTCCTGATTGAATATGAAGAGCTCATTCACCATTTACTAGCAAGTATTATATATAAAGTGTTTGCCATTGGCTCGTCAATTTTATTTTTCAAAATATTAAGATTAACCTAGAGGTATCATGGTATTTTTCTTTCAATTATTTATTTGCTCAAAAACCCCACTTGTTTTGAATATTTTATTCATAATCTTGACTCCTTAAATCAAAACTATAAATATAACATTATCAGATATTGTATCATTAGAGACTTGTTACCCAAGATTATTTGATTAGTCATCATTATGTCTTAACTCACTGTCCATATCGGAGTTCCCCATCTTTGTTAGTTAGTACTTAGGAGGGGGAGTTGAACTTCCTTTAACTAGACAAAACTCAGTTCACATGTAGGATACCAGATATTTTGCAACACCATATACCTGATAGAATCATCAAAGACTTGACTTTTCCAAGCACTGCAGCTGCTAATTTAAATAAGATTCAGAGTTTGTTCAGAACCGATTTCCAATGCCGCTGCTAATTTATAAAGTTCTATTTTGAAGTGGCTGGCAATGTAAGCTTGCCACTTGAGACTACTGACTCGTCCTATTTCATTGATTTTGGACCTACCCAATAAGTTACATCATTCTATATGGAAAATTTACTAATGTGTTGTTGTGAATTGTGATTGGATATGTACAATTGTAAATCATTAATTAATTATAATTGATGACATTTATTTTTTGTAACTATATTTTATCACCATAATATTTAGGAGTGTGCAACCGTTATTTACTAACTGGACCGATACTAAATTTAGAGAAACTCGGTACAGACACCGGTACCAGTTGAACCGGTATATTGAACAGATAAGCCGGTTCGGTACCGATAAAAACTGGTTACCGAAAATTAATATAATTATTTAATAATAATAATAATAATAAATGAAAAAACTGGTACTATTCGATAAATACCGAATCATAAAAACTTGGTACCGAAAAATCGGTATATACCAGATTTTTTGTACCGGTATCGGACCTGGTAATTTTATACCTGACCGTTTGGTCCGGACCTGTCCAAAAAACCGAATTTACCCCCAAAAAAAATGCACACCCTTGATAACATTCCTCTTAAAAAAATAAAGCCACCCGTTGGATTAACTTGATGGGATGAAGATGTGGGCAATTATTTGTGTAAATACCAAATTGAAGCTTTTCTTGTTTTCTTTCTTACTTTTTAAAGCTAGTTATTTATTAGGAAGATAGAAGAGAGGAGAGGTGGATATTGGATTCCTAAATATAAACTATATTAGACGCGGAATAAAATTAATGAGAAAAAATTAGGGAGAGAAAACAATAATGTAGGATAAATGAAATTTACGCGATAAGTTTATGAGTAAAATTCTATAATAATTTTTTTTTGTGTGTGTGTGTTTTATATATAGTTTTCAGACGCAATATGTATGTCTGAATACTAATATTAGTAATTCATGTTAGATGGATTATTGTCCTTCAATATATAACATTTAACAAATAGTATTAAGACACTTAATACTAAACTAATATGTTTATTAAAAACGTGACAACATGATTAACCTACTTAATACATAAATTTTGTATACAATAACATGACACTACACATTTTGTTAATCTTTCCATCTCAGGACAAATATTCTCAATTGATTTTTATGGCCAAATTGATCATCTTTTAAATTAATATATTTTATTTATACAAGTTTGATAGCCCGTGTAAGACACGGGCTAGTGTGAAAGATTTTTAAAAAAAATATATTTTAATTTATTTTATAAGTATTATTTGTTTATCTTATTTAAATATTGATCATCACGTGTTATTATTATTTTTATATGGTATAATTTAGAGTTTTTATTATAAATAAAAGTTTTGGAATGACTCCTCGAAAAAAGAATTTTATGGGAGAAGAAGAGTTTGGGAAAGAACGATCTTCGACCTTATCTAAATTAGGTTAAGCCAAACTCGGTTAATTGACTCGTGACCAACGAAGTTGATTCAGAATAATTGAATTTGAGATCGCTTTGATTCGGAATAATTGGATTTATGATCGCTTGTTACGTTATTATAACGAAAGTGACTCGGAATAATTGAATTCGGGATCGCCTATTGCGTTGTTATATATTAGTATTGATGCAAAATGCCTATAAACATTATAAACTATCAAAAAAGAAGAAATAAAGTAGAAATAAAATAGAAATGCGAATATTAATGCTACGCTTGAATTGAATAAATGAAATGGTTGAAAAAAATAAAATAATTTTTTAAACATCTCAAGTGCATTTTTAAGTATCTTAAGCCCCGATTATCCGCCTGTTTCATGAAAATGTATTTGTTATTTGATTATATAAAATACTCAATTATACTACATATTTTCTATGTAAAAACCTGAATTTTATGAAATACAAAATTTAATTTTTCTTCATATATATTTTTTCTGAAACAGTAAGTGGTTAAATTAACAAAGTAAAAAGTTAAGGATGGTATGTGCAAATTTTATTTTGTCGGACAATATTCGTTTTATCGGAAAATATTCGGATCGTACGACGGCTCCGAAATAACCAATCATTGGTGGACCCCACAACGAAATATTACATTTTTAAATAAAAATAGTCAACGGTGTTATCACTGTTAAAATACCAGTGATAAAAGAATAGTAGCATACGGTATTTTATGGTATTTTATAGTATTTTACTGTAGCATACGGTATTTTATAGTAGTACACGGTATTGCACAATATCTTATATTATTGATCTGATAACGTGGTTATTGCACAGTATTCATCAATAATTGTTATTACACAGTATTTTATATTATTGATTTAATAATTGTCATTACACTGTATTTTATATCATTGAACCAATAATTGTTATTGCACTGTATTTTAAAATTATTGAAACTAATAATTGTCATAGTAGCAAATATACAGTAAGTTATATTATTAAATATTAGTAATGTGTTTATTACATTATTATTGTAGCATTATTTTATATGTAGGACACATAATAATAATAATAATAATAATAATAATAATAATAATAATAATAATAATAATAAAAATAAAAATAAATTATTATTATATGTGAATTGTATGTGGACCCTCTGTGGGGCCCACATAAATAATGAAAAATGTGAATTTGCTGGGGAAGAAAAAGCAGTCAGGCGGCTGCTGAATTTTTCAGCACTGGCGTGCAGCACGCCAGCTCACCTACGACACATAGTACCTTCTTTTCTCCTATAAATAGCTTGCTCAGCTGAATAGAAAAATCACACCTAAAATATAAAAATTTTATGCAAGTATTTTGTGAGTTTTCTCTGTTAATAGTAAGGTTATCTTGAGTGTTTGTAAACCAAAGCGGGAATTTTTCAAATAAGTATTTTATTAAATAGTAGTAATTACACAAATACATATTTCGCACGGTATTCACAAATCTTCCTTTATAAGACTCTTCTTTGAGAAGATTTATTTTAAAAAGTTTTCTTAGGAAGATTTATTTTGAAATATTATTTCAAAAAATTATTTTTGAAATTATTATTTTACACTATAAAAATTTATATTATATAAATAATTTTGATATATATGAGTTATCGTATACCTTGAAATTTATTTGTGGTAATTACTAATTATATTATAAATATATAGGTTGATCAATCTCACTTTTATCAATATCCAGTCACGTGATAAGGTAAGGGATACCATCTTTTTCATCTTCCATTATTCAAACTTACTACGGTAAGTGATATCATTTCTTTTATACTCTTAAACTTATTATGGTAAGTATTGTTCGATAAAACTTCTGAAATGATTATATGTTCCTTAATAGTTTGCACTTCATCTAATATCATTTTAATTGAATCTTCCTCTTTTCTGAACCTTTCTATTTGAACTGTAACTGTTATTCTGAACTGAGGATCTTGAATATCATTTTTGAATTTCACTCCACATCATGTTGATAATTTGGACATTATTTGAATCTGCACAAAGTAAAATTATAAACTTCCGATATTTATTGTTTATCTTGTTTCTTCTGTTTATCATTTATATCACTGTTGTTATTCTAATAATCATAATTAAGTTGTTATGGATATCTGTAGCATGAGGCACAGATTGGATAAATGTGTTGATAGATTAAAGGCGATATATTTGATAATGTGTCTTTTATGGCACGTGGTGAATGTTATCTTTGGCCCGTAGTGCAAAGATGAACTATTGATTTGCATGATTATGACCAGAAATTGTAAATTGGTATTATCATGATCAGTGGTGTTTCAGATGATAAAAGTTGATGATGTTTTTCTTAAAAAAAGAAGCGAGTGGACATTATGGTTTATATGATTTTTCTAATGGTTGTTATTTTGCTGCAGTTGTTGATCTAAACTTTGTTTAAGAATTTAACTGTAGTTGTTGAATTAAAACTTGTTGTTTAAATTATTCTATCAAGAACTTAACTGTTGAAGGCTAACGATAATTTATTCGTCATTATCTTAGTCATGATATTAATTACTGTGTTATTTGAGTCCAACCTTTTCTTTTGTTCCATTATTTTTTAACAGGAGATGGAAGAGTAACTGAGTCTAGTCGAGAGATGGAGTAAAAGTCCGAGTTGTAGCTGTATTAGTCTTAATAAGTTATAAAATAGTTAGACAATAATAATGAAAACTTAGTTGTGTATTATTTGAATACTGTATTGTGGTACGTTGTACGTTACATTGTAATAGTTGTTGTGTATTTTAATAACTCAAATTTAGACTGTGTGAGCCCAGATTTGAGGATGTCATATTCTAAATAATTCTCATTAGAGAGAAAATTAAAAAGGCAAAAACCAATAATATTGCCCTTTTTCGAAGTACGAAAGAATCAATTTCCAGAATAAGATAAAAATAAAAATCTACAAGTTGAAGTTGAAGAGTTTTTTTCCGGAGTAAGAAAAAAAATCAAAATCTGAGAGTCCTTTTTAGCGATAACTAAATTACTGGAGGAAATTGATATAAAAAAAATCAAACATGTAACGGAGGGGATCCCGTGCAACATTTTATCTTATGTTATATATTTGTTTAGTATTAAAACTTGCATTAAATGGTTGCTTCAAAACTTCCATATTAGAAGTTATTTAAGAAAATGTATAATTTAGTTTGTTACACAAATTAAACACGGTAAAAAAAATATTAAATTAATGTTACATAGTAATTATGTAAAGTGACTTTAAATAAGGAGTAATTTTAAATTTTACTTACCCCTTTCCGAAAGCTCCGCGGGACCACTTATCACTTTTTAATAGTGTAGATGAATATAGTGTTTGATTATTGTGTGTGTAAACTTGTCCAAAATTTAATTATAAATGCAAAAAGTACGCAAAACGGTTCAAGTGAGATGTATCTAAAATTGCTCTTATGTATGGGTACTGTACTAATGAGAAGAACAATACTGATATAATATTCATAACTATCATCAATTCATCACAAACTGATAATGTTGTTTTTGAATCATCTTCAGCTGATTTGTTTTATTTACTAATTTAGATTGAAATTTAAAAACACTAATTTATTATATCTTGATATGTCGAGACTCAATCTCCCAATCTCATTTATTATCATAAGTTGAATACTAACACTTGGGCCAAAGCTTTTAGTGTGAATACTCTTAAGTTCCATGTTTCCATCCAAAGAATCCGGCTCAAGAAGTAGTGATTATCTTGAATATGATATGTAATTCGTTTTAAATTATAAGATAGATATTATTTTTTAAAAATTAATTTTAAATATTTTTAAACTTAATTGAAATGATTTCATTTAATTAATTTAAATATAATTTTAAAAATTATAAGTTATCTAAAAATTATTATTAATTATATAATTTATTATTTAAGTCAATTTTAAATAATTATTAATATTAATTTTATAATTTAAAACCGGGTGAATATATGATATTTGATCAAAACCCTTCGAAGCGCATACTCTGTGACAACCTATAAATATAAAAAAAAAAAAATTAAAGAAAAAGAAAGTTGTATACCGAAAGTACAAATACCGGGAAAAAGTCGTGTGAATTTATTTCTCTCTGCCACCAAAGTCTTTGTTCATTTAGTGGACTAGGTAGGGCTTAGTGTAACACACCGGGTCAACAACTTAAATCAATCACACAAAGCCTCCGTCAGAAACCGACTTTTTTTCTGCTATTCATTATCTTTCCCCTTGTATACTCTTATGTTTGTTCGTAAAGATAATATATTATATTAAATTATTAATTTTAAGTTCGAAAATAATAAAATAACTTAAAAGAGAGATTATTTAATATTATGTAATATTCAACTAGATAGTATAATTCTTATTATTTGAGACTAAAAATTTATGAACAAAATTAATCTTTATTTTTATTTAAAATAATCGAGACATCCTATATTATTTATTTATATTCAAACTAACGAGAAAATGCCTATACATATTATAAATTATCAAAAAAAAAAATAAATAAAATAAAAATGTCAATATTAATCCTACGTTTGAATTGAAGAAATAAAATAAATAAAAAAATAAAATAAATTTTTAAACATCTCAAGTACACTTTTAAATATCTTAAGCCCCGATTATGCGCCTATTTTGAGAATATATTTATTATTTGATTATATAAAATACTCAATTATATCACATGCTTTCTAAATAATTCTCATTAGAGAGGAAATTAAAAAGGCAAAAACCAATAATTTTGCCCTTTTTCGAAGTACGAAAGAATCAATTTCCAGAATAAGATAAAAATAAAACTCTACAAGTTGAAGAGTTTTTTTTCCGGAGTAAGAAAAAAAATCAAAATCTGCGAGTCCTTTTTAGCGATAACTGAATTACTAGGGGAAATTGATAATAATAAAAAAAATCGAACATGTAATGGAGGGGATCCCGTGCAATATTAATTTTAGCTTATGTTATATCATTGTTTAGTATTAAAATTTGCATTAAATGTTTACTTTAAAACTTCCATATTAGAAGCTATTTAAGAAAGAAAATGTATAATTTAATTTTGAGCAAGCGTAGACAATAAAAATTTAAAAATTAACTATAACCCATTAAAATTTCTTCAAGCAAATATGAATTATAAAAAAATCATGACATAACAATAATTTATCAAAACCTCTTTTTTAATTTAAAATCACATAAGAACTATAAAACGAAGGTATTTCAATAACGAAAAATAAAGGCGAAACCAATTAAACATTAAAGTACAAATAATAGAAGAGATGAAAATATTTTCATGAATAATTATTTAATTTCATCTTAAAAAAATTAGCTAGACATTAAAATAAATAAGATAACAAAAAGAAAAAAGAAAAAACTCTCTTTATTGAAAATCCTTCAACGAGCGTATAGTGAAGAAATAATTTAATCCTCCTTCTATTCCTAACCTAAAACTAATAATAAAATTAATATAATAAAGAATTGTCATATCATTCTCTTCTTTTCTTTCACATCTCTCTATTAGAGTCCAAATAAAAATCAATTTCAAAGCTTCTAAAACTCTATTTTCAACTCAACTTTATTTATTTATTTATTTCTTACAAAACAAAATAAAATGTATTAGTTAAATAAAATAAACATATTAAATAATAAAAATGAAAATATTAAAATATAAAATAACGTGTATATTAGTATTATAATCCTTATCATTTGGCACTAAAACTTTTTGAACAAAATTAACTTTTAACTTTGTTTAAAATGACGATGTATCCTATATTATCCGTTTATAATCAAACTAATGAGAATATAATTTTTTTTTATTAGGGGTAAGTATATAATAATCCAAACGGTAATTTTTATTCAATTCTTTAAATAATTCTAATAAAAACAAAACATAACATAAAATAATTTGAAGTTATCTCAAAAATAATCCCGTTAAAAACAACAAGCAAACTGTCGAAATCACATCAGGTTCATATCATCACGATAATGTCGATCAGGTAATTAGTAAACCCAAGTTAACCAAAAGAAAGAGGGGTTAATTTATAAAGATAATCACCCTTTTAAACTTGTCCCTGTCCTTTATCTTTCTTGATTGGCAAGACTTTTGCTTGGTCGGAGAAAACTTTTTGACTAAAGAAGACTTAATTGGTAAATGAGCATTCAGACCCTAAGTCAGTTTAAGTTAATAAACTACAATTAAGTGGCATGCATTGATGTTAATTATATCGATGTACCACGGTCAGAAATTGTTCTTTATGTATGGGCACTATACTAATGAGAAGAACAATAAATTAGAAAAAAGAAAAAAAGAAAAAAAAAAGTAAAAAGAAAGAACAATACCGATATAATATTCATAACTATCATCACAAACTCATAATATTGTATTTGAATTGTCTTCAGCTGGGTGAATAAGCTTAAGTTTCATGTTTCCATCCCAAAGGATCAAGCTCAAGACATAGTGATCATCTTAAATTTGATAAGTTCTTTGTTCTAAATTATTATAAGATAAATATTAATTATTTAGTTTATATAAATATAATTATAAATATTATAAATTATTTAAAAACTATTACTAGTTATAAGATTTATTATTTTTAAAATTTAAATAAATTATGTAAATTTTAATTTTAAAAATATTTTAAATTAACTTTTAAATTATCAATATTAATTTTATAATTCGAAAGTAAGGAAATATATGTTATGTGATCAAAACCCTTGAAGTGCATACTCTTATAAAAAAACATAAAAAAAATAAAAAAAGAATTAAAGAAAAATGAAAAAGAAAAAGAAAGTTGTATACCGAAAGTACAAATACCGGGAAAAAGTCGTGTGAATTTATTTCTCTCTGCCACCAAAGTCTTTGTTCATTTAGTGGACGTAGGGCTTACTGTAACACACCGGGTCAACAACTTAAATCAATCACACAAAGACCTCAAAAAATTCAATTTATAATTCTCACTTGTATTATTTATATTCCACGTGGCTGCAATTTTTTCAAAGTAGTTGAAGATAATAATAAATCATTTCAAGGAAGTTTTTTAAATAAAAACTTAAAATCAAGAACTGAATGCAAAATCAATAAATAGAGATGGAAACCGACTCATTTTCTGCTACTCATTTTCTTTCCCATTGTATGCCCTTATATTTGTTCGTAAAGATAATACGAATTATTAATCACAAATTTTTTATTTATATTCAAAAATAAACTTGGAATTATTAATTTCGGGAATAATAAAATGACTTGAAAGAGGGCGATTATTTAATACCATGTAATGTTCAACTAGGTAGTATAATTCTTATCATTTAAGACTAAAAATTTGTGGACAAAATTAACTTTTATCTTTGTTTAAAATGATCGAGGTATCTTATATTATCCATCTATACTCAAATTAACGAGAATATGATATTTTTGACATTAGTGATAAGGATATAGTAGTTCAAATGATAAGTTTTTATCAAATTTTTTAAATAATCTTAAACAAAACAAACATAACATAATCCTTTATTTTGGAACGGTTAAAACATTGTTTTTGATACCAAGATGAATTCAGCATTAATGCTCATTTTTATGTTAATTGTTTATAGGATTTCTTGAGATTTAAACCATCGGAAACTGTGGAAATGAGACAGACCGTCTGATCCTGCTTGAATTACGAGATAGATAATTATATTAACGTGTTAAACCAATTGTTTAAAAAACACCGAGATCAATAAAGATTAACCGTAGATAACATTTGAGAGAGTTCAACAACTAAAAATAAATGTGGAACATACAATATAGTCGAGTCAATTAGCATTTCATTGTCAATCCAGAATTAATTCATTCACAAGCAAATGGCACCACTCATGATTCAATCAAGTACAACCCACCATGTATTAAAGTGGGACCTACATTATTTTGATAAGACTTATATTATTGGTGGTCCTATGACATGTAATGAACTAATGATGTAAGAATTAGGTCAAGACATAGAAATGTAGCAAAAATTACAGAGGCCCTGTTCATCCTAGAAGCCTCTGATACTCGCATAGGATTCCTCATGATCAGCAAATTTCACCCTCTTCACCAGGATGAGTTTGGGAAAGGGGATACATATTTTTGGAATTATTCAAAGGATTAATCCTGCTCATTTTCTGTTTACCACTTGCACGACTCCACCAATGAAGACATTACTTTTGTTTTTGGAAAATTTCCCTCCCCCAGGGCCCAGTCCAAACGCTAACTGTCATCTTCAAAGTAGTTTCTTTTTTCTTTTCTGTTCTTTTTTAGGCGAACCAAGAACTGAGGCATTTATTGCAAAATTAAAGCCAACTTGTGCGATGCTGGGAAATATCAAGATGAGTTCCTTTCTTCTTGTAAATTAGTGTCTAGTACATTAGGAGTATTCCAGTACTCAATACACATACTAGCTGTGTTTCTCTTGTGCCCTACTCTAACCATCCCCACTTCTCCGGGGAAATCCCCGATTTCTTGGAAACCTTGTCCTTGAAATATTTAAATCTAAGCTGGAATGATTTTGAGGGTGAAGTACCAGTGATTGGAGTATATGCAAATTTCAGTTCATTTCGTGCACAGGTGATAATTTCCATAGTTTCTACTCTTTTAGTTTTTACCATGGTCTCTTCATTCTATTATTTTTTCCGGAGAAAAAAGGAGCTATATTCAAGATCAACTTTCGGAGGAAAAAAAATACCATTGGTATCACTCTTAGAAGTGTCATATGACGATCTCCATAAAGCAACTAATGGATTCTCATTGACCAACTTAGTCGGTGTGAGTGGTTCTGGCCCAGTGTATAAAGGAATATTTAAACCATATGATCGTTTCAGATTTGGGTATAATGGAATATTTGATGGAGATGGAATAGTTGTTGCAATCAAAGTATTAAACCCTCAGTTTAGAAGATCATCCAAAAGAGACATTGTTGAGTTTGAAGCCTTCAGATATATTCGCCACAGAAACCTTGTTAAGATTATAACTACATGCTCAAGTGTAGACCGGAAGGGTCGAGATTTTAGTGCAATTGTTTATGAGTTCATGCAGCATGGGAGTTTAGGGAGTTGGCTGCATTCAACTCAAGAAGCATATCAAGATGGGCTGAACAAGCCTCGTATACTCGACGTTGATACCAGAATTAATATAGCGATTGATGTGGCTTGTGCACTTGATTATCTTCATAATCAACATGGAAATCCTGTAATACATTGCAAACTAAAGCCAAGCAACATTTTGCTAGACAGTGACATGGTTGCATATGTTGCAGATTTTGGACTGGTAAAGTTTCTTCCCGAATCCCCAGATTTAGCTCAAACCAGCTCAGTATATGTCGCTCCAGGTAAAAATACTCCAAGACTTGATACATAACATTTGGAACTGTTTGGTTCCTTCCGGGATTGAACATATAAGAGTCACTCACATACATATCTAGTTCAACAACATTTTTTAATTATTTATTAGTTTTTGTAATTACCTCATATTTTTTTGCTACCTTCAGCTTGCAGTAATTGTCAAAATTATGTTACTTTTTGAGGTGAAAAAGTTTTTTAGAAGGTTACTTTTATTTCCAATTAGATTGAATTCTGTCCAAATAATGTTTTTTTTTGCAATCAATTTTAGTGCATATGTAACAGCTAGTCCCATATCAGAACATGTAGGATGTACTGATTGTATACTGCCTCAACTTTACAAAGGAGTACCTATAAGTTGTCATGATTGAGTGGGACTATAGTGAGCCAAGATGAACCACTAGTGCTCTTCGGCATATATTTATTGTACAATATAATTATAATTTTGAAAAAAAATAGTTTTTGATTTGATTGATATATGATTTAAAGTTTGTTGACAGTGGGACTGAAAGGGTGCGAACATATTCAAGCGTTTGTGTTTATTTTTGAAAAATAATAGTCTTTTCTAACAACCTACACTACACTATTTGACCGTAATGGAGGATAGTTTTATGCCTTTCAAAGAGCTACTTAAAAGCTTATAAGAAAAATAGTAATCAGCCATTTAGATTTTACCAAATTCAATATTTTTGGGTTCAATTTTTCTCTCTCCTTCCTCCTGTTCTACTTCTTCCTTGGTGTTTCAAAGATTTAAGTTATTCTAGGCTTTTCACTTTTAGTGCAAAACAATGAATTGAATACAAAAGTAAGTTGCCATACCCTAGAAATAATTTGTAAGGTTCCCTATTACATACATATTGGTGTGATTGTAAATTTTGATTAATTTGTCAATCTAATTTATTGTATAGGTTGTTTTCCTTATTTTCTAGCCATTGTTTATTACATGTACACCAAAAATTACTTTATGGCAATTCATCCTAAATTTCTTCATTCTGAAATGTTCTCTATAACAGAGAATGATCTAAGAAGCGTGCTGTCAACCAAGGGGGATGTCTACAGCTACGGAATACTTTTATTGGAAATGCTGACAGGAAAGAAGCCTACTGATGCTATGTTTCATGGAGGTCTTAACCTTCACAACTTTGTTTTGAATGCCTTGCCTGACCGTGTAATGGATATTATTGACCCAGTTATTCTACCGGAATTTAAGGATGATGCAGTACAGATGAGTGATACTAATATCATATCTGCAAATAAAGAGAATGGCTACAAAATGAAGGGACTGATTGTAATGTTCAATATTGGTGTGAAATGCACCACGAAGTCACCACAAGTTCGACCACACATTAGTGACGTATTAGGCGTGCTAGTAACAGTTAGGACCAGCTTTAAGGTTATTCAACTGCACTCTACCTTACCTTTTAGAGATTTCAACGTTTCCTAGTTCCTTAATGTTAATTTTCGCTATGCACAAACAATCTCCATATATCAGTTTAATTTACCCGAACTTTTAAAAAGATTAAATGCATTTTCGCAGACCAAGAAAGCCATTGTTGAGCCATACTTGAACAACAGCTCCCAAGCTGAATCTTTGACGGCTTGGAAGCCCATGAAATTTATCACGCAAAGGTAAGACTTTTCATATTTCCTACGCAATTGGGTTTAAACATGGTTTCCTCATTCTTTCTTTCTTTTTGCCTTTTAAGGAGAAAAAAGGAGAATCCAAATTCAAGATCAATATCAATGTTATCATCCTTCAAAGTGTCATATGAGGAACTCCATAAAGCAACTAATGGATTCTCATTGACCAACTTAGTCGGTGCGGGTGGTTTTGGCTCAGTGTATAAAGGAATACGTGATCAAGCATATGCTCATTTCGACTTACTATATAATGGGACAAGTGATGGGGATGGAACGGTTATTGCAGTCAAAGTATTCAACCTTCAGCGTAAAAGTGCAGTGACCAGTTTCACCAGTGAGTGCACAATCTTGAGAAACACTTCCCACAAAAACATTGTTAAGATAATAACCACGTGCACAAGTGTAGATGAGGAGGGTCACAATTTTCGAGCTATTGTTTATGAGTTCATGGAGCATGGGAGTTTAGAGAGGTGGCTGCATTCTGTAAAAAAAGAATATCACGATGGGCTCAACAACCCTCGAATGCTGAACCTTCATACCAGAATTAACATAGCAATTGATGTGGCAAGTGCACTCAATTATCTTCATCATCAATGCGAAGAACCTATAATTCATTGTGATCTAAAGCCAAGCAACATTTTGCTAGACAGGGACATGATTGCACGTGTCGCAGATTTTGGACTGGCAACGTTTCTTCCTAAATCCCCAAATTCAGATCAAAGTAGCACAATCACATTACGAGGAACCATCGGATATATACCTCCTGGTAAAAAAATAGTGCGAGACTTTTTCACATAAGATCTTGAAATATTTGGTCTCTTCTTGAACTGAGCTTATAGTATTTGATGACATAGTACACACTTGTGATATTTAACTACTATAACTAAGCTCTGGAGTCTCTCACATCCCTATCTAGTAGTACGGCAAAATTTCATTTATTGAATTATTTGTTAGTTCTAGTATATGCCTCATATTTATTACTAACCCCGTCTTGCAATAAAATTCACGACTAGGTTCCATTTTGAGGTGAAATTTGTGAGGACCTTAGGGTTCGTTGACTAATTTTAGGACAATTGATAGAAGCATTTTCAGGATTAGAGTACGAGGGAGAGAGAAATGAGCAAAATTGAGAGGTGAATAATTGGGGAAGAAGAAACAGATAGGGAGCCTTTTAATTCTCAAATTTCATCAATCAAAATATCGGTACAAAAGTTTGACTTCATTAAATATTATTAATAGGAGATTCCTTATAGGTTTTCACTAACTAGCTCCTTTTATCCTACACCATTCCTAACTGACAAACTACTTACCCGGTCCATGCAATTCCTAGAAACTACTAACTAGTTTGATTTATCCAAAATAGTCTGGAATTATGAATTCTCCTTCCATTGGCCCGGTTGCCGTACTTGACCGGCAATTATTATCATATTCAACAAGGTTCCCCGTGGATTTAGTTAATGCCCCCTTAGCCTTCCCCTTGGATCAAAATTGAAGTTTTGGAATTCGCATAACTCCATTTTTTACATCCTCAAGATCAAATGTTTACCTTTTCCCTCCTTAGAAACAATGACTGGATTTGCGAGTATTATAATTATATCGATTGTTCTAGATGACACTGGCCAATGAGATATTTTTACTGCTATTTTCTCAGCATTCTTAGTATCCTAGCTATGAAATTTTGAGAACGTTCTTGCTTCTGTCTCGTTTTCAAAAACAAAGTCTAAATACTGAACAACTCTCTCTTCTGTATCCTTGTTAATGAACTCTCACGTAAATGAAGCAGCAAGTACCATAATGCAGGCCTTGCTCCTTGCTGCTCTATATATGCTCAGTAACAAGAAGAATGAGCTTAGGTGAAACAGTGAGAAGAGCCCTGCAATGTAAAATTATTTGGTTTTTTCAACCAATGCCTCTTTTTCTGGGTAGCAATTAATTTGCAGCTATCAATTGTCGAGGCAACGAGAGACCTTCGCCATCGCTTATAAAAACAACACGAGTACACTCTGGTGCAGACACGTTTTTTTCGTAATGGTGAATGTTTGTACTATTGCACCCAAAAAAAAACTCATTTGTACTACAAAGTTTGCATTTTCTTTCATCTCCTAGATACACTTGCCATTTCCAATGCATCCAATATAACTGGTTGTGCTAGGGTTCTTAAGCATCCACAAGAAATTTTGACTGAATTTTTTGTAGCACCTCCAGCAAAGTACTCCACAGAGTTTAGAGTTAGAGTCACAGTCCCAAGGAAGAGTGATCGAGGAGTGAAAGGAGTTTCATGATGTCCTAAGAATATAGTAAGTTCTTCCTTAGAGAGCAAAGTCATGAAAATCCACTCTGTGATGCTCCAAGTCAATTCTTTTGCAATTTATTCTTCTTGTCTTCTGTCTCTTTCCTTTGCAGCATGGTTTAAATTCCTATAAAATCCCCTTTCTCCATTTCCATGGTTCCTTCTATGACTCTCTTCAAAAGGGTTTGTAAATTCATTATCATTTCTTGAGGATCATTGTGTTAACATCCCAATGAGGCTACTCGGGAAGCTCTCCATTTCCTTCTCCATCAATTGGAAGTTCTCATTACTAAACTCTCTGAAATTAGCAAAATCCTGCTGTAGTATTTATTTGGAGTTTGAATTTGAGGTTCCACATGTTTAGGATCCCTATAGAACCTTCTTGCATCAAGATTATTTTCCCACATGTGCAGACCTCTTTCTCCCCTTTGACCAAATTGGATAACAAACTCCGCTTCAGGGGACTTTTGTCTCAATATGTCAGCAATGTTGCTCATAAACCAATCCTTTCATCAACTTTTTGCAGCCTTTCATTAGTGACTTTTCGATAGCAAATGAATTATTACCGGAACAAGTGGTTAGGGTGAATTTGAGGTCATAGCCATGAAAAAAATGAAATTGAGACTTAGAACTATAAACTATTGAGTCTCATTTTCAAGGAAAAAGCAAGCTAGTAGCTATATCCACGTACTTTATAGAGTATATGACCACACCACAAAATTAGACTTGGCAACGACTTGCAATGCCTAGCTGCCAAGGCGCACCTTAGCAGCTGCATCGAAGTCGACCACTCGCTATGCTCTTTGCTCAACGCATGGACCGGTGATGCCATGACAACTCTGATTGTAAGAGTGGGAAACATAAGAGAAAAACTAGAAGAAGTGAGAAGGTGGAACTGGATTGAAAAGTCAAGGAGGATACAAGAGAAAAGATGAGTTCCTAGGGCTTCGTTGAAGCTCTGATAAAAATGTTTAGGACCCTAGGGTTCCCTACCTATTTTTGAACAATTGACAAAAATAGGTTTCATTTTGTTCATACCTATACTAGTTTGGGATAAAATGCGGGGTTGAATTGAGTTGAGTTGAGAGAAATAGATATCAGAATTAGAGGAAGGAGAGAAATGGAAAAAAATAAGAAGAGAATTAGGGAAGAATAAAAGGATAGGGACCTCTCAATGGGAACTAAATTCTCAGATTTCATTAATAAAGTATCGAAACGAAAAGCTTGACTTTTCACTGGATATTTATAGGAGATTCCTTAGGATTTCTACTAACTTGCACCCTTCATAACTAACATTCTACTCACATGGCCCATGCTATTTCTAGAAGGTACCGACTAAGACTTGACAAAAACGATGGTGAAAATAACTCTAAACAGTTGTATTTATTTTCAAATTGATTAAATTCTGACCATAAAAGTATCGGGAACAAAAGAAAGTTCTTTTAGGGAACAAATGCCAAAACTTTTAAAGTTATTTTTGCATAAATTGTGGCAATTATTGCATGACAGGGGTATTTTTGAAGCTCTGTTTTTCTCCTGATTGAATAAAGTATTTTGTTGGTAAATCATCCCTAACTTTCTCCATTTTGAGGTTTTCTTGGATATAGAGTATGGTTTAGGAAGCATGGTGTCAACCAAGGGGGATGTCTACAGCTTTGGAATCCTCTTATTGGAGATGCTGATAGGGAAGAAGCCTACTCACCGTATGTTTCATGGAGGTATTAACCTTCACAACTTTGCTTGGATGGCCTTGCCTGACCGTATAATGGACATTACTGACCCAGCGATGAAGAGAATGGTATCTACAGATGAAGATCGAGGCAACCAAATGAGGGAGTGTCTGACTAAAATGTTCAATATTGGTGTGAAATGCTCCAAGCCATCACCAGAAATCAGACCAGACATATGTGACATATTACGTGAGCTGAAATCACTCAAGAACAACTTTAAGGAAATTGAATTGCAACCATCCTCACCTTTTAAAGATTGAAATGTTCACTAGTCCCTCAATGTTAATCTGATCCATGCATAACAATCTCCATATATCAGCATTATCTTTATTAAAAAAAACAGAGATTAAATGCTTTTTGCAAGCTAAGAAAGACTTGTTTTTTGAGTATGTAATACATCACAGGAAATGAAGGTTCAATAGCAAAGGTTCTTTACTTGAACATACCCACTACATAGAGATCTTATGTTATTATATTCATCAACCTAATATCAATAACGCCTAAACTGACACTCTCAGTGAAGATATGTATATGGCACAACTGTTTTGTTTTTTTGATACTAGTAAACTATCTTACTTGTGCATATTGAAAAAGGAAATATATGGCCTCAGGCAAGCCCCAACGGCTTTGTACACTACACTCAATAAATTCTAGATTGAATATGGCTTTCTGCAATCTAAATCTGACACCTCATTATTTATCTACTAGTTGGTGCCTATTTTTTAGTCTATGTTGATGACTTGATATTAACCAGGAACGATTCACAGTTTCAAGCAGCTTCTATAGTTCTGTTCAAGCTTTCTCTTTAAGGTTTTCACCTAAAGATCTTGGGAATTTGGAAAAAAAAAATCTTGCGAATTTCAATACCATGATATTTTTTAGACTCGACATCGTTACATTCAGGATCTACTTGCTAAAACAAACATGGTTGGTGCCAAAGAGGCTGCCACTACCTTAGCTTCCTCTACTGTTTCAGCACCTTTATGATGGTTCTCCCAAAGCCAATGAAATGGAATTCAGATCTGTTTTTCGAGCTCTCCGAGACTTGTTATTAATTCGTCCGTACATAGCTTTTATTGTCAACAATCTTTCCTAGTTCATGCATTCTCCAAGCGAACAACATATGGCAACCTTAAAAAGGGGTTCTTCGTATGTCAGGGGTACAATTCATCTTTTCTTGTCTATCTTCCGCACTAAAGTTCTTATCTATGTGCCTATTCAGTGAAGACTGGGCTGGAAACAGAGATGATTGTATCTACCTTGGTGACATTCCAGTTTAGTGGACCTCTTGAAAGAAACATTATGTAGCTCGTTCCTTCACCGAAGTTGAATATAGGGTTGTTGCAAAAACGGCCTCTGAAGTAGTATGGCTGCAATTGAGCAACTAGGTGAGCTAGGTATTTCTAACAAGTCACCACTTGCTATCTATTGCGACAGAATTGGTGCCGCACGTGTGTGCGCTAATCCAGTTTTTCATTCAAAGCATAATGAAATATATTACTATTTCGTCTGAGATAGTCTCCAACGGACTACTAAAACTTGCTCATGTCTCCTTCAAAAATCAATTGGCAGAATCGTTAACTTACCCCATTTCTCATCACCTGTAATTCCAAGTTAGGTGTGCTTGATGGATCGCCTATCTTGAGGCAGGATGAAAGGAAGACTCGCTTTTAGTCTCATCATGGAAAACAGATTAATTAGATAGATTTTCATTTTTAAACAACAGCTGTAATATTATCTTTGTGTTATAGGTAAGTTTTAGAACAAGCTAAATATAGCTATCTATGTAATGCAAAATTTAATGAATGAAAATATATCATCTTCCGTTCTATTAAAGATGTTTGCTTCTCCACATGCTTATCTAATTGCTAAATAACTCTAGCGACCCTGAATTAAAATAACTATTATCAAGCAAATAAAGTCATCTATTCACAGGCATTGCTAAGAAGTAGGAATAAAGAAAATGAAGACCAATTCATAAAAAACGCCATAGGAGGCCTTAAAATCATTTTTCTATTTCATGCTTATATTGGCTTCGTATATATGGGTCTTTCCGAATCCATTCTATATGTGAATAGACTTGTATAAAAGGAAGCACAAACTCAGTTTACCTGCTCTTCTTGGGTCAAAATGTGTAAGCCTCTTAGCACCTCTAATCAATTCCTAGCCAAAAATTGATCGACCTCCTGCATCTATTTCAATTTCTAATGCCTGAAACCCAAAAGATGTATGTGTGTATATATATATATATATATATATATTGAGAGAGAGAGAGAGAGAGAGAGAATAAAAGTAAAAAACATATATAAATATATATGGTTATATGTTTTTCAGCAGTGCCACCACCTCTTTGAGACATTTTGACAAACAGGTGGGCAATCAATTACCTGTGCCCCCATTATTTCCTTCTTCCTTTCTTGCTAGCTCACAGCTATGTATGCAATTTCAACTGGGTTCCGTTGTTTTTGCATGCAATATAAACCGTTTGGTTCCCAGATTTTACATTCCAAAAATTTCCAAAGAGTAGTAGAGTCTTACATACAAAATTTGAAAAGACGAAGCATTTAATTTTATTCCATTTTAGGCTTTTAAATTATAAGTTATTAATTTAGTAGTTGTGATATACTATGATAAAATTATAATATTAAATTCAAATTTTATACTATAACTAGGGATAACTCGTGCTTGAAGGTACGATATAATTAATATAACAATTGAGTACTGTATCTAGTATTTTTAGATCGAAAAATCTAAAACTGTTATGGACTCTTAGTTCCATTATAGAACTGAGAGTCTAACCATTAATACAAAAAGATTGATACTCAATCCAGTCATAGTTTCTTTTTTAGGCAAACATTGTGTGCTACTCATTCCCAACTTAAAATTAGTTCTTGGCAGGTTTGAGCAATTAATTGATTGACGATAGCGGGCTCAAATTTATGTAATATAGTGTTTTTGGGTATCCCACACATCTTTTCTTTATTAACAAAACGGAATGAGAAATTTGATAGTATTTTTTTGCCTCTAGTATCTCTAACCATCGATCAATATGATCCATGAATAGTATTTTCTGTGGAAAAAGGATAGTACTACAAGTCATTTGGTAGGATCCAATGAGGAAAAAAAAAGATGTAAAAATCCAAAAGAAATATTTTTGCATATACCCAAAAGTATAAAATGAGCCTCTAAGTCCAAACAAAAAAATATTGTCATAACACCAACTAAATCGCATCACCATAACATTTTTTCTTCAAATTGGACAAAAGATTATCATACCATGAGTCAGAGTCTACTATAATAGTTGCTCTTAATATAGCTCGCAAAAACACCAAAGAGATGAAACGTAATTGCCTGTCCTTGAAGGCACGACGAAAATTAAAATTTCAAAAATACTCTATTACTTAAAGACTCTTTGCAACCTAAAATAACTTACAAATCAATTAGAATGAATCTGAACCGTCCATGTGATTTTCCACCCAAATCAATTTACATGTGGAAACATAACGGCCGCAATACCCTAAAAACAGGAAAAATGTGTCAATGCTAAAAGGGTGACCCATGTTGTTAACATGCAATTTTTATTTATTTATTTATTTATTTATTTATTTATTATTATTATTATTATTATTATTATTATTACTATTATTATTACTATTACTATTACTATTACTATTACTATTACTATTACTATTATTATTATTATTATTATTATTATTATTATTACTATTATTATTATTATTATTATTATTATTATTATTATTACTATTATTACTATTATTATAATTATTATTGTCATTATTATTACTATTATAATAATAATAATAATAATAATAATAATAATAATAATTATTATTATTATTATTATTATTACTATTATTATTATTATTATTATAATTATTATTATTATTATTATTATAATTATTATTACTATTACTATTACTATTACTATTACTATTACTATTACTATTACTATTATTATTATTATTATAGTGTTGTGGTAAATTTGATTTGGGAGGGAAATGTGAGTTGATAGATTTTTGAAAAAAAGATATTGAATTTAGGGGGAAAATGAGTGATAGATTAATGACCGTTAGATGTTGAAGCTTTAAATAATTTTAGCCTGTTGGATGTTAAAATCTAAATTAATTTGAGACCGTTAAATGTTAAAATCTTGATATTTGAATCGCTCTGTTTTATTATATAGATAATAAATATTAACTCTATTTTTCTGAAAGAGAAATAGTAAGTTGTACTTACTAGTCAACTTTGCTGTCAGCATCCTTGGATATGCATAATCAACTTGGTTGAAGAGTTTCAAACTTTTTTCATATGCTCGAATCGTATGTTACTATTTTATGTATATGCCCCGGTTAATTAAAGTAACTAGGTTTTTTTTTATTGGTAAAAAAAAAAAAACAATTAGGTTTTAACTTCTAGATGAGACAAAAATAATTTGCTAAAGTTAAAACTTTTAAGCTATATTTGTTTGTATAAATGATGGGAGAAATATGATCATTTATATTAATTTATTATCATTTTGAATTATTTTATCTTTTGATTAATTTATTATTTAATTTGATAGACTATTGATATTGATCATTTCTAAGGTTATTTCTCCTAATACATATTTAACAACACAAATATTAAATTAACGACCCAATAGATTTGTCGCAAATAATTTTTGACACGATTAAATTTGTCGTAAATAATTTTATTGTTGGAGTTGTCGCTAAAATTAATATTTATATTATTAAATATATATATATAAAAAAAAAAAAGCATATGTAATGAAGGATCCTATTCCATGTAGCACCTTTATGATAAACAGCTTGTCATCTTTCATCTCTTTTTCTTTTCCCTATCCATCTCTTTTCCCTCTCTTTTTCCTTTTCACACGCCCATTTAACGGCACAAGAGTAGTTTTTCTGCATTAGCCTCTATGGCCCATAGCCTACCGAAGGAAATTCAATAGCCTTCGAGTCATAAGAATCATTTCACCAAATTTTTCATGGTTTAATAGTAAAATAATTATTAATAAATATTTGGGTATATGAAATTTTAGAATCTATCATTGGCAAAACTAAGATTATTAAAATTTTGCTCAAATTACGAAGAAAGAAAAAAAAGAGAATCATTTCATGGTAAAACTACCCCTCATTGAGTTCATGGGTTACAGGGTTAGGATCACAAAATAATACTCACCGAGTTAAAGATTAGATTTCATGGGTTAGGATCACCATAATTCATTCTTGCTATTTAAACTACATGACTATTAGGAATTTTTACTAGGACAATCAATGATAACTTGTCCGGGAAATATTTAGTCTATATATACTCATTTAAAATCACATTTTGATACAAAAAATTAATATATTAGGTGTATGCTTTATTAGAGTATTATATGTCCTCAATTTATTTTTTTATATTTCCATATGGGACTTTAATATCACACGGTACCTCTCTTAACTCGCGATCTCTCCATCTATATCGACATCAAGTTTCAAGAGTCTTCCTGATCTGACCAAGAGTATCTGCGAGAAAATTTTACCACTTGCTCAATAAATTATTTTTCGTCCATCATACTTATTTTTTATCCATTATACGCATTCTCATCTGAAATCACATCTTGACCCAAAAAGTTAATCTATTAGGTCTATGGTCTATTAAAATATATATATCTTCAATTTTTTTACTTATATTTCGATATGAAATTTTACTATCGCACGATATTTCAACAACTTGTTCACGAGATTTCTATCAAATATTTCATGCTTCCTACTACACCGAAAAATTATTCCATACTCATTGAGTAAGTGAACAATATACTCCACATTTTACATACTTGTGGGCCCCACCAAAGGTGAGCTCCACAGATATGTGAGAGGAGAAGCATATTGTTCACTTGCTCCAACTCCCAAGAACATGAAATAATCTCTCCACTACACCGGGTACCAAGAATTGATCCTCTAAAATCTCTCCATCCCTTTATATTAACTAGTTCATTAATTCTGTGCGAAATACGGATGACATGAATAATAATTTATTATGTTAATTATTAAGATAATTAATTAAATATAGGCTAAGTATATAACTAGGATTTACAAAAAAATAATAATTGCACTTATTAAAAATTTATTTAATTAATAAATTTTAGAATTGTATATTTTAAGTTCCTTCGATCAATTATTAAGCTAAAAAATTAAATGGAATGTCAATTTATTTAGTTATAATTTTGAAAAAACAATTATTTTAATGTTATTTAAGTTTGAGTTGAAATTTTATTTAATCATTTCTAATGAATTTTTTCCTGAAAATTTAATTCAGATAAAACTATAAAACTCAAGTTGTAATAAATTTTTATTTAGTTATGACAATTAGTTAGTAATAAGTTTACTATAATTTTCGACTAAATTTACAGTTATTATGTTTCAAAAAATGACATTAATAACATTAAAATGACATTAAAATTATTTAATGTTTTTAAACTACTATATATATAACATGGATGACTCTGGGTATTGGTCAAGGCACAACATGACTATTAGGTAGTGTTATAAGGACAATCAATGTGAACGTGCCAAAATATCAAAACTCTGGAGCTGTATTACAATTTCCAGGCTTTCCCACATCCCCCATCAAGAGCTGACTTTCTCACCTCTGTTTCTTCCCCCATGTATCTGCACCAGGAGAATATGTACATATTTTGATATTTTGGAATTATTAAAATCCTATTTATCTTCTGTTTCAGTTTCCTGGTGCAGATACATGGGGGAAGAAACAAAATATTATTGATTTAACGTGCCAAAATATTATTTGTTTTTACATATTTTTGGAATTATTAGAAAAGCTATAAAATCCTACTTATCTTCTGTTTCCATGCTGACAATAACAGAGAATGTTGTTTAACCAATGGCAACGGTAAGATTTTAAACCTCAGAAAAATTATATTGTTCTTAATATTAGATGAAAATTAACATACCATTCTAATAGATTGCGATACATTTGATTGAATGACTTGTCTTATTTATGAAAAATAGACACTTTAATCTAGTGTGTCAGTGAACTGGATCGTTACGAAAAAATATTTATTAAATACTGTTATTATAAATAATTTTTTAATTACTATTAATGTGCAATTACTTTCAATCTTGAGAAAATAATGAACTTGATTTTATAATGTGCGTCACTTTAATATATCGAAGAGTGAGATTTTTAATACAATTAATGTTGATATGTTATGAAATACGGAACATATATTTTCAAGATGGAATTCTACAATTAAATTGTAATATCCCCTTGAGATGATTTATTGGTTGATCACTAAAATCTTAGCCAAGTATTTTAGTAATTTAAACTACTAAAATATTAATTTAATTTATTAAATTAATTAGTGATCAAAAGTTTATAAATTATGTACTCAAGGCTATGAGCAGTAAACGTGGTAATTTTTATTTTTTACACACATTTATAAATGAATATTAATGTAGAGGAGTATATTTGCAAAATATTAATAGTGGAATGCTTTAATTAATTAATTTTAACTCTACTAATTCTGTAAGACCCCGAATTTTATGAAATACAAAATTGAATTTTTCTTCATATATATATTTTTTGAAACAGTAAGTGGTTAAATTAACAAAATTGAAAGTTAAGGATGTTATGTGCAAATTTTATTTTGTCGGACAATATTCGCTTTGTCGAGGAATATTCGTTTGGTCGGGGAATATTCGTGTCGTACGACGGCGCCGAAATAATAAATTATTGGTGGATCCCACAACGGAATATTTGTCGGATATAGAAAACGACATAAGTAACCTTTTTAAATAAAAATAGTCAACGGAACTGTTAAAATACCGGTGATAAAAGAATAGTAGCATACGGTAGTTTATGGTATTTTCTGTAGCACACGGTACTCTACAGTAACACACGGTATTGCATAGTGTCTCATATTATTGGTCTGATAATTGACACCGTAACTGTTACGCATCATTTCATCGATAATTGTCACTGCATAATATTTTATATTATCAATTCAATAATTGTTGTTACACAGTATTTTGCATTATTGATTTAATAATTGTCATTACACTGTATTTTATATCATTGAGTCAATAATTGTTGTTGCACTGTTTTTAAAATTATTGAACCTAATAATTGTCACAGTAACATATGCACAGTAATTCACATTATTGAATCAATAATTGTCATTACACAGTAACGTATGCTTTATTTTACATTATTGTTATCTCTATTATGATGTTATTTAAACAGTTGTATTTCATTAATTTATTGACTTGATATCTAAGAGCTAACTATACTGTATTTATAACAATTAGTCATAATAATTGAATTGATAAAGTTATTTGTTTATAATATAAAGTTAGGTGATTATTAGGTGATATGAAATGAATGGTGTAGATTAAAGTGTGAATTATTGTTGAATAATTGAATTGATTTGTTTATAATATAAAGTTAGGTGATTATTAGGTGATATGAAATGAATGGTGTAGATTAAAGTGTGAATTATTGTTGAATAATTAAATTGATTTGTTTATAATATAAAGTTAGGTGATTATTAGGTGATATGAAATGAATGGTGTAGATTAAAGATAATATAATATTTGAAATGGATGGTGTAGATTAAAAGATGATCTTTAAATGAATGGTTTAGATTAAATGAATGATAAGATTTTTGGCTATAAATAGAAGCCTTAACTTAAGGATTTTTCATAAACTTCCTTACTTGTTCTTTCTTTCTCTCTCTAAATACTTCTTGTGAAAGTTCTCTCTAAGTGTGCTTAAGTCATCTTGAGTATTTGTGAAGATCTATAAGTATACGTGTACTGTTCAAGTTAATCAACCTCATTTAAATCAATATTCAGTCACGTGTTGAGGTAAGGGATACCATCTTTTTTCATCTTCCATTATTCAAACGTACTATGGTAAGGGATTATCATTATTTGATTCTCGATAATAATATTGTTTCTTCCTTACTCATAAGACGTGCCTTTTATTTCCATGTATTAAATTGTGAGAATAACCTTACGGAGCGGATTGCCGCCTGTTGGTGAATAACCTTTCGTATTCATTCATTATTAATCTCTGAGAATAACCTTACGGAGCGGATTGCCGCCTGTTTGGTGAATAACTCTTTGTACTCAAATTCTATTAAATTGTGGGAATAACCTTACGGAGCGGATTGCCGCCTGTTTGGTGAATAACTCTTTGTACTCAAATTCTATTAAATTGTGGGAATAACCTTACGGAGCGGATTGCCGCCTGTTGGTGAATAACCCTTTGTATTAATTTCCTTCACCTTTTGTTAATCAAACCTGCTACGGTAAGGGATATTATTTTCTTTCATACTCCTAAATCGAAATTTATTATGGAACTATTGCTTCTATAATTCCTGAAAATATTATATGTTCCATAATAGTTGAACTTCATTATTTCAACTGAACCTTCCTATTTACGTGAACCTTTCTATTGAATTGTAACCGTTATTCTGAACTGTGGATCTTGAATATCATTTTTAAATTTCACTCCACATCATGTTGACAATTTGGACATTATTTGAGTCTGTACAAAGTAAACTTCCGATACTTATTGTTATCCTATTTCTTCTGTTCATCATTTATATCATTCTAATCATCCAAAAATCAAGCTGTTGTGAATATCTGTGGCCGGGGGCACAGATGTGATATATTTGTTGAACAGATGATAGGTTAAAGGCGATATAATAGGTTAAAGGCGATACATCTGTTCGGTGTCTTTTATGGCACGTGGTGAATGTTCTCTTTGGCCCGTAGTGCAAAGATGAACTGTTGTTTGGTATGATTATGACCAAAGGCTGAATCTGGTATAATCATGATCGTTGGTGCTATATTGAATATCTTTGGCCCGTAGTACAAAGATGAACTGTTGATGTGCATGATTATGATCAGGAACTGTGAATTTGTATTATCTTGACTAATGATATTTCAGATGATAAAAGTTGATGATGTTTTTCCTAAAAAGAGAACCGAGTGGACATTATAGTCTGCATTATTCTTCTAATAGATTACTCATTCCGCTGCTATTATTGATCTGAACGTTGTTTAAGAATTTAACTGCAGTTTTTGATATAAACCTTGTAGTCTATTGTATTCTATCAAGAACTCAACTGTTGAAGACTAATGATAATTTATTCGTCATTATCTTAGTCATGATATTCTTTACTGAGCTATTTGAGCTCACCCTTTCTTTTGTTCCATTGTTTTTCAACAGGAGATGAAAACATAACAGGGTCTAGCCGGGGAATGGAGTGAGGGTCCGAGGAATAGTTATCATAGTTTTCACGTTTTGTAAAATAGTGTGGCAATAATAGTGAAGACTTAGTTGTGTATTATTATACACTGTATTGTTGTACGTTGTGCTTTGTTGTAATAATTTTGTTGTAGTCTTTTGACGACTCAAGTATGGGCTGTGTGGGCCCAGATTTGGGGGCGTCACAAATTCTAGAGTACAATTATAACTATTTAGTGAAATTAGTTATAATTCTAATTGATTAAAGAGTTGGCCAGAAATTAGATTTATATTGAAACTAGAATTATAGAATCCTACTTGATCCTTATTCTAATCCTTCTCAAGATATAAGGATATGACAAAATTGAATGATAAAATATATTAGTTAGTTTTTCTTTTGTCTTGATAAAATTAATTAGGAAGTTGAGAACTCTATATATTTTATCTTATAAAATATATTAGTTAGTTTTTCTTTTGTCTTGATAAAATTAATTAGCGAGTTGAGAATTCTATATATTTTATCTTCCTACAGTATTTTGAGCCCATAAAGATGAATCATAATTGTGTTACAACCAAGCATCAAGTATATAATATTATTTTGATTATATATGCAAAATTATGAGAAAAGTCTTGGGATTATAATTTTTGAAAGTCAAAATTATTAAAATTTTGAAAATCATTCCGTAAAGCAACCACTAGTTTTATTTAGAGAGAAGGAAATTTCCCTCGCCGACATAGATTTTCCGAATTTCTTTATCAATGGCTAAAGTCAAGAACTGAGGTCAACTATGCGCAAATGCAGGGAAATATCCAGATCAGTTCCTTTCTTCTTCTACTTTAGTGCCTGGAAATATTTCGAAGGCGAAGTACCAGTGATAGAAGTATTTGCAAATGTAAATGCATTTCAGTAGTGGGGAATAAAAGGCTTTGTGGAGGCACACCTCAATTACAGCTTCAGAGATGCAGTATTGATGGATCAAATAAACGTCAAAAAATGTCTCATGTACTGGTAATAATTTACATAGTTACACGCTTTTGGTTTTTACCATGGTTCCTTCATTCACTTATTTTTGCCTGGGAAAAAATGGGAAAAAGGAGAAGCCATATCCATATCCAATTCAATTAATACCACCATCCTTTAAAGTGTCATATCGGGATCTCCGTAGAGCAACTAATGGATTCTCGTTCACCAACTTGGTTGGAGCAGGTGGTTGTGGCTCAGTGTATAAAGGAGTATTTGATGAAGAAGTATTTGATCAAACAGATTTCGGGTTTGACTTAAGCCATAATGGGATACGTGATGACAATGAAACCGCAATTGCAGTCAAAGTATTCAACCCTCAGCATAGAGGAGCAGCGGAAAGTTTCATCACTGAGCGCAAATCCTTGAGAAATATTCGCCACAGAAATGTTGTTAATATAATAACTGCATGCTCAGATGTGGATACTTGGGGTCGAAATTTTAGAGCTATTGTTTACGAGTTCATGGAGCACGGGAGTTTAGAGAGGTGGCTGCATTCAACAAAAAACACAAATCATGATGGGCTCAACAAGCCTCGGAATCTGAACCTTAGTTCTAGAATTAATATAGCGATTGATGTGGCTTGTGCGCTTGATTATCTTCATCATCAATGCAGAAATCCTGTAATACATTGCAATCTAAAGCCAAGCAACATTTTGCTAGACAAGAAAATGGTTGCACATGTTGCAAATTTTGCACTGGCAAGGTTCTGTCCTGAATTCCAAAGTGCAGATCAAAGCAGTTATCCCGAATTTAGAGGATCTATTGGATATGCAGCTCCAGGTAAGAACACTGTAAGCCTTGACACATAAGATTTAGAATTTAGAAATGTTTTATTTCTTCATGCATTGAACATTTGAGACTTGAGACAACACCACTACTAAGTTACCATAGAATACATAAATAACACCTAAACGCTAACTATTGTATCAGGACAGAGGGAGTAATTTTGAATCTCTCCTTTTCTCTTGGTTAATTCAAGTACTTGCTGACAAGTCTTCTGACTTTCTTCATTCTGATATTTTGTTGGTAACAGAGTATATTCTAGGAAGCATAGTGTCAACCAAGGGGGATGTCTACAGCTACGGAATCCTTTTACTGGAGATGCTAACAGGGAAGAAGCCTACTGATCCTATGTTTCATGGAGGTCTTAACCTTCACAACTTTGTTTCTAAAGCCTTGCCTGACCATGTAATGGATATTATTGATCCAGTTATTCTACCGAATGCAGCACAGATGACCGATACCAATATCACATATGCAAATAAAGAGAATGGCAACCAAATGAAGGGTCTGATTATAATGTTTAATATTGGTGTGAAATGCACCATGGACTCGCCACGAGCTCGACCACACATTAGTGACGTATTTAGCACACTGAAAAAAGTTGGGTTCATCTTTAAGGTTATTCAACTCTGTTCTACCTTACCTTTTAGAGATTTCAACATTCACCAACTCCTTAATGTTAATCTGCACTATGCACAAACAATCTCTATATATCAGCTTAATCTACTCAAACTTTCAATAAGATTAAATGCATTTTTGCAGACCAAGCAAGCCGTTGTTGAGCCATACTTGAACAACAGCTCCCAAGCTGAATCATTGACGGCTAAGAAACCCATGAAATTTATCACGCACAGGTAAAGAATTTCATAGTTTCTTCGCATTTGGTTTTAACCAAGGTTTCTTCATTTTTTTTTATATTTTTTTTTTGCCTTTAAAGGGGGAAAAAGGAGAAGCCAAATTCAAGATCAATATCAATGTTATCATCCTTCAAAGTGTCGTATGAGGAACTCCATAAAGCAACTAATGGATTCTTATTGACCAGCTTAGTCGGTGCAGGTGGTTTTGGCTCGGTGTATAAAGGAATACTTAATCAAAGATATGCTCGTTTTGACTTGCTGTATAATGGGACAAGTCATTGGGATGGAACGGTTATTGCAGTCAAAGTATTTAACCTTCAGCGTAGAAGTGCAGTGAACAGTTTCACCAGTGAGTGCACAATCTTGAGAAACATTTCCCACAAAAACCTTGTAAAGATGATAACTACATGCACAAGTGTAGATGAGAAGGGTCAAGATTTTCGAGCTATTGTTTTGGAGTTCATGGAACATGGAAGTTTAGAAAGGTGGCTGCATTCAGCAAAAAAAGAATATCATGATGGGCTCAACAAGCCTCAAATACTGAACCTTCATACCAGAATTAACATAGCAATTGACGTGGCTAGTGCACTCAATTATCTTCATCATCAATGCGAAGAACCCATAATTCATTGTGATCTAAAGCCAAGCAACATTTTGCTAGACAGGGACATGATTGCACATGTCGCAGATTTTGGACTGGCAACATTTCTTCCTAAATCCCCAAATTCAGATGAAAGCAGCTCAATCGCATTACGAGGAACCCCTGGATATATACCTCCTGGTAAAAAAACTGTGCAAGACTTTTTCACATAAGATCTAGAAATATTTGGTTTCTTTTCTTCTTGAACTGAGCTTATAGTACTAGACACAGTACACACTTGATATCTACTACTAAAACTAAGCTCTGGAGTCTCTCACATCCCTATCTAGTAGTACAGCAAAATTTCATTTATTGAATTATTTATTAGTTCTAGTAGATGCCTTCACAATTAGATTAATTCGCCGACTTCTTTTAGGACAATTGATAGAAGTTAGCAATTCAAGGATGATGGATGAGACTGAAAGGCTAGGAACTCCAACAGGTTACCTTCTTTAATAGAACTCCAACAGTTAGCAATTTTAGGACAATTGATAAAAGCATTTTCAGAATTAGAGTACGAGGAAGAGAGAAATGGGCAAAATTGAGAAGTGAATAATTGGGGAAGAAGAAACAGATAGGGAGCCTTTCAATTCTCAAATTTCATCAATCAAAATATCGGTACAAAAGTGTGACTTCATTAAATATTATTAATAGGAGATTCCTTATAGGTTTTCACTAACTAGCTCCTTTAATCCTGCACCATTCCTAACTGACAAACTACTTACCCGATCCATGCAATTCCTAAAAACTACTAACTAGTTTGATTTATCCAAAATAGTCTGGAATTATGAATTCTCCTTCCATTGGCCGGTTGCCGTACTTGACCGGCAATTGTTGTCATATTCAACAAGGTTCCCCGTGGATTTAGTTAATGCCCCCGTAGCCTTCCTCTTGGATCAAAATTGAAGTTTTGGAATTCGCATAACTCCACTTTTTTACATCCTCAAGATCAAATGTTTACCTTTTCCCTCCTTAGAAACAATGACTGGATTTGCGAATTTTATAATTATATCAATTGTTCTAGATGTCATTGGCCAACGAGATATTTTTATTGCTATTTTCTCAGCATTCTTGGTATCCCAGCTATGAAATTTTGAGAATGTTCTTGCTTCTGTCTCGTTTTCAAAAACAAAGTCTAAATACTGAACAACTCTCTCTTCTACATCCTTGTTAATGAACTCTCAAGTAAATGAAGCAGCAAGGGCCATAATGAAGGCCGTGTTCCTTGCTACTCCATATATGCTCAGTAATAAGAAGAATGAGCTTAGGTGAAACAGTGAGTAAGAGCCCTGCAATGTAAAAGTATTTGGCTTTTTCAACCAATGCCTCTTTTCTGGGTAGCAATTTGCAGCTTTCCGTTGTCGTGGCAATGAGAGACCTTCACCATCCCTTATACAAATAACACAAGTACACTCTGGTGCAGACACGTTTTTTTTGTAATGGTGAATGTTTGTACTATCGCACAAAAAAAAAACACATTTGTACTACAAAGTTTGCATTTTCTTTCATCTCCTAGGTACACTTGCCATTTCCAATGCATCCAATATAACTAATTGTGCCAGGGTTTTTAAGTATCCACAAAGAAATTTTGACTGAATTTTATGTAGCACCTCCAGCAAAGTACTCCACATAGTTTAGAGGTAGAGTCACAGTCCCAAGGAAGAGTAATTGAGGAGTCAAAGGAGTTCCATAATGTCCTAAGAACATAGTAAGTTCTTCCTTAGAGAGCAAAGTCATATGAAAATCCACTCTATGATGCTCCAACTCTTCATAGTCCAAGTCTTCATTCTTTTTCATTTTATTCTTCTTTTTCGTCTTCTGTCTCTTTCCTTTGCAGCATGGTAGAAATTCCTATAAAATCCCATTTCTCCATTTCCATGGTGCCTTTTATAACTCTCTTCAAAAGGGTTTGTAAATTCATTATCAGTTCCAGACGATATTTGTGTTAACATCCCAGTGAGGCTATTCGCGAACCTCTCCATTTCCTCCTCCATCAAATGGAAGTTCTCATTAGCAAACTCTCTGAAATTAACGAAATCCTGCTTTAGAATTTATTTGGAGTTTAAATTTGAGGTTCCACATGTTTAGGATCCCTATTGAACATTCTTGCATCAAGATTATTTTCCGACATGTGCAGACCACTTTCTCCCCTTTGACCAAATTGGATAACAAACTCCTCTTGAGAGGACTTTCATCTCAATATGTCAACAATGTTGCTCATAAACCAATCCTTTCATCAACAATTTGCAGCCTTTCATTAATGACTTTTCCATAGCAAATGAATTCTTACTAGAACAAGTGGTTAGAGTGAATTTGAGGTCACAACCATGACAAAAATGAAAATGAGATTCAGAACTATTGAGTCTCATTTTTAAAGAAATAGTAAGCTAGTAGTTATACCCGTGTAA
This sequence comes from Hedera helix, assembly GCA_947179155.2. NCBI lineage: Eukaryota > Viridiplantae > Streptophyta > Magnoliopsida > Apiales > Araliaceae > Hedera > Hedera helix. The sequence continues at coordinate 42,044,558 of OX359274.1, forward strand.
TTTACAGAGTAAATGACCATACCACAGAATTAGACTTGGCAACAACTTGCAATGCCCAACTGCTAAGGCGCACCTTAGCAGCTGCACTCAAGTCGACCGCTTGCCATGCTCTTTGCTTAACGCCTAGACCGCCTAGGTGACGCCAAGGCAACTCTAATTGTAAGTGGAAAACGTAAGAGAAGAACCGGAAGAAGTGAGAAAGCAGAACTGGATTGAAAAGTAAAGAAGGATACAAGAGAAAAGATGAGTTCCTAGGGCTTCGTTGAAGCTCTGATAAAAATGTTTACAACCCTAAGGTTCCCTACCAATTTTAGAACAACTGACAAAAACAGATTTCATTTTGTACATACCCCAACTAGTTTGGATAAAATGCGGGTTGAATTGAGTTGAGTTGAGTTGAGTTGAGACAAATAGATATTAGAATTAGAGGAGGGAGAGAGAAATCGAAAAAAATAAGAAGTTAAAGCGTGACTTTTCACTGGATATTTATAGGAGATTCCTTAGGATTTCTACTAACTTGCACACTTCATAACTGACATACCACTCACATGGCCCATGCTATTTCTAGAAGGTACCGACTAAGACTTGACAAAAAAGATGGTGAAAATAACTCTAAACGGTTGTATTTATTTCCAAATTGAATGAATTCTGACAATAAAAGTATTGGGAACAAAATACAGTTCTTTTAGGGAACAAATGCCAAACTTTGAGTTATTTTTGCATAAATTGTGGCAATTATTGCATGACAGGGGTACTTTTGAAGTTCTATTTTTCTCTTGATTAAATAAAGTATTTTGCTGGTAAGTCATCCCTAACTTTCTACATTTTGAAATTTTCTTGGATACAGAGTATGGTCTAGGAAGCATGGTGTCAACCAAGGGGGATGTCTACAGTTTTGGAATCCTCTTATTAGAGATGTTGACAAGGAAGAAGCCTAGAGGTATTAACCTTCACAACCTTGCTTGGATGGCCTTGCCTGATCGTATAATGGACATTACTGACCCAGCGATGAAGAGAATGGTATTTGCAAATGAAGATCATGGCAACCAAATGAGGGAGTGTCTGACTAAAATGTTCAATATTGGTGTAAAATGTTCCAAGCCGTCATCACAAGTCAGACCAGACATATGTGATGTATTACGTGAGCTGAAATCAATTTTGGACATCTTTAAGGAAATTGAATTGCAGCCAGCCTCACCTTTTAAAGATTGAAATGTTCACTAGTCCCTCAATATTAATCTGGGCTATGCACAACAATCTCCGTATATCAGCAATATCTTTATTTAAAAAAACAACAACAGAGATTTAATGCTTTTCGCAGGCTAGAAAAGGCTTGTTTTTTGAGTATATAATACATCACATGCAATGAAGGTTCAGTAGCAGCAGTTCTTTACTTGAACATACCCATTACATAGAGATATTATATTATTATATTCATTAACCTAATATCAATAACGCCTTTCTAACTGACACTCTCATTGAAGGTGTGTATATGGCACAACTGCCTTGTTTTGTTGATACTTGTAAACCATCTTAGTTATGCATATTGAAAAAGGCAATATATGGCCTCAAACAAGCCCCTACGACTTTGCACAATACACTCAATAAATTCTAGTTTGAATATGGCTTTCTGCAATCTAAATCTAACACCTCATTATATAACTACTAGTTGGTGCCTGTTTTTTAGTCTATGTATCAACTTGATATTAACTGGGGATGATTCACAGTTTCACGCAGCTTCTATAGTTTTGTTCAAGCATTGTCTTCAAGGTTTTCACTTAAAGATCTTTAGTAATTTGAAAAAAAAAATCTTGGTATCGAAGTTGTTCCAACTAAGCAAGGGTTGTTTTAGACTCAACATCTTTACATTCAGGATCTACTTTTTAAAACAAACATGGCTGGTGCCAAAGAGGCCGCCACTCCCTTAGCTTCCTCTGTAATGACCCGAAAATTTATAAGACTGATGAGTATGGTCTTAGGCAAATTGAGATATTCATAAGACTGATAAGTACGGTCTTAGGTAATTAATGTGATTTAAGGCTACGCTAATCCCTGGATGAGGAAGTAGTGGATAGTCGATTTGAGAAAATTTTAAGCTTTCGAGGATTCGAGCAAAATTTGAGGTTAAGATATAAAGCTAACCCTGGTAAAGTGATGGACGATCACTGGAAAGGAATTAGAGTCCTGTCGCGAAGAGACTAGGACAGTGCTCATAAAACAATAAGTAAAGCGATGCCTAGAATAAGATAATCGATGCGATTTGTCGGATAGGCATGGGGTTGTAAAGAGTTTGAAATGAAACAAACTCTGATATTTTATTGGTAATAGAAATTCCAAGGATGAATCATTCGTAAGGATTGAGTTTGAAATTTAATCTGAGGAAAACAATTGTTGGGAGTTTAAAATCTAGAATTGGTTGGAGGGGTATACGATAAGGTATACACTAAGTTAGGTATCTATATGATATATAGGTACAGAGAACATGATGAGGAAGAATTATCCTCATATTTCTGAGTTACCTTATATTGAAATTTCGGGGACGAAATTATTATAAGAGGGGAAGAATGTATCGACCCGAAATATTTTTAATATAGAGAAATGGAATTATTGGTTGTAATTGTAAATTTCTAGAGGATTAAATTAAATCATTATATGATGGCTTGGTTTATTTAATTATGTGTTGAAGTAATTAAAGGAATTTAAGGAAGGTTCTATTAATGGGTTAATTAGATTAATGGACCAACCTAGGTTGTATGATATCAAAGTCTGATAGGGTAAATGAGCTATGTGATTATTTAATTAAATAGCTAGCAAGTTAAGCTAGATATGTAAATTAATTAATATGGTTATTAATTAATGAGATTTTGTAAACATTAATAATGTTATATTTATTTCCATTTGGAAAGTTATTGATAGTGGGGTATTAATATTTTATATTTCCACTAGAAATTTAATTTGGGCGACCCAAAGCTTAGTTGCAATGTAAGTAACAATTGGGCCACTCATTTGTTTAATTAACAAAACAAATAGCAGCCCAGCCCAAGAGTAATAACATAAACCGATGAAAAAGTAAGAGTGTCACTCCTTTAGGGACAAAACCTCAGAAAAAGCAGAGCACGCGTAGTTTGTGCAAAGCTCAAGGAATCAGTGCTGCGAAAAGAAGGAACAAATCAGGCATAGGGGAGGCTATAGGGTCCAACTCCTCAGAGTTGTTTAAGGCTGAGAGAGTGTTGTATAACCTCAGTCATTCCCTCATTTCCCCTTCGCGTTCATTTAGGCTAAGAGAGAAGAAGCCAGGGAAATGGAAGAAGAAAAGCTTGAACTTGATGAGCTAGAATGGTCGGATGAACATGGAGCAAGAATTAAAGATGAAGCACTCATCATGAGGAGTCTCTAGAGCCCAAAAAGAATATCATTCATGAAGGTTTAAAAGTTTTCTAAACTCCAACTTTTGTAGAAATTATGTTTTAAGGTTTCCTATATAGTTATTGTAGGAAAGCTTTGCATTTTGGGTGTTAGATTATGGTGAATCCAAGTTTTAAGTTGGTCAAGAGATGGGGTTATGTGTATCTAGATGTATATAGCATGCTAGATACATAGATATGTAAAAATGATTAAGGTTTTGTGTTTGTGAAACCTAGTTTTAATGGTTTTATTTTGATATAAACCAATTTTATGGTAAAAGGTTATATTTAAATATTTATAGGTGTTTATTATTAGTCTATAAATATTGGAGATGATGTTAATGTGTTGAGATTTATAGTTTTCATGCTTGTGAAACTAAAAGCCCTAAATGGAAACTAGAAGAAATTGGTGGTGGTAGCTATATGCTCACCAAGTGTTTGATTAAAAGTCTAAGAGAATCAAAGGGGTTAAACCTTCTGTCCAAGGATTTGTTTTCAAGATTAGAACCTCTTTAAGTAATATGTTAGACGTTTTGTTAGTCTAAAGAGTAAACCAGAAAGGTTAAAATGAGTTTTGGTATGTTGTATGAAGCTAGTGTAAATCTGGGAATTTTCCTTAGTTGCGGTAAGAATCGTAGAGTGGTTGCACTCTGATCGTAGAGCTCACCCTTCAGCCAATGAATGACTTAACCAAGTCAGGAGAAAGAATAGTAGGGTAAACCTGAAAATCGTAGAGTGGCCTCAATCGGAAATCGTAGAGCCCACTATAATATTGAGAAAGAACTAAGCCGTGAGCTTAGGTGTAAATCATAAAGTGACTTCGTTTAGTTACTCGGTAGATCGTAGAGTAAGCTCGCACAAGGGATCGTCGAGCAGTCTAAACCAGACTTGTGAATCGTCGAGTGGTTCCCACTCACAAATCGTAGAGTTACCCTAGTCACTGAAAATCGTAGAGTGGCCTTAGTCACTGGAAATCGTAGAGTCCACTCGAGATCGTAGAGTGCTTTGTACTCGCCGAGTCGTAGAACAGTCTGGACCAGTCTTGGAAAATCGTTGAGTGACCCCCACTCGACGATCGTAGAGCTGCCAGCCCAGACAGTGTATTCAGGCCCTGAACCTCGGTTCAGTCGCCGGTTTCAGGAAATGTTTTATTAATTAAAATATTATTAACAAATTAATAATATTAGACAATGGGTAATTAATATCAAATGATTAATGATAACGATAAAGGTTTCATTGTAATTGAAACAAGGTATTTAATTAATTATTGTGCAACAATAATTAAAGTGAGTTATATTCAATAATGAATAAGGATGGGTAAGTAATTAATTATTATTTAAGAGGTATTAAATAGTAATTAAAGAATGATAAATATAAAAAGGTAATTACTTATTTTTTTTAAAACAAATAAGGGTGATTAATTAGTTAATTACTATTTAAAGGATATTAAATTAAATAATAATAAAAGGGAATTAAGGATAATGAAATAAGTGTTTATGTGAAGGTAAATAAACAAGTAAAGTTAAGTGAGTAAATTGTTTATTTAATTAATATTAAATAAAGAATGTGAAGAAATTAAAGGAATAATGAAGTGATTAAACAATTTATATTTAAATTGTTTAAGTCTTTAAATTTACTAAAGGTGTAAATTATTATTAAATATTTAATGGTGTTAAAATATTATTACCAGATTAATAATATTGGTAATTGAAAGAATATTATTAAGGGATTAATAATATTAGTAACCAATTAAGGTGGTATTCCGTACTTGAGTACAGTTGGTAACGTAGTGATGTATTATTAATGTATATTAATACTAATCCGTAATTAAAATATTATCCAAGGAGGATAATATTGTCTAATAAATTTTGAGTTAATAGATAAGAACTGCCGTGTGGTAGAGTCAATTCTTTTGTGAATGACAACTTGATGAGGTAATTGTATAATTAAACCTAGTAAAGTCCAGTAGTGACTAATTGGTAGACTGACCTAAATAATTATGAGGACCAAATGATAATGTTATGGCATTAAGGAATGTCGGGTATACAAAGTTAAGTATAGAAGGTTTACGGTGTTTATGTGAAACATCGTGATGAATCCACAATGGACTAAACTAATGAATCAACCCTAGTGAATAAATGGGACGATAAAAGGAAGTAGACATCCTAAGAATAGGATTAAATATTGAGTCAGACTTTGACTAATATAATGCACCGTTGATCTCTCATGTTGTATAGGTGGTGCAAGGAACGCGAAAGGTTAGCGTAAACTGGTGTTGCAATCCAGGCAAGTCTTTCAGTGATATTTGTTATCCCTGCAAGTTGTTCAGTGTTATGTTTGATATGCATAAACTATTAAATGTGCACTCATGTTATGTGCTAACTGATTGTAAATGTGTCTGTGTACAATCATATGTTGTTAATAGCTCTTATATGCAATTAATGCTATGAATCGAATGTGTTATATGAGTTATATAACATGGTAACATTGACATGCATGGTAAGCATGGGTAGATTTTATAAATGCAAAGCATGATAAGCATGATGCCTATATAAATGCAAAGCATGGAGCATAAAACATGAATTAAATGTAACCTACGTGTTATGTGTTAGCTGTTGGACTTGCTGAGCCGTCGTGCTCATTCTTGCTATTATAAACATTTTCAGCGAAGGGCGAAGAGTTCAAAGATCCCGATAATCGCAGAGAAGATGTGCGAAGTTATTTTATTAATAAAGGTTGTCACTAGAACTGTTTAAAGTCAAAGTTGCATTTTGTGGGAATAATTACCATTTGGTACCATCCCGGATGTAAAGCCTTGTAATAGTATTGAAAGGTAGTTGTAGTTAACACGAGTGTTAATATTTTGTAAACTCGTGTAATTAAAAGCAGTGAGTAAATAGTCATGTCGACTTATTGTTAGGATGCGAGTTTTGTTGCTCACAATTGGTTGTAATACACTAGGTCGTGGAATATAAATGATCTGAGTTGTAGGATTTATGTAAAGATTTCGATTCTGAGACAAGGTTAAGTAAATGATTTATAAAAATTTAAATTTATCGTGGTTTTTATGAGAAAGTTGTTCGTGTAACGACTCAAACTCAGGATTGAGGTTATTTCTGACAGACCAGATCCGGGGCTATTGGAGACGGATTTTGGGGGCTGTCACATCCTCCACCATTTTTGCAACTTCATGATGGTTCTCCCAAAGCCAATGCAATGGAATTTAGATTTGCTTTTGGAGCCCTCCAATACTTTTTATTAATTCATCTGCACATAGATTTTGTTGTCAACAAACTTTACCAGTTCATGCATTCTCCAAGCGAGTAACATATTGCATCGTTAAAGGGGTAAGGGGTGCTTCAATATCTCAAGAGTACAATTCATCTTTTCTTGTCTATCTTCCGTACTAAAGTCCTTATCTACGGGCCTATTAAATGAAGATTGGGCTGGAAACAGAGATGATCGTATCTACCTTGGTGACACTCCAGTTTAGTGGACCTCTTTAAAGAAACGTTATGCAGCTCGTGCCTCCACCGACGTTGAATATAGTGCTCTTGCGAACACTGCCTCTGAACTAGCATGGCTGCAATTGAGCTACTTGGTGAGCTAGGTCCTAGGTGTTTCAAACAAGTCACCATGCCACATATATGCGTGTGCGCTAATCCATTTTTTCACTCAAAGCATATTGAAATAGACTATCCGAGATAGTCTCCAAAGGACTATTAAAACTTGCTCAAGCATCCTTCAAAGATCAACTGGCAGACTCGTTAACTTAGCCCCATTCTGATCACCAATTTCTCTCCTGTCATGCCAAGTTAGGTGTGCTTGATGGATGCCTATCTTGAGGTGGCATGTAAAGAAGACCCAATCTAAGTCTTATCTAGGAAAACAGATTAATTTTATAGATTTTAATTTTTAAACTCCAGCTGTGATCTTATCTTTTAGTTGTTGTTATCTGTAACTTTTAGACCAAGCTAAATATAGCTATGTATGTAATGCAAAATTTAGTGAATGAAAATATATCGTCTTCCGTTCAAGTTGTTTGCTTCTCCATAGTCTAATCTAATTGTTAAATAAATATAGCGACCCTGAATTAAAATAACTATTATTATCATCTATTCACAGGCAATGCTAAGAAGTAGGAATAAAGAAAATGAAGAACAATAAAACAGGGCACAAACACAATAAAGGGCAAAAATGAATAGACGATAAAGAAATGCTATAAAGGGTCTAAAAATTATTTTTCTAATTCATGCTTATATTGGCTTGGTATATTTGGGTGTTTCCATATCCATTCTATATATGAATAGGCTTATATAACAGGAAGCACAAACTCACTTTACCTGCTTTGCCTGGGTCAAAATGTGCAAGTTTCTCAACACCTCCAATCAATCCCTGGCCAAAAGTTGATTAACCACCTGCACCTATTCCAAGTTTTAATGCCTGGAACCCAAAAGAATGAATGAATATATATATATATATATATAATAAAAAAACAAACATAAATATATATATATACTTTCATAACTTTTTCAACAGTGCCACCACTTCTTTGAGACATTTTGACAAACAGGCGGGCAATTAATTACCTGTGCCACTATTATCTTCCTCTGCTTTTCTTGGTAGCTCACAGCTGATTGTATGTAATTTCAACTGGGTTTCCGTCATTTCTGCACTAATATAAACCATTTGCTTTTCAGATTTTACATTCCAAAATTTTGTAGAGTCTTGTATACAAAATTTGTAAACATGACGGATTTAATTTTATTCCATTTTATCCTTTTAAATTATAAATTATTAATTTAGTAGTAGTGAACTTGTGATATAGGATAATAAAATTATAATGCTAAATTCGAACATGTTATGTAATTTTATACTACAATTAATAAAAAATAGCTCTTTTCGTGAAAGGGAAATAGTACCTTGTAGCAACAATTCAACCTGTTATCGGCATCCTTGGATATGCATAATCTACTTGGTTGAAGAGTTTCAAACATTTATAGCATATCAACCATGATGTGTAGTTAAATACTCCACTAAGATGCCCCGTTAAGTAAAGTAACTTGGTCTTGACTTCTACACGTAACAAAAGTAACTCACGAAAGTTAAAACTTTTAAATTACGTTTGTTTTCAAAAAAGATGGGCAAAATATGATTATTTAATTTGTATTAATTTATTATTATTTTTAATTATTTTATCTCATAATTAATTTATTATTTAATTTCGTAAACTATATTTTATTGTAAAAAATTATATATCTTACGACTATGTGTATTGACTTTTTTGTTATCCGTTACGTGCATAATTATTAGTGATATTATTTTTAATCATATATGCAAGATAATGAGTCAACCTTATAATTCTATATATTGAAATACGTCACAATTTGAAGTTAGATTTTCGTAATACATAATAAAACTCTTATTATTTCTAAGGTCATTTATCTCAATACGCATTTAGCGATACAATTAAATTTAGGAGAACATGATTTTTATATATATTTTTGATATTTTGTATGAGATAGAACTCATTTTAATCTCATATAAGATAAGAATATATAGAAATATCAAAAATACATATAAAAATATAAATTCTCTAAATTTGTCGTAAATAATTGTGTTCATAGAGCTATTGCTTAAATTTTTTTTTGTACCACTACATATATACTGAAAAAATTTGGACACCCATTCATCGCACAAGAATAGTTTTCTACATTAGGCTTCATGGCCCACAGCCTGCGGAATGAAATTTATTACTACAATAGTCTTCAATCTCATCAAAATCATTTGATGGTAAAACAATACTCCTCGTTGAGTTGAGGGTAAATTTCATGGGGTAGGGATCACCCAAAACAAAGCATACCTAGTTCAACACAGCAGAGAATCAACATATATCCTTGCTATTTAAACTACATACAAACATGACTATTAGGAATTTTTACAAGGACAATCAATGATAACTTGTTTTCAAAATTTCCAGGCTTCTTAATTCCCACTGCCCACCAAGAGCTCATTCTCTAAAATCTTTCTCCCCTGTGTATCTATCTGCATCAGAAGAATACGTAATTATATTAATTCGCGTTAAAACAAATCTGGATTAAAGAAAGACTAACCATAGATGAAGTATATGAGAGTTCATCAACGAAAAACAATTAGGAGTTTGCCAAAAAAACATACTGTGAATGGGTTCTATACAAGTAACAGACTAATAACCTCAGCAGTTGGCGCAGTAGTTTAAATAACGTTTTGAGATGAGTCGTAGATCAGGATATTTTGGGATTAAATTTCATTTGTAATAATTGTTAAGATAGAAATACTAATGAAGCCATAAATCTTAGAAGAATTAATCCAGACGGAAGAGATTAATTTGACTGTTATTAAAAAACTCCATATTATAAAAATAATAAAAAATAGTAATACACTAATAAAGGTCAGTCAATTAGAATGTCATTGTCAAACCGGAATTAAACTTATTACCAAGTTCTTGCCTAATTGGGCAGTTTGGTTGGTACCTATCATCATTCAGTCAAATACAATCTACCATGCATGTATTAAAGTGAGACCTACTCCGGCTAGGTCTGTCTCATCAAAGTTAAGAGATGATATGGAAAGGGAACTCATGAAGTTCACACAGTAATTTAAATGACGTCTAGATGAGTTGTAGATTTAAATATTTTGGGATTGAACTATATTTACAATAATTGTTAAAATAAAAATGTTAATAGAGTCATGAATTTTAAAAAAGTTGGTTCAGATTGAAGAAATTAATTTAATTGTGATTAAAAAAATTTATATTAAAAAAAAAAGAAAAAAGAAAAAGTAATAGACTAATAAAGTTTCAATTAGAATGTCATTGTCAAACCAGAATTAAACTTATTACCAAGTAATTGCCTAATTGGGCAGTTTGGTGGGTACCTATAATCATTCAGTCAAAAACAGTCTGCCATGCATGTATTAAAGTGGGACCTACTCCAGCTTGGTCTGTCTCATCTAAGTTAAGAGACTGCCTCATCAAAGTTAAGGGATAGTTTTGTTACATAAATTAAACACGGTAAAAAAAATGAAATTAATTGTTACTTAATTTATGTATAGTCACTTTAAATAAGGAGTAATTTTAAATTTTACTTAAAATTTTTACCATACAAATACAAAGAGTATGCACAACGGTTCAAACGAAGACGTATCTGAAATTGTTCTTTATGTATGAGCACTATATTAATGAGACGAACAATAAATTAGCAATAAAAAAAAAAAAAAGAACAATACCGATATAATATTCATAACTATCATCACAAACTCATAATATTGTATTTGAATTGTTTTCAGCTGAGTGAATAAGCTTAAGTTCCATGTTTCCATCCCAAAAGATCAGGCTCAAGACGTAGGGATCATCTTGAATCTGATAAGTTATTTATTCTAAATTATAAAATAAATATTAATTATTTAGTTTATATAAATATAATTTTAAATATTATAAATTATTTAAAAATTATTATTAATTATAAAATTTAAATAAATTATATTAATTTTAATTTTAAAAATATTTTAAATTAATTTTTAAATAATAAATATTAATCTTATAATTCGTAAAAAAATATATGTTATGTGACCAAAACGCTTCGAATACTATTAAGACTGTTGGAATAAAATAATAGAAAAGTTTACATGGTAAATGTGATCGTTAAAGCCTCCATTATTATATATATATATATATATAATGTCATAGTTCAAAAGGTGCATCAGAAATTTCAAGAGTTTTAAATTCTGAATGGGTGGTGCTAAGTGAAAGTTTTGTTAGTGGGGCTACAAGCCTATCAATACTACTGCCTCTAGTCAATGTATCCAATAATTAATTTTGTACAGTTTATACCTCCTCATCTTACCTTCTGTATTTCAAAAACCAACTCTAATTACTCGACAGAGTCACAGACTGCTTGGTTCTGCTTGCATTAAGATCCAGATCTAATCAACTAAAGGTTATCTATATTTAATTATATATATGACCTACTTGCAGAGGCGGATCTATGTGCAGCTAGTGTAGCAATTTTTCCCACACTAGAATTTTGTTTTGTTTTTTTTCTTTTCATTTTAGTATATTTACAAAATTAACATACTTAAAATAAAATAAATTATCTAAAAAAAGATAATTATTTCACGGTCAACACATAATTTACTAAATAGTTTAAGGATTCGCTTAATGTGTGCCCTAAGGGCACACATTAAGCGCGAAAAACAAGAAATGAGACTCGCTAAAAATTATTTCTTTATATAGTTGCACTGAATTCAATACATGAGATCCACTAGTATATTATTTTTTTATACATTGAATTCAGTGCGCCTACATAAATAAATAATATTATACATCGTTCTCTGTACTTAGTGTGTGCCCTAAGGACACACATTAAGAAAATCTATAGTTTAATACTCAAAAGTTTATTGAGAAGAATAGACATATTTAATTATTTTTTGGTTTATTTATTGCAAAATTAACGTCTGAGAAATAAAGCCAACTTGTGCGATGCTGGGAAATATCAAGATGAGTTCCTTTCTTCTTGTAAGTTAGTGTCTAGAATCTTGGGAAGTAAAAGCACTTTCTACAAGTAACATGATTATAGATATTGAATTTTAGCCTACTGTAGTCCTCTGCGCTTCTTGTTGTCTTCCAAAAATGAGTGCAATAGGAGTATTCCAGTACTCAATACACATACTAGCTGTGTTTCTCTTGTTCCTTACTCTAACCATCCCCACCCTGATTGCTACCGTAAGTGGAAACGAAATAGATCGTCTTGCCTTGCTGGCCTTCAAATCAAAGATTACTCATGATCCTCAAGGGGCTTTCAGATCATGGAATAACTCTCTCCATTTCTGCAACTGGGAAGGCATTATATGCAGCCACCCGCACAGAAGAGTCACCACATTAGACCTTTCATCCAAAGGCTTGGTGGGTTCCCTGTCTCCTAGTATAGGGAACTTGAGCTTCCTTCAGGAGATCATACTGTCCAACAACACCCTTCAAGGTATAATTCCTCAAGAATTAGGCCATCTTTTCAGGCTAAAAGTTTTAAGCTTGAAATATAACCACCTTGAGGGTGAAATTCCAAAAAATATATCCCACTGTTCCAACCTCATTCAACTTTCTTTAGCTAACAACAAGCTAATGGGGAAGCTTCCAATCGAGCTGGCATCTTTATCCAAGCTGCAAGAACTTGTACTTGATTTTAACAACTTCACTGGAGAGATCCCAACATTTATTGGGAACTTTACATCACTCCGAGTTCTATCAGCATCAGAAAATGCTTTTGGCAATGTATCTGTAGATTTTGGAAGCTTACAGCATCTTCAAAAATTATGTCTGGCGAGTAATAATCTGGGAAGTGGGGAACAGGGTGACTTGAGTTTTCTTGGCTCGCTAGCCAACTGTAGCAGTTTAAGAACATTGGAACTAGGGGCCAATAACTTTAGAGGATCACTGCCCCATTCTATTTCCAATCTCTCTGCTGAATTAACAAGGATAAACTTGGCAGGAAATCAGATTTCTGGAAGCATCCCTTCTGAAATATGTAAATTCATTAACTTGATATTTTTAGATTTTGGTGATAACAAATTCACAGGCATTATTCCCTCTGAAATTGTTATGCTTGTGAAGTTGCAACGGGTAGTTCTTTCTAACAACAGACTTGTAGGGAAAAGATTCCGGCCTCCATAGGAAACCTATCCATGTTGGACCAACTTCAGTTTGACAATAATAAATTAGAGGGAACTATTCCTCCAAGTTTTGGAAATTGTCAAATGTTGGTTCTATTAGATTTGTCTCAAAATAATCTAACTGGAGCTATCCCCAACAAACTTTTTGATGCTTTAGCTTTTTCAATTATGCTAAACCTTTCTCGAAACCATTTGGTTGGACCACTACCAGCGGATGTTGGACGCTTGAAAACCCTGGGTAAATTTGATGTCTCTGAAAATCAGTTGTCTGGAGAGATTCCAAGGGAGATTGGTGGTTGCACTGGCCTCGAAAAGCTATACATCCAAGGGAACTTCATTCAGGGCCCCATTCCTGATTCAATGAATGAGTTAAAAGGTATGCAAAATTTTGATCTTTCTCGAAATAACTTCTCTGGTGAAATCCCTGATTTCTTGGAAACCTTGTCCTTGAAATATTTAAATTTAAGCTGGAATGATTTTGAGGGTGAAGTACCAGTAATTGGAGTATATGCAAATTTCAGTGCATTCTCAGTAGTAGGGAATAAAAGGCTTTGTGGAGGCATACCTGACCTACAGCTTCCAGGATGTAGTATTGAGGGATCACATAAACAGAAAATGTCTCGTGCACAGTTAATAATTTCCATAGTTTCTACTCTTTTAGTTTTTACCATGGTTTCTTCATTCTATTATTTTTGCCGGAGAAAAAAACCATTGGTATTACTCTTAAAAGTGTCATATGACGATCTTCATAAAGCAACTAATGGATTCTCATTGACCAACTTAGTCAGTGTGAGTGATTCTGGCGCAGTGTATAAAGGAACATTTGATAGAACATGTGACCATTTCAGATTTGGGTATGATGGAATATTTGATGGAGATGCAATAGTTGTTGCAATAAAAGTATTAAAACCTCAGTTTAGAGGATCACCCAATAGAGTCTTCACTGAGTTTGAAGACTTCAGGTATTTTGACCACAGAAACCTTGTTAAGCTTATAACTACATGCTCAAGTGTAGATCACAAGGGTCAAGATTTTATAGCAATTGTTTATGAGTTCATGCAGCATGAGAGTTTAGGGAGTTGGCTGCATTCAACTCAAGAAGCATATCAAGATGGGCAGAACAAGCCTCATATACTCGACGTTCATACCAGAATTAATATAGCGATTGACGTGGCTTGTGCACTTGATTATCTTCATAATCAATATAGATATCCCATCATACACTGTAATCTAAAGCCAAGCAACATTTTGCTAGGCAGTGACATGGCTGCACGTATCACAGATGTTGGACTGGCAAAGTTACTTCCTGTATCCCCATATTTAGTTCGAAGCAGCTCAGTCGGAGTACAAGGAAGCATTGGATATGTAGGTCCAGGTAAATATACTCTAAGACTTGATACATAACATTAATAACTGTTTGGTTTCTTCCGGGATTGAACATATAAGACTCACTCGCACACATATCTAGTTCTACAACATTTTTTAATTATTTATCAGTTTTTGTAATGACCTCATATTTTTTTACTACCTTCAGCTTGCAGTAATTGTCAAAATTATGTTTTACTTTTTGAGGTGAAAAAGTTAATTAGATGATTACTTTTATTTCCATGTAGATTGAATTTTGTCCAAATAGTGTTTTTTTTTTGTCAATCAATTTTAGTGCATATGTAACACCTAGTCCCATATCATAACATGTGGGATGTGCTGAACTATATAATACCTCAACTTTACAAAGGAGTAACTATAAGTTATCATGATTGAGTGGGACTATAGTGAGGCAAGTTGAACGACTAGTGCTCTTCGGCATATATTTATTGTACAATATAATTATAATTTTGAAAAAAAAATAATTTTTGATTTGATTGATATATGATTTAAAGTTTGTTGACTGGTGTTTGTGTTTATTTTTGAAAAATAATAGTCTTTTTTAACAACCTATACTATTACATTTCAATCCTAGGGGTGTAGGAGGAAACTAGGGAGAGGCTGGGAGGGGAACTATTGGGAACCTAGTGGAAACTTACTTTTGCTATGAAGTGCCTTGCTAATTTTGGAGTCAGATTAATTTGAACATATACGATCATGCACAGTAAAATAAGAAGTCTTTCTTGTAACACCTTAGTCCCACATCGGTTAATGTAGGATATTTGGATGTGTATATAAGAACTCAAGTTGTTATCATTAATACCTTCAGTCATGACATTTTGGGTGAGTCTGTGGTGGGCTAAGATGACCCAAACAAATATTGTTGTGTATTTAAGTGGGGGAGGTTAATGTATATAAGGACCCAAGTTGCTATCGACCCAAATTTTACAAGTTTCGATTTTTCGATTTTTGGTCTGATTTATTAACGGTTTGGTTTGGTGCTGTCGGTTTTTCGATTATTTTCGGTTTTGTGTGCACTCCTACTAAAAAATATAATAGTTTTTGATTTGATAGATACATAATTCATATTTTGTTGATCTTGGAGTGAAAGGTGCAAACATTTTCAAGAGTTTGTGTTTATTTTGAAAAAACATGCTGGTTCACAAACTAGACACCCTAATTAAGGATGTAATCCGGCCGTTGGTTATCAATAAACACAATTTAACGATGGATGAGTTGATGTCCTTTTTAATGTTTCAGTTGTTATAGGTAAAGACTGATTCGACTTAATTCAAAAAATAATGTTCCGTAAGTTTGTACTTCCGAGATGAATTAAGATTTCTTGTATTTCTACATACAAGGAGGGGATCCTGCACTATTTTTATATACGTTTATGTGAGATAGTGAAGTCGATTTGCCGCAACCATCTTTTGGGTGAATCACATAAATTTCATTTCTTGTCTAATTATTTTTCTTTCGCCCTCTCTATTTTATTGTTCTATCTTTACTATTGTTTTTGTTGGGTTGTTATTAGCTAACACCTATATGACTTTCTTGTGTTGTATTTAGGAAGTTTAGCTTCATAGAAAGTTTTGTTGCAAATGCTTACTGCAATAGCAAGTTCAAATACAGTAGCGGTTATTTGATTATGATTCTAGACCATAATGGTGGATAAGTTTATGCCCTTCAAAGTTCAAAGTGTATTTAAAAGCTTATAAGAAACATAGGAATCAGCCATTTAGATTTTACCGAATTCAATCTTTTTGGGTTCAATTTTTCTCGCCTTCCTCCTGTTCTACTTCTTCCTTGGTGTTTCAAAGATTTAAGTTAGTCTAGGCTTTTCACTTTTAGAGCAAAACAATGAATTGAATACAAAAGTAAGTTGCTATACCCTAGCAATAATTTGTAAAGTTCCCTATTACATATTGGTGTGATTGTAAATTTTGATTAATTTGTCAATCTAATTTCTTCTATAGGTTGTTTTCCTTATTTTCTAGCCATTGTTTTTTACATGCACATCAACAACAATTACTTTCTGGCAATTCATCCTAAATTTCTTCATTCTGAAATGTTCAGAGTATGGTCTAAGAAACATAGTGTCAACCAAGGGGGATGTCTACAGCTATGGAATCCTTTTATTGGAGATGCTGACAGGGAAGAAGCCTACAGATCCTATGTTTCATGGAGATCTTCACCTTCACAACTTTGTTTCGAATGCCTTGCCTGACCGTGTAATGGATATTATTGACCCAGTTATTCTACCAGAATTGAAGGATGATGCAGCACAAATGAGCGATGCTAATATCATATCTGCAAATAAAGAGAGTGGCTACAAAATGAAGGGCCTGATTATAATGTTCAATATTGGTGTCAAATGCACCATGGAGTCGCCACAATTTCGACCACACATTATTGACGTATTAAGCGTGCTAGAAACAGTTAGGACCATCTTTGAGGTTATTCAACTGCATTCTACCTTACCTTCAAGAGATTTCAACGTTCACTAGTTCCTTGATGTTAATTTTCACTATGCACACACAATCTTCATATATCAGCTTAATCTATTTGAACTTTTAAGAAGATTAAATGCATTTTTGCAGGGCAAGAAAGGCCTTGTAGAGCCATACTTGAACAACATGTCCCAAGCTAAATCTTTGACGGCTAGGAAACCCATAAAATTTATCACGCAAAGGTAAAACTTTTCATAGTTCCTATGCATTTGGTTTTAAACATGGTTTCTTTATTTTTTTTATTTTTTTTTTTGCCTTTGAAGGAGAGAAAAGGAGAAGCCAAATTCATATTCGAGATCAATATCAATGTTACCATCCTTCAACGTGTCATATAAGGAACTCCATAAAGCAACTAATGGATTCTCATTGGCTAACTTAGTCGGTGCAGGCGGTTTTGGCTCGGTGTATAAAGGAATACTTGATCAAGCATATGCTCATTTCGACTTGCCATATAATGGGACAAGTGATGGGAATAGAACGGTTATTGCAGTCAAAGTATTCAACCTTCAGCGTAAAAGTGCAGTGACCAGTTTTACCAGTGAGTGCACAATCTTGAGAAACATTTCCCACAAAAACCTTGTTAAGATAATAACTACATGCACAAGTGTAGATGAGGAGGGTCACGATTTTCGAGCTATTGTTTATGAGTTCATGGAGCATGGGAGTTTAGAGAGGTGGCTGCATTCAGCAAAAAAAAAATATCATGATGGACTCAACAAGCCTCGAATACTGAACCTTGATACCAGAATTAACATAGCAATTGAACTGGCTAGTGCACTCAATTATCTTCATCATCAATGCGAACAACCCATAATTCATTGTGATCTAAAGCCAAGCAACATTTTGCTAGACAGGGACATGATGGCATGTGTCGCAGATTTTGGACTGGCAACGTTTCTTCCTAAATCCCCAAATTCAGGTCAAAGCAGCTTAATCTCATCACGAGGAACCACTGGATATATACCTCCTGGTAAAAAAATAGTGCAAGACTTTTTTCACATAAGATCTCGAAGTATTTGGTTTCTTGTCGAATTGAGCTTATATATAGACTTGACAGAGTACAGAATTTTGATATCTAACGACTAAAACTAAGCTCCAGAGTCTCTCACATCCCAATCTAGTAGTACAGCAAAATTTCATTCATTGAGTTATTTATTAGTACTAGTATATGCCTCATATTTATTACTAACCCCGTCTTGCAATAAAATTCACGATTATGTTTCATTTTGAGGTGAAATTTGTCAGGACCTTAGGGTTTGCTGACTAATTTTAGGACAATTGATAGAAGCATTTTCAGGATTAGAGTACGAGGGAGAGAGAAATGGGCAAAATTGTGAAGTGACTAATTGGGGAAGAAGAAACAGACAGGGAGCCTTTTAATTCTCAAATTTCATTAATCAAAATACTGGTACAAAAGTGACTTCACTGAATACTATTAATAGGAGATTCCCTATAGGTTTCTACTAACTTGCTCCCTTTATCCTACACCATTCCTAACTGACAAACTACTCACACGGTCCATGCAATTTCTTGAAGCTACTAAGTAGTTTGATTTATCCAAAATAGTTTGGAATTATGAATTCTCCTTCCATTGGCCCGGTTGCCGTACTTGACCGGCAATTGTTGTGCTCAAGAGCAAATGTTTATCTTTTCCCTCCTTAGAAACAATGACTGGATTTGCCAGTTTTATAATTATATCAATTGTTCTAGATGTCATTGAACAATGAGATACTTTTTATTTGCATTTTATTTCATCTCCTAGGTACACTTGTCATTTCCAATGCATCCGATATAACTGATTGTGCTAGGGTTTTTAAGCACCCACAAAGAAATTTTGACTGAATTTTCTGTAGCACCTCCAGCAAAGTACTCCACGGAGTTTAGAGGTAGAGTCACACTCCCAAGGAAGAGTAATTGAGGAGTCAAAGGATTCCATGATGTCCTAAGAACATAGTAAGTTCTTCCTTAGAGAGCAAAGTCATATGAAAATCCACTCTGTGATGCTCCAAGTCTTCATTCTTTTTCATTTTATTCTTCTTCTCGTCTTCTGTCTCTTTCCTTCTCAGCATAGTAGAAATTCAAATAAAATCCCTTTTCTCCATTTCCATGGTTCCTTCTATAACTCTCTTCAAAAGGGTTTGCAAATTCATTATCACTTCCTGAGGATCTTTGTTTTAACATCCCAGTGAAGCTACTCGTGAACCTCTCCATTTCCTCCTCCATCAATTGGAAGTTCTTATTAGCAAATTCAATGAAATTAGCGAAATCCTGCTGTAGTATTTATTTGGAGTTTGAATTTGAGGTTCCACATGTTTAGGATCTCTATAGAACCTTCTTGTATCAAGATTATTTTCCCACATGTGCAGATCTCTTTCTCCCCTTTGACCAAATTGGATAACAAACTCCTCTTCAAGGGACTTTTGTCTCAATATGTCAGCAATGTTGCTTATAAACCAATCCTTTCATCAACTTTTTGCAGCCTTTCATTGGCGACTTTTCCGTAGCAAATGAATTCTTACTGGAACAAGTGGTTAGAGTGAATTTGAGGCCACAGCCATGACAAAAATGAAAATGAGACTCAGAACTATTGAGTCTCATTTTTAAAGAAATAGCAAGCTAGTAGCTATACCCACGTAATTTACAGAGTAAAGGACCATACCACAAAATTAGACTTGGCAACGACTTGCAATGCCTAGCTGCCAAGGCACACCTTAGCAGCTGCACCCAAGTCGACCTCTCGCCATGCTCTTTGCTCAATGCCTGGACCGCCTAGGCGACGCCATGACAACTCTGATTGTAAGAGTGGGAAACGTAAGAGAAGAACTAGAAGAAGTGAGAAAGCAGAACTGGATTGAAAAGTAAAGAAGGATACAAGAGAAAAGATGAGTTCCAAGGGCATCGTTGAAGCTCTGATAAAAATGTTTAGGACCCTAGAGTTCCCTACCTATTTTAGAACAATTGAAGATAAAATGTGGTTGAATTGAGAGAAATAGATATCAGAATTAGAGGAGGGAGATAGAAATGGAAAAAAATAAGAAGTTAAAGTGTGACTTTTAACTGGATATTTATAGGAGATTCCTTAGGATTTCTACTAACTTTCACCCTTCATAACTGACATACCACTCACATGGCCCATGTTATTTCTAGAAGGTACCGACTAAGACATGACAAAAACGATGGTGAAAATAACTCTAAACAGTTGTATTTATTTCCAAATTGATTGAATTCTGACCATAAAAGTATTAGGAACAAAATACAGTTCTTTTAAGGAACAAATGCCAAAACTTTGTGTTATTTTTGTGTAAATTGTGGCAATTATTGCATGACATGTACTTTTGAAGTTCTATTTTTCTCTTGATTAAATGAAGTATTTTGCGGGTAAGTCATCCCTAACTTTCTACGTTTTGAGATTTTCTTGGATACAGAGTATGGTCTAGGAAACATGGTGTCAACCAAGGGGGATGTCTACAGTTTTGGAATCCTCTTATTGGAGATGTTGACAGGGAAGAGGCCTACTCACCGTATGTTTCATGGAGGTATTAACCTTCACAACTTTGCTTGGATGGCCTTGCCTGACCGTATAATGGACATTACTGACTCCGCGATTAAGAGAATGGTATCTGAAGATGAAGATCATAGCAACCAATTGAGGGAGTGTCTGACTAAAATGTTCAATATTGGCGTGACATGCTCCAAGCCGTCACCGCAAGCCAGACCAGACATATGTGATATATTACGTGAGCTGAAATCACTTGTGGACATCTTTAAGGAAATAAAATTGCAGCCAACCACACCTTTGAAAGATTGAAATGTTCACTAGTCCCTCGTGTTAATCTGGACTATGCACAACAATCTCCATACATCAGCAATATCTATATTCTAAAAAAACAAAAACAGAGATTAAATGCTTTTTGCAGGATAGGAAAGGCTTGTTTTTTGAGTATGGAATACATCGCAGGCAATGAAGGTTCAGTAGCAGAGGTTCTTTACTTGAACATACCCACTACATAGAGATATTATATTATTATACTAAGCTTCTTCTTTATGATCAAAAAACAAGTTCAGTCGCCGGAAATCTATTTTTGAAAATTACTTAAAAATGGATTTTAATAGCCTGATGAATTTCTGTTAATTTATTTTGTTATTATGTTTTGCTGGACTTGCCTATCCTCACTTTGCAACTGCAGGACATAGTGGAAATGAAACAGTGGCACTTCTGGCCTTCAAGCACTCCATTTTGAATGACCCTCAAATGGCTATGAGCTCGTAGAATAATTTATTCCAGTTTTGTCAAGTGGATCATCCCTACTACAGAAAATAATATATCCGTGTTGGCTATATTATGTTTGAGTGGAAATGAACTCCAAGGTAGGCTTTTGCCCAGCAGAGGGTTAATGCTACCAAATCTTAAACGCGTTCAATTATGGTCTAATCAGCTTACCGTAACCCTTCTACCCTCACTCTCCAATTGTTCGGACCTGGAAATTCTTGAAATTGGAACTAACAATTTCAATGGAAAAATATGGATTGATTTTGGCGATCTAAATAAAATGAGGATGATACTTCTGCCAAAAAAAAAAAATTATTCTTTGTTATGTGGTCAATTGCAGCAACTTAGAACTTTTGGAACTAGTTGATAACAAATTAAGGGGTCTCTGCCACATTTTATAGGCAATCTATCAACCCAAATGTATTTTCAAGATTTTGGGGCAAATCAAATATATGGAAGACTCCCTTCAACAATAGGCAATCTTGTCAATTTAACGAATTTGTATCTATATTATAACCAATTCACAGCCACACTCCCCTCTAGCATAGGATGAAAAGAATGTACATTCAAATAAATGAATTTTCAGGTGCAATTCCAGATTCTATTGGAAATCTATCAATGTTGACTGAACTCCCCATGGAGATGAACAGATTTGGTGGGATCATTCCAAAAAGTTTTGGAAATTGCCAAAGATTGCTATTCTTAGAACTTTCTAAAAATTAACCTCAGTGGCTCTGTTCCTAAACAACTGCTTAGACTTTCAGCTCTATCAATTTTGCAAAAATTTTCAGGCAACCATTTGAATGGATCTTTGTTAGTAGATGTTGGCAACCTTAAAATCTTGGGGTCCCTGCATTTTTCTAAGAATGACTTATCTGCTGAAATTCCAATTAGTCTCGGTAGTTGCATTAGTATTGAAAATCTATTCCTTCAAGAAAATAACTTTCAGGGTTCCATTACATCATCATTGAGTTCCTTAAAAGGTGTTGTAATTCTTGATCTTTCTTATAACAACTTGTCAGGACAAATCCCAAGATTTTTTGAGCAATTTTCCATTAAGTACCTAAATTTATCATTTAACAATTTTGAGGGCGAGGTACCAATGAGAGGAGTTTTTGCAAATCAAAGTGCACTATCAGTTATTGGGAAACAATTAGTTTCTGTGGAGGAATGCCTGAACTTCACATGCACAAATGCTCCATTTGAAGAATCAAAGAAGCGAGGAGGAAGGTATCGTGAACTCATAATTGTGTTCTCCACTATATGCACACTTCTGTGTGTGCTTATAATGTTGAGTTACTTGTTTTTTCGACATAAAAAAAACAAGAAAGGTGAAATCATCCGGACTGCTGTTTGAAAGAACCATTCTTAAGAGTGTCATGTGAACAGCTCCTTAAAGCAACTAATGGGTTCTCTTCAGAAAATTTGGTTGGTAGGGGTAATTTCGGTTCTGTTTATAAAGGAATTCTTGCTGCAAACGAAGTGGTTGTTGCTGTCAAAGAACTAAACCTTGAATCTCGATCGAGGAGCTTCTGAGAGTTTCATGATCAAATGTGAAGCTTTTAGAAATATAAGACACCGGAATCTTGTGAAGATCATAACTTCTTGCTCCGGTGTTGATTTTCATGGTAACGACTTCAAAACCTTAGGGTACAACTTCATGACCCAATGGGAGTTTAGAACAGTGGTTGCATTCAAGTCGAGGTGCACAAAATGAGCAGAATGAGCTGCATGAACTCAGCTTTCTTCAAAGAATAAATATTGCCCTAGATGTGGTTTGTGCACTTGATTATCTTCATCACCAGTGCGAAAATCCCATCATACATTGCAATGTATAGCCAAGCATCATTCTACTAGACAGAGACATGGTTGCTCATGTTGGAGATTTTGGGTTAGCAAAATTTCTTGTTCCTAAACTTGCAATCAAACTAGTTCGATTCAATTGAGGGGAACTATTGCCTATTGGATATGCAGTTCCAGGTACATAGAACACTTTTAGAATCCTAACATTTCTTGAATTGATGCTGGTATTACTTGGCTTATCACTGGTTATTGGATTACTTTTTTACTGTGGCTTTGTTATACTCGGTGTTATCAGTTATGACTTTTGGGAATAAATCATCCATATCATATGTTGCTTTAGATAATTCTCGTGATTTATCTATCAGCTTTTTTGACAGAAACGAGACTATTTACGACGGAACCATAAGTCGAAAATGTCCCTTTTTTCTTGTAAATTCTAGAATATAATTGCTTTTATTTTATTTCAGCATATGAATCTATGCTTTTATATATTTTGTTTATTAGAGTGCAATAATTTTATGTATGGCAGAGTATGTTCTCGAAAGTGAAGTCTCTGTCTACAAACGGGGATGTGTTTATAGTTTCGGAATACTGTTATTAGAGATGATGACAGGGAAGAGACCTAGCGATAACACTTTTAAGGGCGGGCTTAATCTTCACAATTTTTCAAGAACGGCATTGCTATAGACCATGGGAAAGGTTTTTGTAATGAACTAGGGAGGAGTACTCAGAAATAAGTGGGCAGTTATGCTAGTTAACATTCAGGGGTACTTCAAGTCTTTTGATTACTGTTAATGAGGGTCAGAGTAGTCTTTCTCTCTTTTTCCTTTTTTGCTGTTAAACTCTTTTCGTAAGCATGAGAATGGCATTGCCAGGCACATGGGTCCAGTTGCTTCTAGAGAGGACGCAACAGACTATAAGTATAGGATATATGACTTGTAATTGGTATCAATGGAATGAATATTATTTTCTGTTTGTCATTTCGTTTCCTGCAATTTTTCTTATTCTTTTGCAATTTCATTTTTCTCCAGCAAATTCTGTTTAATTCCTGACAGTTTTGTGGACTCAGAAATTCTCTATCTACAAACGGGGATGTGTTTATAGTTTCAGCTATAAAAATTGGTGTGGCATGCTCTGTCGGATGAGTATCCCAACCAAATGTTGTTCATGAGCTGAATTTTTTAGGGGGCATTATTTTACAGCATTGAGACATAGGTCCCATATCATAAAGCTAAGTACTTGAGATTTTCTGTTTCTCCTGTACATTTTATCATATCTTTTCTATTTTGACACTTGCAAGGATTTTCTGTGGTTAACCTTGTGGGAGTCAAATTCCCGTAGACAACTGGTTTCTTCCCATTTTATTCAATTTTTACCAAGGGGACTGAAGAAGTAAGATGTTATGGAACTGGAAATAACAGTTTCCTATTTATAACTGTGACCACAAACTGATAATAATGTTTTTGAATCGTCTTCGGCTGACTGAATAAGCTTTAAATTCCAAGTTTCCATCCCCAAGGATCAGTCTCAAGAGGTACCTAGTGATGATCATCTTGATGAGTGATATATGTTATGTGATCAAAACCATTAAGAAGTGTACATAGATGGCCAGAGTCTTTGTTCGTCTTGTGGATGTAAGGGCTCCCAAGTCAACAACTTCAATCACACGAAGCTGCTAAGGCCATGACCGAATAGTACAAACAAAGACCTCCCTCGGAGAATCCAATTTAGAATTCTCTTACTAGTATTAATTGTATTCCACGTAGCTCAATTTTTTCAAAGTAGTTGAAGATAATAATAAGTCATTTTAAAGAAATTAATGTAAATAAAAACTTAAAATCAAGAACTGAATGCAAAATCAATAAATAGAGATGGAAACAGACTATTTTCTGCTACTCATTTTTCTTCCCCCTTGTATACTCAGCATAGAAGAGCAGCGGAAAGTTTCATCACTGAGCTCAAATCCTTGAGAAATATTCGCCACAGAAATGTTGTTAATATAATAACTGCATGCTCAAGTGTGGATACTGAGGGTCAAGATTTTGGAGCTATTGTTTATGAGTTCATGGAGTATGGGAGTTTAGAGAGGTGGCTGCATTTAACAAAAAATACAACTCATGATGGGCTCAACAAGCCTCGGATACTGAACCTTAGTTTCAGAATTAATATAGCGATTGATATGGCTTGTGCACTTGATTATCTTCATCATCAATGCGGAAATCCTGTAATACATTGCAATCTAATGCCAAGCAACATTTTGCTAAACAAGAAAATGGTTGCACATGTCGCAGATTTTGGACTGGCAAAGTTTCTTCCTGAATCCCCAAATTTAGTTCAAAGCAGCTCAGTCGGAATACAAGGAAGCATTGGATATGTAGCTCCAGCTAAAAATACTCTAAGACTTGATGCATAACATTTGGAACTGTTTGGTTTCTTTCGGGATTGATCATATAAGACTCACTCGCATACGTATCTAGTTCTACAACATTTTTTAATTATTTATTAGTTTTTGTAATTACCTCATATTTTTTTACTACCTTCAGCTTGCAGTAATTGTCATAATTATGTTTTACTTTTTGAGGTGAAAAAGTTAATTAGATGGTTACTTTTATTTCCAATTAGATTGAATTTTGTCCAAATAATATATATATATATATATATATATATATATATATATATATATATATATATATATATATATATATATATATTTGCAATCAATTTTAGTGCATATATAACACCTAGTTCCATATCAGAACATCTGGGATGTACTGATTGTATAATGCCTCAACTTTACAAAGGAGTACCTATAAGTTGTCATGACCGAGTGGGACTATAGTGAGCCAAGATTAACCACTAGTGCTTTTCGGCATATATTTATTGTATTATATAATTATAATTTTGATAAAAAAAAAATAGTTTTTGATTTGATTGATATATGATTTAAAGCTTGTTAACTGTTGCACTGAAAGGGTGCTAACATTTTCAAGCGTTTGTCGTTAGAATTTAAGATGGAATAATAACACAATTACACAGAATATTAGATGAAAAATGGAAAAGTAAGAACACGTAATATACTCAGATTCACCAATTTGGCTAGTCCTGCTTGTCTGATGTATTCAATAGATGTCTCGCACGCTCTACAATGATTCACACACCAAACAATTATTTTTATAGTAACTAGAAAACCCTAGCTGATATAACATGGACTCAAGCCTAATACATTAGTAAATCAAATACCGAACCGCTAATAAATCCCTAAGTCTAATTACACCATGTCGTAGTGGCCATTAGTCGAACCAACAGAAGTATGAATCAATTCCAACATTTGTGTTTATTTTTGAAAAATAATAGTCTTTTTTAACAACCTATATTATTACATTTCAATCCTAGGGGCGAAGGAGGAAACTGGGGAGAGGGCGGGAGGGGAATTATTGGGAACCTATTGGAAACTTACTTTTGCTATGAAATGCCTTGCTGATTTTGGTGTCAGATTAACTCGAACATGTATATACGATCATGCACAGTATAATAATAAGTCTTACCATTAAACGGTCACCTTTGGTCTAAAAAATATAGTAGTTTTTTATTTGATAAATATATAATTCATATTTTGTTGACCTTAGAGTGAAAGGGTGCAAACATTTTCAAGAGTTTGTATTTATTTTGAAAAAAGCATGCTGGTTATCAACATACACAATTTAACGATGGGATGAGTTGATGTCCTTTTGAAGGTTTCAACTGTTATAGGTAAAGACTGATTCAACTTAATTCAAAAAATAATGTTCCGTAAATTTGTACTTTTGGGATGAATTAAGATTTCTTTTATTGCTACATACAAGGAGGGGATCCTGCACTATTTTTATATACGTTTATGTGAGATAGTGAAGTTGATTTGCCGCGACCATGGATGTAACCCATCTATTGGGTGAATCATGTAAATTTCATGCCTTGTCTAATTGTTTTTCTTTTGTTCTCTCTTTAACTATTGTTTTTGTTGGGTTGTTATTAGCTAACACCTATATGACTTTCTTGCGTTGCATTTAGGAAGTTTTGTCCCAATGTCCCGAATGCTTACTACAATAGCAAGTCCAACTACAGTAGCGGTTATTTGATTATCATGCTAAACTGTAATGGTGGATAGTTTTATTCCTTTCAAAGAGGTACATAAAAGCTTATAAGAAAAATAGTAACAGCCATTTAGATTTTACCTAATTCAATCTTTTTGGGTTCAATTTTTCTCTCTTCTTCCTTCCTCCTGTTCTTCTTCTTCCTCAGTGATTCAAAGATTTAAGTTATTCTAGGCTTTTCATTTTTAGTGCAAAACAATGAATTGAATACAAAAGTAAGTTGCTATACCCTAGCAATAATTTGTGAAGTTTCCCATTACATATTGGTGTGATTGTAAATCTTGATTAATTTGTCAATCTAATTTCTAGTATAAGTTTTTTTTCCTTATTTTCTAGCCATTGTTTTTTACATGCACATCAACAACAATTACTTTCTGGCAATTCATCCTAAATTTCTTCATTCTGAAATGTTCCTATAACAGAGAATGATCTAAGAAGCATCCTGTCAACCAAGGGGGATGTCTATAGCTACGGAATCCTTTTATTGGAGATGTTGACAGGGAAGAAGCCTACAGATCCTATGTTTCATGGAGGTCTTAACCTTCACAACTTTGTTTCGAATGCCTTGCCTGGTCGTGTAATGGATATTATTGACCCAGTTATTCTACCAGAATTTAAGGATGATGCAGCAAAGATGAGTGACACTAATATCATATCTTCAACTAAAAGAGAATGGCTACCAAATGCAGGGCCTGATTATAATGTTCAATATTGGTGTGAAATGCACCCCGGAGTCACCACAAGTTCGACCACACATTAGTGACTTATTAAGCGTGCTAGAAACAGTTAGGACCATCTTTAAGGTTATTCAACTGCATTCTACCTTACCTTTTAGAGATTCAACGTTCACTAGTTCCTTAATGTTAATTTTCATTATTCACAAACAATATCTATATATCAGCTTAATCTACTCGAACTTTTAAGAAGATTAAATGCATTTTCGCAGACCAAGAAAGCTGTTGTTCAGCCATACTTGAACAATAGCTCCCAAGCTAAATCTTTGACGACTAGGAAACCATGAAATTTATCACGCAAAGGTAAAACTTTACATAGTTCCTAAGCATTTGGTTTTAACCATGGTTTCTTCATTCTTTCTTTCTTTCTTTTTTGCCTTTGAAGAAGAAAAAAGGAGAAGCCAAATTCAAGATTAATATCAATGTTATCATCCTTCAAAGTGTCATATATGAGGAACTCCATAAAGCAACTAATGGATTCTCATTGACCAACTTAGTCGGTGCGGGTGGTTTTTTGGCTCGGTGTATAAAGGAATACTTGATCAAGCATATGCTCGTTTCGACTTACTGTATAATGGGACAACTGATGGGGATGGAAACGTTATTGCAGTCAAAGTATTCAACCTTCAGCGTAAAAATGCAGTGACCAGTTTCACCGCTGAGTGCACAATCTTGAGAACATTTCCCACAAAAACTTTGTTAAGTTAATAACTTGCGCGCACAAGTGTAGATGAGGAGGGTCACGATTTTTGAGCTATTGTTTGAGTTTATGGAGCATGGGAGTTTAGAGAGATGACTGCATTCAGCAAAAAAAAAATATCCTGATGGGCTCAACAAGCCTTGAATACTGAACCTTCATACCAGAATTAACATAGCAATTGATGTGGCTAGTGCACTCAATTATCTTCATCGTCAATGCGAACAACCCATAATTCATTGTGATCTAAAGCTAAGCAACATTTTGCTAGACAGGGACATGATGGCACGCGTCGCAGATTTTGGACTGGCAATGTTTCTTCCTAAATCCCCAAATTTATATCAAAACAGCTCAATCGCATTACGAGGAACCACTCGATATATACCTCCTGGTAAAAAATTTTCACATAAGATCTAGAAATATTTGGTTTGTTCTCTAATTGAGTTTATAGACTTGACACGGTACACATTTTTGATATCTAACCACAAAAACTAAGCTCCAGAGCCTCATATTTATTACTAACCCCGTCTTGCAATAAAATTCACAATTAGATTAGTTCGCTGATTAATTTTAGGACAATGGATAGAAGCATTTTCAGAATTAGAGTGCAAAAATGGGCAAAATTGAGAAGTGAATTAGGGAAGAAGAAACAGATTGGGAGCCTTTCAATTCTCAAATTTCATTAATCAAAATATCGGTACAAAAGTGTGACTTCACTAAATATTATTAATAGAAGATTCCTTAAAGGCCTCTACTAATTTGCTCCCTTTATCCTACACTATTCCTAATAGACAAACTACTCACACGGTCCATGCAATTCCTAGAAGCTACTAACTAGTTTGATTTATCCAAAATAGTCCGGAATTATGAATTCTGCTTCCATTGGCCCAGTTGCCCTATGTGACCAACAACTATTGTCATATTCAACAAGGTTCCCCATGGATTTAGTTATTTCCCCCTAGCCTTCCCCTTGGATCAAAATTGAAGTTTTGGAATTCGCATAGCTCCACTTTTTTACATCCTCAAGATCAAAATGTTTACCTTTTCCCTCCTTAGAAACAATGACTATATTTGCAAGTTTTATAATTATATCGATTGTTCTAGATGTCATTGGCCAATGAGATACTTTTTATTGCTATTTTCTTAGCATTCTTAGTATCCTAACTATGAAATTTTGAGAATGTTCTTGATTCTATCTCGTTTTCACAAACTAAGTCTAAATACTGAACAACTCTCTCTTCTGCATCCTTGTGAATGAACTATCACGTAAATTAAGCAGCAAGGACCATAATGAAGGCCTTGTTCCCTACTGCTCTATGCTCAGTAACAAGAAGAATGAGCTCAGGTGAAACAGTGAGAAAGAGCCCTGCAATGTAAAAGTATTTGGCTTTTTCAACCAATGCCTCTTTTTCTGGGTAGCGATTTGCAGCTGTCAGTTGCCGTGGCAACGAGAGACCTTCACCTTCCCTTTTACAAACAACTACACTGGTGCAGACACATTTTTTATAATGGTGAACATTTGTACTATTCTACAAAAAAAAAACACATTTGCACAACAAAGTTTGCATTTTCTTTCATCTCCTAGGTACACTTACCATTTCCAATGTATCCAATATAACTTCTTGTGCTAGGGTTTTTAGGCATCCACACAGAAATTTTGATTGAATTTTCTTTAGCACCTCCAGCAAAGTACACCACAGAGTTTAGAGGTAGAATCACAGTCCCAAGGAAGAGTGACTGAGGAGTCAAAGGAGTTCCATGATGTCCTAAGAACATAGTATGTTCTTCCTTAGATAACAAAGTCATATGAAAATCCACTCTGTGATGCTCCAAGTCTTCATTCTTTTTCATTTTATTCATCTTCTCATCTTAATTATGTCTCTTTCCTTTGCATCATGGTAGAAATTCCTATAAAATTCCCTTTCTCCATTTCCATGGTTCCTAAGACAACACTCTTCAAAAAGGTTTGTAAATTCGTTATCACTTCCTGAAGATCTTTGTGTTAACATCCCAGTCAGGTGAGGCTACTCGTGAACCTCTCAATTTCCTCCTCCACCAATTGGAAGTTCTCATTAGCAAACTCTCTGAGATTAGCAAAATCCTGCTGTAGCATTTATTTGGAGTTTGAATTTGAGGTTCCACATGGTTAGGATCCCTATAGAACCTTTTTGCATCAAGATTATTTTCCCACATGTGCAGACCTCTTTCTCCCCTTTGACCAAATTGGATAACAAACTCCTCTTCAGGGGACTTGTGTCTCAATATGTCAGCCGTGCTGCTTATAAACCAATTCTTTCATCAACTTTTTGCAGCCTTTCAGTAGTGACATTTCCGTAGCAAATGAATTCTTACTGGAACAAGCAGTTAAAGTGAATTTGAGACTCAGAGCTATTGAGTCTCATTTTTAATGAAATAGCAAGCTACTAGCTATACCCACTTAATTACAGAGTAAATGACCATACCACAGAATTAGACTTGGCAACGACTTGCAATGCCTAGCTGCCAAGGCGCATCTTAGCAGCTACACCCAAGTCGACCGCTCGCCATGCTCTTTGCTTAGTGCCTAGATCGCCTAGGCAACGTCATGACAACTCTGATTGTAAGAGTGGGAAACGTAAGAGAAGAACTTGAAGAAGTGAAAAAAGTAAAGAAGGATACAAGATAAACGATGAGTTTCTAGGGCTTCGTTGAAGCTCTAATACCAAATGTTTAGGAGGACCCTAGGGTTCCCTACCTATTTTAGAACAATTGACAAAAACAGATTTCATTTTGTTCATACCCCAACTAGTTTGGGATAAAATGCAGTGTTGAGTTGAGTTGAGAGAAATAGATATGAGAATTAGAGGAGGGAGAGAGAAATGGAAGGAAATAAGAAGAGAATTAGGGAAGAATAAAAGTATAGGAACCCTCTCAATGGGAATTAACTTCTCAGATTTCATTAATAAAGTATCGATATAGGAGATTCGTTTGGATTTCTACTAATTGACATACTACTCACATGGCCCATGCTATTTCTAGAAGGTACCGACTAACTTGAATTTACTCAAAATAGGCCAAAAATTTTAAAGTTAATTTTTGTATAAATTGAGGCAATTATTTGCTTCAAATGGGTACTTTTGAAGCTCTATTTTTCTCTTGATTAAATAAAGTATTTTGCTGGTAAAGTCATCCCTAAATTTCTACATTTTGTGGTTTCCTTGGATACAGAGTATGGTCTAGGAAGCATGGTGTCAACCAAAGGGGATGTCTACAGCTTTGGAATCCTCTTATTGGAGATGTTGACAGGGAAGAAGCCTACTTACCATATGTTTCATGGAAGCATTAACCTTCACAACTTTGCTTGGATGGCATTGCCTGACCGTGTAATGGGCATTGCTAACCCAGCGATGAAGAGAATTGTATCTGTAGATGAAGATCTTGGCAACCAAATGAGGGAGTGTCTAAATAAAATGTTCAATATTGGTGTGAAAAGCTCCAAGCCATCACCAGAAGTTAGACCAGACATATGTGATGTATTACGTGAGCTAAAATCAATTAAGGACATCTTTAAGGAAATTGAATTGCAGCCAACCTCACCTTCTAAAGATTGAAATGTTCACTAGTCCCTCAATGTTAATTTGGACTATGCACAATAATCTCCATATATCAGCATTATCTTTATTTTAAAAAAAAACCCAGAGATTAAATGCTTTTCGCAGGCTAGGAAAGGCTTGCTTTTTAAGTACATAATACATCACAGGCAATGAAGGTCCAGTAGCAGAGGTTTTTTGCTTGAACATACCCACTACATAGAGATCTTATATTATTATATTCATCAATCTGATATCAATAACGACTTTCTAACTGGCATTCTCACTGAAGATGTGTATATGGCACAACTGCCTTGTTTTTTTTATACTAATAAACCATCTTACTCATGCATATTGAAAAAGGCAATATATGGCCTCAAGCAAGCCCCAACGGCTTTGTACACTACACTCAATAAATTCTAGTTAGATCATGGCTTCCTGCAATCTAAATCTGACACGTCATTATTTATCTACTAGTTGGTGCCTATTTTTTAGTCTATGTTGATGATTTGATATTAACCGGGAATGATTCACAGTGTCAAGCAGCTTCTATAGTTTTGTTCAAGTTTTGTCTTCAAGGTTTTCACTTAAAGATCTTGGGAATTTGAAAAAAAAAGAGAATTTCAATACCATAATTTTTTTTAGACTCGACATCATTACATTCAGTATCTACTTGCTAAAACAAAAATGGCTGGTGCCAAAGAGGCTGCCACTCTCTTAGGTTCCTCCACTGTTTCGGCGCCTTCATGATGGCTCTCCCAAAGCCAATGCAATGGAATTCAGATCTGTTTTTCGAGCACTCCAGGACTTGTTATTAATTCGTCCGTACAAAGCTTTTATTGTCAACAGTCTTTCCCAGTTCATGCATTCTCCAAGCGAACAACATATGACAACCTTAAAAAGGGGTGCTGCGATATGTCAAGGGTACAATTCATGTTTTATTGTCTTTCTTCCGTACTAAAGTTCTTATCTACGTGCCTATTCAGTTAAGACTGGGCTGGAAACAGAGATGATCGTATCTACCTTGGTGAGATTCCAGTTTAGTGGACCTCTTGAAAGAAAATTATATAGCTATGTCTGTAATGCAAAATTTAATGAATGAAAATATATCATCTTCCGTTCTATTAAAGATGTTTGCTTTTCCATATTCTTATCTAATTGCTAACTAACTATAGCAACCCTGAATTATAATAACTATTATTGTAAGACCCCGAATTTTATGAAATATAAAATTTATTTTTTCTTCATATATATTTTCATGAAACAGTAAGTGGTTAAATTGATAAAGTTAAAAGTTAAGGATGTTATGTGTAAATTATATTATGTCGGACAATATTCTTTTGGTCGGGGAATATTCGTTCTGTCGGGGAATATTCGTACGACGGCGCCAAACGGACCAATCATTGGTGGACCCCACAAAGAATAATTGTCGGATATAGAAAATGACATAAACAATTTTTAAAATAGTCAATGGTACTATTATTTTTAATTGTTAAAATATCCGGTGGTAAAAGAATAGTAATATACGGTATTACAAGTAACATACGGTATTGCACAGTAGCACACGGTATTGCACAGTAGCACACGGTATTGCACAGTGTTTCGTATTATTAAACTGATAAAGTGGTTATCGTACAATATTTGACTTTATTGTCACATACACAATAATTCATGTTATTAAATTGATAATTGTCACAATAGCATATGCACAGTAATTCACATTATTGAATCAATAATTGTCATGACATAGTAACGTAATCTTTCTTTTGCATACTTTCTGCATTATTGTTATCTCTATTATGGTGTTATTTAAACAGTTGTATTTCATTAATTAATTGACTTGATATCTAACTCAGAAAGCCAACTACACTGTATTTATAACAATTAGTCATAATAATGAATAAGTGTTAATTATTGTTGAATAATTGAATTGATAAAGTTATTTGTTTATAATATAA
Source organism: Hedera helix (assembly GCA_947179155.2). Classification (NCBI taxonomy): domain Eukaryota; kingdom Viridiplantae; phylum Streptophyta; class Magnoliopsida; order Apiales; family Araliaceae; genus Hedera; species Hedera helix. The sequence goes on from OX359274.1 coordinate 42,078,703, forward strand.
AATTAGGTGATATAAAATGAATGGTATAGATTAAAGATAATATAGAATTTAAAATGGATGGTGCAGATTAAAAGACGATATTTAAATGAATGGTTTAGATTAAGGAAATGAATGGTATAGATTAAAGATAATATAGAATTTGAAATGGATGATGTAGATTAAAAGATGATATTTAAATGAATGGTTTATCTTAAAAGATGAAATGAATGGTATGGATTAAACATTATCTTGAAATGAACGGTTTGGATTAAATTAGGAAATCTTGGTTATGATAAGATTTTTGGCTATAAATAGAGGCCTTAACTTAAGGATTTTTCATAAACTTCCTTACTTGTTCTTTCTTTCTCTCTCTAAATACTTCTTGTGAAAGTTTTCTCTAAGTGTGCTTAAGTCATCTTGAGTATTTGTGAAGATTTATAAGTGTACGTGTACTGTTCAAGTTAATTAACCTCATTTAAATCAATATTCAGTCACGTGTTAAGGTAAAGGATTATCATTATTTGATTCTCGAAAATAATATCATTTCTTTCTTACTCATAAGATATGTCATTTATTTCCATGTAGTAATTTGTGGGAATAACCTTACGGCGCGGATTACCGCTTGTTGGTGAATAACCTTTCGTATTCATTCCTTATTAATCTCTGAGAATAACCTTACTGCGCGGATTACCGCCTGTTTGGTGAATAACTCTTCGTATTCAATTTTATTAAATTGTGGGAATAACCTTACGGCGCGGATTACCGCCTGTTGATGAATAACCTTTCGTATTCATTCCTTATTAATCTATGAGAATAACCTGACTACGCGGATTACCGCATGTTTGGTGAATTACTCTTTGTATTCATTTCTTATTTGTCTCTTGTGAAAATAATTTGTCTACACGAATTATCACATGACACTTTTATTGCATATTCGTTTATAATATCATTTTCTTTCATATCCGTAAGTGATATTATTTTCCTTTATACTCATAAGAGATACCATCTTTTTCATCTTCCATTATTCAAACTTATTATGGTAAGGGATATTAATTTCCTTCACCTTTTGTTAATCAAACCTGCTACGGTAAGGGATATTATTTTCTTTCATACACCTAAATCGAAACTTATTATGGAACTATTGCTTCTATAATTTCTGAAAATATTATATGTTCCATAATAGTTGCACTTCATCATTTCAATTGAACCATCCTATTTACGTGAACCTTTCTATTGAACTGTAACCGTTATTCTGAACTGTGGATCTTGAATATCATTTTTAAATTTCACTCCACATCATGTTGACAATTTGGACATTATTTGAATCTGTACAAAGTAAAATTCTGATACTTATTGTTTATTCTGTTTCTTCTGTTCATCATTTATATCATTCTAATCATCCAAAATCAAGTTGTTGTGAATATCTGTGGCCGGGGGCACAGATGCGATATAATTGTTGAACAGATGATAGGTTAAAGGCGATATAATAGGTTAAAGGCGATACATCTGTTCGGTGTCTTTTATGACACGTGGTGAATGTTCTCTTTGGCCCGTAGTGCAAAGATGAACTGTTGTTTGGTATGATTATGACCAAAAGCTGAATCTGGTATAATCATGACCGTTGGTGTTATATTGAATGTCTTTGGCCCGTAGGTCAAAGATGAACTGTTGTTTGGTATGATTATGACCAAAGGCTGAATCTGGTATAATCATGATCGTTGGTGTTATATTGAATGTCTTTGGCCCGTAGTGCAAAGATGAACTGTTGATCTGCATGATTATGATCAGGAACTGTGAATTGTATTATCTTGACTAAAGGTATTTCAGATGATAAAAGTTGATGATGTTTTTCCTAAAAAGAGAACCGAGTGGACATTATAGTCTGCATTATTCTTCTAATAGATTGCTCATTCCGCTGCTATTATTGATCTGAACATTGTTTAAGAATTTAACTGCAATTTTTGATATAAACCTTGTAGTCTATTGTATTCTATCAAGAACTCAACTGTTGAAGACTAATGATAATTTATTCGTCATTATCTTAGTCATGATATTCTTTACTGGGCTATTTGAGCTCACCCTTTCTTTTGTTCTATTGTTTTTCAACAGGAGATGAAAACGTAGCTGGGTCTAGCTGGGGAATAGAGTGAGAGTCTGAGGAATAGCTATCGTAGTCTTCACGCGTTATAAAATAGTGTGATAATAATAGTGAAGACTTAGTTGTGTATTATTATACATTGTATTATTGAACGTTGTTCCACCTTATAATAATTTTATTGTAGTCTTTTGACGACTCAAGTTTGGGCTGTATGGACCCAGATTTGGGGGCGTCATAATTATCAAGCAAATAAAGTCATTTATTCACAGGCAATGCGAAGAAGTAGGATTAAAGAAAATGAAGACCTACAAAAAACACAATAAAGGGCGGAAACGAAGCCAATTCATAAAAAATGCCATAGGGGTCTTTCCGAATCCATTCTATATCTGAGTAGACTTGTATAAAAGGAAGCACAAACGCAGTTTACCTGCTCTGCCTGGGTCAAAATGTGTAAGCCTCTCAGCACCTCCAATCAATTCCTGGCCAAAAAATCATCAACCTCCTGCACCTATTCCAAGTTCTAATGCCTGAAACCCAATATATATATATATATATATATATATAGAATAAAAGTAAAAAACATATATAAATATATATGGTTAATGTTTTTCAACAATGCCACCACCTTTTGAGACATTTTGACAAACAGGTGGGCAATTACTTGCCTGTGGCGCCATTATCTTCTTCTTCCTTTCTTGCTTGCTCACAGCTATGTATGCAATTTCAACTGGGTTCCGTTGTTTTTGCGTGAAATTAAACCGTTTGGTTCTCGGATTTTACATTCCAAAAATTTCCAATAGTAGTAGAGTCTTACAGACAAAATTTGTAAAGACGAAGTATTTAATTTTATTCTATTTTATCCTTTTAATTAAATTATAAGTTATTAATTTAGTAATTGAGATATACAATGATAAAATTATAATATTAAATTTGAATTTTATACTATAATTAATAAAGAATAACTTTTTTCATGAAACGGAAATAGTAACTTGTACCAACAATTCAAATTGGCTATCGGCGTCCTTGGATATGCATAATTTACTTAGTTGGAGAGTTTTAAACTTCTTTCATATGCTCGAATCTTATGCAGAGTGTATTAGAAAAATTATTTAATGGTTCTGAAGTAATGTCAGGTGATGTCCCAGATTAATAAAATTTTTCATTACTTGCAACTATAGATCCACATAAATGGAGAGATTTTATTAGTCTGAAGTATCACGTGAATTTGTCCTAAGACCATTGAATAATTATTTCGTATATTAACGTACATTTTATGTATACGTATGTCCCAGAAAAGTAATTAGGTTTTTTGTATTGCTAAAAAAAAAAAAAACCAACAACTACAACTAAGTTTTAACTTCTAGATGAGACAAAAGTAACTTGCAAAAGTTAAAACTTTTAAACTATGTTTGTTTGCATAAATAATGGGTGGAATATGATCATTTATATTAATTTATTATCATTTTGATCTATTTTATCTTTTAATTAATTTATTATTTAATTTGATAGACTATTCATATTTATTTTTTCCAAGACAATTTCTCCTAATACACATTTAGTAACACAAATATTAAATTAGCGATCCAATTGACTTTGTTGGAAACAATTATCAACACTATTAAATTTGTCACAAATAATTGTGTGATCCAATAGACTTTATTGGAAACAATTATCGACGCAATTAAATTTGTCATAAATAATTGTATTGATAGTGTTATGTTAAAATTAATATTTATGTCGTTAAATATATATTAAAAAAAAATTAAAGAATAAGTATAACGAAGGATCCTATTCCATGCAGCACCTTTATGAACTGCTCGTCTTCTTTCGTCTCCTTTTCTTTTCCCTTCTTTTTTGTTGTTAAATCTCTTTTTCCTTTCCATCTCTTTTCCCTTTCTCTTTTTCCTTTTCACACGCCCATTTTACCGCACAAGAGTAGTTTTCTACATTAGCCTTCATGGCCCATAGCCTGCCGAATGAAATTCAATAGCCTTCAAGTTGTAAGAATCATTTCATGGTAAAACAATACTCCTCATTGAGCAGAGAATCAACACATATCCATGCTATTTAAACTATATCTCTATTAAGAATTTTTTAAACAGCTCATATATACTCATTTGAAATCACATCTTGATGTAGAACTTTACTGTCACGCGGTACCTCAACAATCTCCTTCTTTAACACGTGATCTCTCTTCATCCACATCGACATCAAGTTCCAAAAGTACTTTTTCTGGACCTGACTAAGAATTTCTGCGAGAAGAGTTCACGACTTGCTCAATGAATCATTTTTCGTCCATCGTGTTTATTTTTCGTCCATTATGTGCATTCTCATCTGAAATCACATTTTCACCCAAAAAGTTAACATATTAAATTTATGGTCCATTATAGTGTATATATGTCCTCAATTTTCTACTTATATTTCGATGTGAAATTTAATTATCACGCAATAATTAACTCAACAACTTGTTTACAAGATTTCTATCAAATATTTCATGTTTCCCACTGCACCAAGTACCAAGAGCTGATTCCCTAAAATCTCTCTACCCCATTATATTAGCAAGTTCATTAATTCAATATGAAACAGTAACGACATGAATAATAATTATTATGTTAGTTATTATGATAATTAATTAAATGTAGGTTAAATATATAGTTAGGATTTAAAAATAATAATTGCACTTATTAAATATTTATTTAATTAATAGATTTTTGAATTATATATTGTAAATTCATTCGAATGAAATGTCGATTTATTCAGTTATAATTTTGAAAAAAATAATTTTTTTAATATTAATTAAGTTTGTATTGAAATTTTATTTTATTGTTTCTAATGATTTTTTTCCATAAATTATAATTCAAATAAAAGTATGAAACTCAAGTTATAATAAATTTTTATTTAATTATGACAATTAGATAGTAATGAGTTCACTATAATTTTTCAACTAAATTTGCAGTTATTATGTTTCAAAAAAGTTCACACACATTATTAATATAATTATTTGATAAAATTTTAAAATTTAAGGAATTTAATTTGGTTAGGACATTCATTTAATAATAAAATTTATGAGTAATAATAATATAATAAATTGAAAGAAATGTTAGAAGATATTTTGATATTTTATAAAATTTGTAATAATAAAATTATGCTACATAAAAAAAATTAAGATATATTGTTTTACATAAATTTGTGACAAATTTTTTTGTAATAGAAGTTATTTTTCTTATTAGATATATAAAACAAAAAAACATATTCTCTTTTCGTGAATAAGTTGCAAATTTGGATGGTACTTAGTTGTTACAAATTTAAATACTATTTATATTAATTTAAATATAAAAAAAAGAAATAATGTGGAAAAAAAAAATGTTCAAGAAATGGTCGCTTTTCAAGGCAATGAATACAAGTAATAACGCATCTACTAGTTCATGATGGGAGTTGAGAGAGGTGGCTGCACCCAGAGACAAAATGAACAGGATAAATTGCATGGACAGCCGCCGTCACATAATTACATTGCCATAAATGTTTAAATTTTGTAAACATCAAATTTGATACTAATTAATAGTACTTCATATTTGGTTTACATTGGTTATAGTTGGTGTGTTAAAAGTTAAAACTAATAATTTCGTATTAATTTTAAATTTTAGAATTTTATAAATTAATTTTAAAAAGTCAAAACGTATCTTTGCTGCAGAGGTCACTTTGCTAGAGACATTCTTTTGCAGCACTAGAACTTATATGGCTTTTATCATGTTTCCAAGGCCTGATGGAATCAATTAATATTTTTTATTAATTCTTAACAACATTAAAATAATTTAATGTTTTTTAACTACTATATATATACCATGGATGAGTCTGGGTCTTGGTCAAGGCACAACATGATTATTAGGTAGTGTTATAAGGACAATCAATGTGAACTTGCCAAAATATCAAAACTCAGGAGCTGTATTGCAATTCCCCCCCCCCCCCCCCCCCCCCCCCCACATCAAGAGCCGACTTTCTCACCTCTGTGTTCTTCCCCCGTGTATCTGTACTAGGAAAATATGTACTTATATTAATGCGTTAAATCAATTGTTCAAATAAATTATTATATATATAAAAAATTATGTCACACCTTGAAATCGAACAATGTAGTAGTAATGAAACATTAAATTGATAAATAAATATATACTAAAACATTTATATGGATTTTTTATTTTTAAAAACGTCGATGAAAGATTTGAAATCTTTAACCTTATCAAGTTAATTTAATGGTGAATGAGAAGGACAAATTGTATTGACTACATCAATACTATAAAATAATAACGTATTTGGTGATCACAACTTCGTTCATCATGACTCAATTTACTGAGTTTGCCCCTTTTTCTTCGTTCTTCCATCTTTTGGCTTTTCAATCCGCTTTCTCTTCATTGTTGTTCCATCTCACCTTTATTCTTCCATCTTCTGAGACTCTCTTTTTCAGTCGGTTGTGCCATCTTCTTGCCTTCGGTGTTCAGTCTTCTTCTTTCATTCGAAACATTTATCTAAGGTTTTATTACGAGAGTTTACACTTTACAGGCAAGGCAATAGAGCCTGATGGAATCAATTATTATTATTATTTTTAATCATTTAGCCAAATAAAACATAAAGAGTTAGATTCCAGAGCAGATGTTACATACATACTTTTGTTTTTTTAACTACTTTATATATACCATGGATGACTCTGGGTCTTGGTCAAGGTACCGTTATCAAAATGAATGTGAACTTGCCAAAATATCAAAACTCAAGAGCTGTATTACAATTTCCAGCGTTCCCACATCCCCATCAAGAGCTGATTTTCTCACCTCTGTTTCTTCACCCATCTATCTGCACTAGGAGTATGTGTACCTATATTAACGCGTTCAATCAATTGTTCGAAGAAATTATTATGACAACAAAAAAAAAAAAAAAATTATGTCACACTTTGAAATCGAACAATGTAGTAGTACTGAAACATTAAAGTGACAAATAAATATATATTAAAACATTCATATGGAAATTTAAAATAAAAAATGACGAAAGATTTGGGATCTTTAACCTTGATCAAGTTAATTTAAGGGTGAATAGGAAGGACTAAAATCTTATTGACTACATTTTATTGATGTCGTATTACATTAGAACCCCCATGACACAAAGAATCAAATTAAGATACAAAAAATTTCATTAAATACAGAGAAAAAAAAAGTTACGGATGCAAAAGTTCATCGTTCAATTCTCTGATTACTTGACTTGCAAGAATCCTCATGATCAGAATATTTCAGACAAGGGAATGCATATTTTTTGGATTATTAGAAAATCTATATAATCCTGCTTATCATGTTGATAATAACAGGGAATGTTATTTAACCAATGACGGCGGTAAGGTTTTAAGCTTCCAACAAGCTCGTGATCACTCTCAGAATTAGCTGGGAACAAGAGGAATAAGTGCTCAAACCAAGAACAACTTCATTCGAGGAAAGAGGGGAGAGGTTAGGGGGTGGAAAGACATAAAAAATTCAATATTGATATTTATTTAATATTTTAATAATAAAATTTAATTCATCTTCGCATAAATAAACGTGTTATAAATTTTGCCATAATTATACTGTAACACCCCCTTCCCGGACTGGTAAGGGAGGTTACGCACAGAACACAACAAAACGAACAAACTGATATCCAAAACTTTAATATTAAACCGAATAGTTTAAATAGATAATTGTCAACTGGCTAAAACACGGTCTGAGTATTACTATAATACTTAGAAACCAAAATATCAAATCCTACACAAAATATCTACACTATTTACATGAAGGAAGCTCTCTTCACACTTGCCCTTGCTCCCCCTGATTACCTGCCGGAAGAAAAACACAGCATGAGCCAAATGCCCAGTACGGATATAGAGTGCAAGAAAATAAGAACTAAAATGAATAACAAAACTAACTGAACTGAATTAATCTGAATAACATAATAGGCTGAATCAAATGGCTGGGGTTATTTCATACCGAGCTCAGAACAGAACACAAATATACTTTGTCACAAAGACAAGTCAAAATACTGCCACACAGGCAGGCACACATTGGACTGCGGATCCAAATGTATGCAAAATCGGAAGGTGTGTTCGACACAAACAACACCAAACCGCAGAACAGAACAGAACATAAACTAGGGTCGACCCATACGCCTCCCACAACAAAACACCAAAGTTGGCCATCGCCCACCAAAACACAAAATGGAGACGCCGTGGACTGATCACACCGCCACGGAAGGTGTCATGCCTCGATGTCAAGAGGACATGCCTGTGGTACCCCCACAGGTGGTTATAGCTCAGGTATACCCTAAGGTACTTTCTAACAAAAATATCATGTCACAACGAATGCGACACAATATCACAAAAGGGGTTCTAATACGCACATGCTAAACCGAAACGAATCAACACAAAGTCCTCAAAATATATTAGCATGTACGTTACTACAGAATCAGAATAAATACTAGATATGCTATCTAAGTCCAAAGAGTACAAGTTATGAATTTTCGAATATCTAAAACCAAACAATTCTATCATAAGCATTTGAATATGAATAATATATCGAAATAATATCTGAATTCTAATTGAGAGACAAACAAATTTAAAATTAAAGAAATATCGCTGAAGGAGTACGGAATCCGTACCTGGAATAAACGATGTAATACCCAAAATTATAATTGCAATTTGTTAGACTTGCCCAGTTCAATCTATTCACAAAAATAACACATTTTTATTAAGTACTATAATTAATTAAGTTTTACATCTCTTTGGCGAATCTGAAATCATTCCATTTTACCAAAAATATTCTGAGTATGATAATACATAGTATAAAATTAACATATTTCTTGTTCCCTCCAAAATACATATAAGTGTATTTACAAAAATATTCATTCTTTTTTTTATTTTATTTTTTTATTTCTACTATAAACAAATATATTATGTCAAGACTCTAACGTTACAAAAATAATAATTTATTATCCCAAAATGCTAATTAGTAACAAAGATATACCAAAAATATATATACTAATAAACTAAATAACATACAAATATTAAAGTTACAAATAACAAATAATAATAATAAAGCAAAACTAACAAACTAAATAATTAAAGCTACAAAATAATACTACTAATGCAAAACTAAACAATTAAGGCTACAAATAATAATAATGCAAAATCTAACAAATTAACTAAATAATTAAAGCTACAAAATAATAACGCAGAAAATAAATACACAAGAAAAGAAAAAGAAACATACCCGAAATTACGAAGAGATTCACCGTCTCAAAAGAAATTTGGGCTTATATCAATACCCAAAATCCAAAGAAGGAAATAAAATATTTAACTAGGGAGGTTCTTACTTAAAAGACCCTCACACAAAAAAAGTCCTTTATCACAATGGGAGGTCTTTTTTGTTAGGTGAATAAAACTAAAGGGTGGAGCCATGTATATAGGCTAAAGAATGGGAGGGATTTGCTTCACGGGGCGATGTGGGATAAAAGTAGTGGGTATTACATTATCTCCCCCTTAAAAAGGATTCCGTCCCCGGAATCAAAAGAATGGAACGAACCTAATTATCAAAAAGATGCGGATACTCCGCTCGAATAGATTCTTCCATCTCCCAAGTAGCTTCCCGCTTTGAATGGTTCTTCCACAAAACCTTAACAAAGGGAATTGTCTTTCTCCTCATAATCCGTTCTTGACGATCCAAAATCGTCTCAGCTTGCTCTTCACAAGTAAGATCACCTCGAATTTTATCAAATGGATATTGCACCACATGCAACGGATGATAATGATAACTTCTCAACACCGACACATGGAATACATTATGCACATGAGCTAGCTGTGGAGGCAAAGCTAACCAATATGCAACCTTACCAACTCTCTCCAAAATCTCGAATGGGCCAATATAACGCGGACAAAGTTTCCCTTTTAACCCGAATCGCCGAATGCCCTTCCAAGGAGAAACTTTTAAAAATACATGCTCACCAGGTTCAAACTCTAACTTCTTTCTATGCTTATCAGCATAACTCTTCTGTCGTGATCGAGCCGACCGCAATTTCTCCTTAGCCACCGCTACCTTCTCCGTAGTAATTTGAACTAACGCAGGCCCTTCTATAGCCTTCTCACCAACCTCATCCCAACAAGTTGGTGCCCGACACTTCCTACCATACAACGCCTCAAACGGAGCCATTCCAATACTTGCGTGCCAGCTGTTATTATAAGCAAACTCAACTAGGCTCAAGTAATCATCCCAATTACCCGACCACTCAAGTGCACAAGACCTCAACATGTCCTCTAACGTCTGAATAGTCCGTTCAGATTGCCCGTCAGTTTGCGGATGGAAAGAAGTACTAAAGTTGAGCCGAGTACCCCAAGCTCGCTGAAACCCTTTCCAGAATCGTGAAGTAAACCGTGGATCCCGATCTGAAACAATAGACACCGGGGTACCATGGAGTCTAATAATTTCCTGCTGAAAGATTTGTGCCAACCTGTCCACCGAGTAACCTTCATGGATTACTAAGAAGTGTGCCGATTTTGTCAATCGATCCACCACAACCCAAATGGCATCATTCTTTTTGAAAGTCTTTGGCAAACCAGTCACAAAATCCATTGTGATATCCTCCCACTTCCAAACTGGAATGTCTAATTGCTGCAGCAGTCCACTAGCTCGTTGATGTTCTATCTTCACTTGTTGACAAATAAGGCACTTCCCAACATATTCAGCCACATCTCGCTTCATCCCATTCCACCAAAATTTTTCCTTTAAATCTCTGTACATCTTTGTAGAACCCGGATGAATAGAAAATGGTGAACTATGAGCTTCAGCCAATACTGCTTCTCGAATCGTTGCATCTAACGGCACACATAACCGTTTACCCAACCAAATCACACCATGGTTATCAATATGAAACTCGAGTTGTTTTCCCTCCTCCAAGTTATGCGCCATTGCCCACAACTCCCCATCTTCTTTCTGAGCTTCTTTAACCCGTAAGATAAGAGAGGGCTCCACTCTCATACCTGCTAAATGTCCATCCGAACTTTGAACATACAACTTTAACTCTAGTCGCTCCATATCCGCAATAAGCTGATGTTGTGTAATAAGGGCTGCTACACTCCCTGAACTCTTTCGGCTAAGAGCATCTGCAACCACATTCGCTTTTCCCGGGTGATACTGAATTCTTGCATCATAATCTTTTAGAAGCTCCAACCAACGCCTTTGCCTCATGTTGAGCTCCTTCTGAGTGAAAATGTATTTAAGACTTTTGTGATCGGTGAAGATATCACAAGTCTCTCCATACAAATAGTGCCTCCAAATTTTTAAGGCAAATATTACTGCTGCCAACTCCAAATCATGAGTGGAGTAGTTTACTTCGTAAGGTTTAAGTTGCCTATAAGCATAAGCAATCACCTTACCGTGCTGCATCAAAACACACCCCAAGCCCTTTTTAGAAGCATCACTAAAAATTTGGTAACCTCCCGTGCCCGATGGTAATGTAAGTATTGGAGCTGTCACAAGTCGTTTCTTCAATTCTTCAAAGCTCTTCTCACGCTCCTCATTCCACACAAACTTCGTGCCCTTCCTCATCAACTGAGTCAATGGCAAGGCAAGCAAGGAAAATCCTTCCATAAATCGCCTATAGTACCCTGCCAAACCCAAGAAACTCCTAACCTCCGTCACCGTAGTAGGTCTCGACCATTTAGTGACAGCCTCAACTTTTGCAGGATCCACCTTAATGCCTTCAGCAGACACAACGTGACCCAAGAATGCAACCTGTTCCAACCAAAACTCGCATTTGGAGAATTTAGCATATAACTTCTCTTTCTGCAAAATTCCCAAAACTGTGCGAAGATGCTCCTCATGCTCTTCCCTAGACTTGGAGTAAACCAAAATGTCATCAATAAAGACAATGACAAATTGGTCCAAGTACTCCCTGAACACCCGATTCATTAAATCCATAAACACCGCTGGAGCATTTGTCAACCCGAATGGCATCACTAGAAACTCGTAATGCCCATAGCGAGTGCGAAAAGCTGTCTTAGAGATATCCTCATCCCTTACCCTCAGCTGATGATAACCCGACCTCAAGTCTATCTTCGAAAAATACTTCGCCCCTTGAAGTTGATCAAACAAGTCATCAATTCTCGGTAGTGGATACCGATTCCTGATGGTAATCTTGTTCAACTCCCTATAATCTATGCATAACCTCATAGACCCATCTTTTTTCTTTACAAACAAAACTGGAGCACCCCACGGCGAAACACTTGGCTGAATCACACCACGATCTAACAATTCTTGCAACTGCTCTTTTAACTCATGTAACTCCAACGGTGCCATTCTATACGGCGCTTTAGAGATAGGCTCCGCACCAGGAATAAGTTCAATAGTGAACTCAACTTCCCGTTGCGGTGGCAACCCAGACAATCCCTCAGGAAACACATTGGGAAAATCACTAACAATTGGAACATCTTCAATACGAGACTCACCTATAGAGGTATCCTTCACAAATGCCAAATACCCCTCACAACCCTTTGTCACCAACTTCCCAGCTTTCAAAGCTGAAATCAAGTTCACCACCTTACTCGGTCGTGAACCCTGAAATACGAACTCTGGAGACTTCACATCTCCAAATATAACCTTCCTCGCCTGACAATCGATATTGGCCTGGTGCTTATTCAACCAGTCCATCCCAAGAATAATATCGAAATCATGCATATCCATCGGAAGAAGATTAGCCCTACGAATCTTATCTCCAAAACTAATTGGGCATTCGCGATACAAATCAGAAATGGCAACAGAAGTCCCCATCGGGGTAGCAATAGACATAACATAATCTAAGGACTGAGATGGCACGCCAAGGTGCCGAACAAAAGATTGAGCAACAATAGAATGAGTAGAACCAGTATCAAATAAAACAGAGGCTTCGCGACTACCAACTAAAAGAGTGCCAGAAATAGTACCTGACGCACCTGCTGCCTGGTTAAATGTCAATGCAAACACCCGACCACCCTGACGCTGACCTCCATTAACACCGCCTCCACCGTTACCACGTGGCCCGGTACAATCTCTGGCAATATGACCCATCTGTCCACATAAGAAACATGCACCGGTAATTCTATGACACTGCCTCCCCGGATGATTTGCCCCACAAATAGTGCAAGGAGCAATAGGAATAAGATTAGGGTTACCCCCACCAACTGGCCCTGGGTAACGACCTTGATTCTGCCCCTGCTGACGATTCTGCCACTGTTGGCGATTCTGACCTTGCTGAGGTAGCTGAAGCTGACGATTCTGACCCTGCTGAGGCAATGGTTGATAACCCCTATTCTGATTTTGGCCACGCCATTGCCCCTGCTGACCACCACGGTTCCTGTTCCACTGACCACCTTGATTCCTCCCATGTTGGCTTGAAACTTGACCCTGTTGGTCATCTCTGTCCCTCTTTCGACTCCCTTCCGCTTTAGAAGACCGAAAGTCCTGTCGCTCCATCTCAATATTCTTGGCTGCATTAGCCACTGCCGATACATCTTCAAACTTAGTGTTTATGAGATGTTGACGATACTTGTAATGAATTCTCTATTTAAATTTCTCTGCTTGTTCTGCTGCAGTCCCTGCTGAAGTTCCCGCAAATCCGGCCAACCTGGTGAACCTTGTCATGAAATCTGTGATGGACTCGTCATCTTTTTGTTGAATAGACAGAAACTCTCTACCATATGCCTCTTTCTCAGCAGTTGAAAAATACTGCTGATAAAAGACATCACAAAATCCTGCCCATGTAAGTGTCTCGATGAATCTGTCACCCTTTGTTACTTTTATAGCATTCCACCATCTCTGCGCATCCCCATCTAATTTGTAAGCAGCCAATAACACTTTTTGGTTATCCGAACACCCCAACACATCAAAGATCTTCTCTAGATGGGCAATCCAATTCGCTGCTTCGATTGGAGTTGGAGCTGAACTGAATGAATGTGGTCTCTGTTTCTGAAACCTTTCTAACCATACATATGTTGGCACCACAAGCTGGTCAATACCATTTACATTTCCTTCCTCTTCATTTGCCTGTGGACCACCATTTCCCAGGTTTCCTTGATCGGGATTTGCTGGCGGTTGTTGTTGCATCTATATCGCCTGAACGACTTGCGCCACTAACTGTGGTAAAGCCTGATTAACTGCTTGATTTACCAAGGCTGCCATATCCAGGTTATTAGGTTGCACTTCAGGTTGCGCATTGGGTTGGGCCTCGCCTCTTTCTCTACCATTACCTCGCCTCGCAGCACATCTAACGGATCTACGCGCCATCTAAGAACAACGAATGGAAGAAAATAGATTCAAGGCAAATTCGAATGCAAACTAATATTATAACTTAATAGAATATCAAACAGAATAAAACCTAACCAAGAAATCTACCCATAACTCACAGGTCGAACCTAAATAGGTTTTCTACAAGAAAGAACCCTAGCTCTGATACCAACTCTGTAACACCCCCTTCCCGGACTGGTAAGGGAGGTTACGCACAGAACACAACAAAACGAACAAACTGATATCCAAAGCTTTAATATGAAACCGAATAGTTTAAATAGATAATTGTCAACTGGCTAAAACACGGTCTGAGTATTACTACAATACTTAGAAACCAAAATATCAAATCCTACACAAAATATCTACATTATTTACATGAAGGAAGCTCTCTTCACACTTGCCCTTGCTCCCCCTGATTACATGCCGGAAGAAAAACACAGCATGAGCCAAATGCCCAGTACGGATATAGAGTGCAAGAAAATAAGAACTAAAATGAATAACAAAACTAACTGAACTGAATTAATCTGAATAACATAATAAGCTGAATCAAATGGCTGGGGTTATTTCATACCGAGCTCAGAACAGAACACAAATATACTTTGTCACAAAGACAAGTCAAAATACTGCCACACAGGCAGGCACACATTGGACTGCGGATCCAAATGTATGCAAAATCGGAAGGTGTGTTCAACACAAACAACACCAAACCGCAAAACAGAACAGAACATAAACTAGGGTCGACCCATACGCCTCCCACAACAAAACACCAAAGTTGGCCATCGCCCACCAAAACACAAAATGGAGACGCCGTGGACTGATCACACCGCCACGGAAGGTGTCATGCCTCGATGTCAAGAGGACATGCCTGTGGTACCCCCACAGGTGGTTATAGCTCAGGTATACCCTAAGGTACTTTCTAACAAAAATATCATGTCACAACGAATGCGACACAATATCACAAAAGGGGTTCTAATACGCACATGCTAAACCGAAACGAATCAACACAAAGTCCTCAAAATATATTAGCATGTACGTTACTACAGAATCAGAATAAATACTAGATATGCTATCTAAGTCCAAAGAGTACAAGTTATGAATTTTCGAATATCTAAAACCAAACAATTCTATCATAAGCATTTGAATATGAATAATATATCGAAATAATATCTGAATTCTAATTGAGAGACAAACAAATTTAAAATTAAAGAAATATCGCTGAAGGAGTACGGAATCCGTACCTGGAATAAGCGATGTAATACCCAAAATGGGTATGATAATACATAGTATAAAATTAACATATTTCTTGTTCCCTCCAAAATACATATAAGTGTATTTACAAAAATATTCATTCTTTTTTTTTTTTTTTTTAATTTTTTATTTCTACTATAAACAAATATATTATGTCAAGACTCTAACGTTACAAAAATAATAATTTATTATCCCAAAATGCTAATTAGTAACAAAGATATACCAAAAATATATATACTAATAAACTAAATAACATACAAATATTAAAGTTACAAATAACAAATAATAATAATAAAGCAAAACTAACAAACTAAATAATTAAAGCTACAAAATAATACTACTAATACAAAACTAAACAATTAAGGCTACAAATAATAATAATGCAAAATCTAACAAATTAACTAAATAATTAAAGCTACAAAATAATAACGCAGAAAATAAATACACAAGAAAAGAAAAAGAAACATACCCGAAATTACGAGATTCACCGTCTCAAAAGAAATTTGGGCTTATATCAATACCCAAAATCCAAAGAAGGAAATAAAATATTTAACTAGGGAGGTTCTTACTTAAAAGACCCTCACACAAAAAAGTCCTTTATCACAATGGGAGGTCTTTTTTGTTAGGTGAATAAAACTAAAGGGTGGAGCCATGTATATAGGCTAAAGAATGGGAGGGATTTGCTTCACGGGGCGATGTGGGATAAAAGTAGTGGGTATTACATATACGTTTTATAATTTATGTATATGAATGAGTGTTATATACGAAAAACATAAATTATATTTCATGTATAATTAAAGAAATTATATTGTTCTCAATCTTAGATGAAAATGGACATTCTATTATGGTAGATTGTGTGATACACTTTATTGGATGACTTGTCTTAATCATGAAAAGTAAAAACTTTAATCTAATGTGTCAGTGTATTTTTAAAATGCATAGAATTAGATCATTACAAAAAATTATTTATTAAATATTGTTATTATAAATAATTTTTTAATTACTATTAATGTACAATTACTCTCAATCCTGAGAGAATAATGAACTTAATTTTATAATGCGTCATTTTAATATATCAAAGAGTCAGATTTTTAATACAATCAATATCGATATGTTGAGTGATATATATTATGAAATTAGGAACATATATTTTCAAGATAGAATTCTACAATTAAATTGTAATATTCTATTTAGATGATTTATTGGTTTATCATTAAAATCTTAACCAAGTATTTTAGTGATTTAAATTATTAAAGTATTAATTTAATTTATTAAATTAATTATTGATCAAAAGTTTATAAATTATGTACTCAAAAATATAAGCAGTAAACGTGGTAAGTTAACAGTTTTTATTTTGTACACACGTTTATGGATGAATATTAATGTAAAAGAGTATATTTACAAGATATTAATAGTGGAAGACTATAATTAATTAATTTTAATTCTACTAATTCTAGAATGCAATTATAACTATTTAGTGGAATTAGTTATAATTAATATAATTCTAATTGATTAAAGAGTTAATCAAGAATTAGATTTATATTGGAGCTAAAATTATAAAATCCTACTTGATCTCCACTCTATGTCTTATCAAGATATAACCATATAACAAGATTGCATAATAAAATATATTAGCAAGTTTTTCTTTTGGAAGTTGATGACTCTATATTCGATCCTCCTACAATATTTTGAGCCCATAAAAATCAAATATAATTCTCAAGATCAATCATAATTCTCAATTGTGTTACAACCAAGAATCAAGTATGTAACATTATTTTGATTATATATGCAAAATTAGGGGGAAAATATTGGGAAAAGTATAAGTGCACAACATATTGGGACGAGTGTTGTTGCACATGTTGTGCACAAAATGTTGTGCACCTAAAGTTGTCCAAAATATTGGCATAATGATTTTTAAAAATTAAAATTATTAAGATTTGGGAAATCTTTTCCTACAGCAACCACTAGTTTCATTTAGAGAGAAGAAAAAACTAGGAAATCCCCCCTCCCCCCGGGGTACCATATCCGACATAGATTTTCCTAATTTCTTTATATATTGACCTAAAGTCAAGAACTGAGATCAACTATGTGCAATGCAGGGAAATATCAAAATCAGTTCCTCTCTTCTTCTAATTTAATGCCTAGAATCTTTTGGTTTCCTCTATGATAAAAGCATTTATTTTTGCTAAATTGATTCTAGGAAGTGCATTTTAGCCTATTGTAGTCCTCTGCAGTTATAATAACACTAGTCATAGCAAGGTAACGAACTCCCAAAATGAGAGCATTAGGAGTATTCCAGTACACGGTACACATTCTATTTGTGTTTCTCTTATCAGTCTTGTGCCTCACTCTAACCATCCAAACATCCACTGCCACTTTAAGTGGAAACGAAAGAGATCGTCTTGCTTTGCTGGCATTTAAATCAAAGATTACTCATGATCCTCGAGGGGCTTTTAGCTCATGGAATAATTCTCTCCATTTCTGCAACTGGGAAGGCATTACATGCAGCCACCGGCACAGAAGAGTCACCACCTTAGACCTTTCATCCAAAGGCTTGGTGGGTTCCTTGTCTCCTGGTATAGGAAACTTGAGCTTCCTCCGAGAGATTATTCTCTCCAACAACACCCTTCAAGGTGTAATTCCTCAAGAAGTACGTCGTCTTTTCAGGCTAAAAGTTTTAAGCTTGGCATATAACGAGCTTGACGGTGAAATTCCCGCAAACCTATCCCAATGTTCCAACCTCATTAAACTTTCTGTAGCAAACAACAGGCTGACGGGGAAGCTTCCAATCGAGCTGGCATCTTTGTCCAAATTGCAAGAACTTGTTCTTGATATTAACAACTTGGCAGGAGAGATCCCATCCTTTGTTGGGAACTTGACATCACTCCGAGTTCTATCAGCATCAAAAAATGCTTTTACTGGCTATGTATCTGTAGATTTTGGAAGCTTACGGCATCTTAAAAAATTACGTCTGGCAAGTAATAATCTGGGAAGCGGGGAACAGGGTGACTTAAAGTTTCTTGGCTCCTTAGCCAATTGTAGCAGTTTGGAAATATTAGAACTTGGGGACAATAACTTTGGAGGATCATTGCCCCGTTCTATTGCCAATATCTCTACTGCTCTAACAATGATAAACTTAGAAGGAAATCGGATTTCTGGAAGCATCCCTTCTGAGATAAGTAAATTCATTAACTTGATCTTTTTAGATTTGGGTTTTAACAAATTCACAGGCATTATTCCCACTGAAATCGTTAAGCTTGTGAAGTTGCAACGAGTTGTTCTTTCTAAGAACAGACTTCTAGGGCAGATTCCGGCCTCTATAGGAAACCTATCGAGGTTGGACCAACTTAAGTTAGACAATAATAAATTAGAGGGGAATATTCCTCCTAGTTTTGGAAATTGTCGATTATTGGTCCTGCTAGATTTGTCTCAAAATAACCTGAGTGGAACTATACCTAACAAACTTTTTGATGCTTCAGCTTTTTCAATCATGCTAAATCTTTCTCAAAACCATTTGGTTGGATCAATACCAGCGGATGTCGGACGTTTGAAAACCTTGGGTGAATTTGATGTCTCCGAAAATGAGTTGTCTGGAGTTATTCCAAGTGAAATTGGTGGTTGCACTGGCCTCGAAAAGCTTTACATCCAAGGGAACTTCATTCAGGGCACTATTCCTTACTCGATGAGCAATTTAAGAGGTATGCAAGACATCGATCTTTCTCGTAATAACTTTTCTGGGGAAATCCCGGATTTCATGCAAACATTGTCCTTGAAATATTTGAATCTAAGCTGGAACGATTTTGAAGGCAAAGTACCAGTGATAGGAATTGGAGTATTTGCAAATATAAGTGCATTTTCAGTAGTGGGGAATAAAAGGCTTTGTGGAGGCATGCCTCAACTACAACTTCAAAGATGCAGTATTGCGGGATCACATAAACATGGAAAAATGTTGGTCATAACTTACATAGTGTCTTCGCTTTTAGTTTTTACCATGATTCCTTTACTCACTTATTTTTGCCTAGGAAATGGAAAAAAGGAGAAGCCACGTCCAATATCAAAAAAATTGATGGCACCATCTTTTAAAGTGTCATATTGGGATCTCCATAGAGCAACTAATGGATTCTCATCGACCAACTTAGTTGGTAAGGGTGGTTTTGGCTCAGTGTATAAAGGAGTATTTGATCAAACAAATGTTCAGTCTGAGTTATGGTATAATGGGATGCTTGATGGAGATGAAGCCGCTATTGCAGTCAAAGTATTCAACCCTCAGCGTAGAGGAGCAGCAAGCAGTTTCATCGCTGAGTGTGAAGCCTTGAGAAATATTCGCCACAGAAATCTTGTTAAGATTATAACTTCATGCTCAAGTGTGGATGGTCAGGGTCAAGATTTTAGAGCTATTGTTTATGAGTTTATGGAGCATGGGAGTTTAGAGAGGTGGCTGCATTTAACAAAAAATACAAGTCATGATGGGCTCAACAAGCCTCAGATACTGAACCTTAGTTCCAGAATCAATATAGCGATTGATGTGGCTTCAGCACTTGTTTATCTACATCATCATTGTGAAAATCCTATAATACATTGCGATCTAAAGCCAAGCAACATTTTGCTAGACGAGGACATGGTTGCCCGTGTCGCAGATTTTGGACTGGCAAAGCTCCGTCCTGAATTCCAAAGAGCAGGTCGAAGCAGTTTATTTGGATTTAGAGGAACTGTTGGATATGCAGCTCCAGGTAAAAATACCTAAGACTTAACGCATAAAATTTTAAATTTAGAAATGTTTAATTTCTTCTTGGATTGAGCATTTAAGACTTTAGACAGAGCCACTAGTAAGTTGGCACATAATACATAAATAAAACCTAAACGATAACAATTGTATTAGGACAGACGGAGTAATTTTGAATCTCTCGTTTTCTCTTGGTTAATTCAAGTACTTGCTGACAAGTCTTCTAACTTTCTTCATTATGATATTTTGTTGGTAACAGAGTATGGTATAGGAAGCATGGCGTCAACCGAGGGGGATGTCTACAGCTTTGGAATCTTTTTATTGGAGATGCTTACAGGGAAGAAGCCTACCGATCCTATGTTTCATGGAGGTGTCAACCTTCACAACTTTGCTTGGATGGCCTTGTCTGGCAGTGTAATGGACATTATTGACAGAGTCTTGAAGAGAATAGCATCTGAAAATGAACAGAGTTGCAAACAAATGGAGGAGTGCCTGACTACATTGTTAAAGATTGGTGTGGCATGCTCCATGACATCACCACAAGTTCGACCAAATATGAATAATGTATTAGGCCAGCTGCAATCAGTTAAGAAAATCTATTGTAAGTGCCGATCGGCCAATTCTGACATAAAGAATGCTACATATTATGATATAGTGGATGCTACACTAGGAGATGGGGCAACGACTGAAACACCGTTTCAAATCTTTGAGATTACAACCCAATCTTGAGGATGTTCTGAAGCAATGGGAATGTACTGAAACACGAGCCAGACAATAACTCATCCATACATGTGTCACAAGATAAGACATCAGTTGGGAAATTAGTTGTGGGAATTAAGAGATTAGGCGGGAGAAAAAAATTCAAAAGTTGCTGGTTTGAAGTTAGCTGTATTGGAGGAAATTGAGGGCAGCGTATAAGAGAAAGGGTGATTGTAATCGTTTTCTATCTTTGGCAGTTTCTGTTCTTTATCACTTAGATTTTTTAGTTCAAATAAGAGTCTTATACAAGGTTGTTGCACAATTATGAATCTAAAATCATATATGGATCTTATGTGTCTTTCTAAATCTATTCTACAGATCAATAGGCTTATATAAAACAAAGCACAAACCCATTTTACCTATGCTGCTTTAGTTGAAATGTGTAAGCTCTTCAGAACCTCCATTTAAATTCCTGGCCAACATTGATCAACCTCACGCAACATTTCCAAGTTATAGTGCCTGCAACCAAAACAACAATATCAGTTCATTTGCTTTTCAACTATGCAACCTCGTTGAGACATTTTGACAAACACAGGTGGGCAGTTAATTACCTGTGCCACCATATTCTTGTCATGCATTTCTTGATAGCTCACAGCTGATTCCTGATTGAATATGAACTGTGTTCCTTGTTTTTGAAGAGATCATTCACCTTTTACTAGTATTATATATGAAGTGTTTATGCCACCTCCACTAGCTGTATATCTTCTACATTATAAGGTGGGAGGAAGATGTTGGCAACTATTTTTTGTGTTACTTTTTAAAGTTAGTTATTTATTAAGAAGAGAGAAGAGGTTGATATTGGATTCCTAAATATAAACTATATTGAACGTGGAATAAAATTAATTAGAAAAAAATAGGGAGAGAAATCAGTAATGTAGGATAAATGAAATTTACGTGATAAGTTTATGAGTAAAATTTTATAATAACACTTTTGTGTGTGTGTTTTATATATAGTTTTCATACGCAATGCATGTGTCTAAATACTAATATTAGTAATTAATGTTAGATGGATTATTGTCCTCCAATATATAACATTTAACAAATAGTATTAAGACTCTTAATACTAAACTAATATGTTTATTAAAAATGTGTCAACCTGTTTAACCTACTTAAGACATAAATTGTGTATACAATAACATGACTCTACACATTTTGTTACTCCCTTCGTTTCAGGAAAAATATCATTTATCGACTTTTGTGATCAAATTAATCATTTTTCAAATTAATATATATTATTAATGTTTTATTTATATGCAAAATGTCTATAAACATTATATAATGTAGTAATAATCTCAATGTTTGCCTTTTTAAAAATTTAAATATATACGTTCAATTATTAATTTTAAAAATGATCAATTTAACCATAAAAATCAATAAAGAACTTTTATCATACAACAGAGGGAGTACAATAATAACATGATTTGTTCAATAAACAAGGAGACTTCAAAGTACACCTTCAAAAACAAGGAGTTTCCGAGAGTTTCATGACTGAATATGAAGCATTGAAAATATTCGATATCGTAGCCTAATAAAGATCACGAGTATTTGCTCAATGTCAATTTTCAAGGCAATGAATATATCGCGTTTACGAGTAAATGCCAAATGGGAGTTTAGAGAGTGGCTGCACCCAGAGACACAAAATGAAAAAGATAAATTGCATGGACTCGCCCTCCTTCAAAGTTCAAGTAACATTGCCACATAAATATTATTGAAAGCTGATATTTTCACGTGCAAAAATGATATTTTTATATGAGTATCTCTCACATGAATTAGGACTCATTCACTATTCATGTGAGAGGAGATCATGTGAAAATATTATTTTTTTCATGTGAAAATATCAATTCTCATTTAAGTTTTGAAGACAACGAATATTGTTAACGCTCAAATTTGTCTGCACGTTCAACCACCGAGTTGAACGTGAACCTATATAAAGGGAGCAACCAGAAAGTACTTGACGACTTGGGCTGCCGGGGGATATCGGTGTGAGAGTAAATACATACCTCAAGATGGAAGATGTGTGAGAGTAAGTACATGCTTCAAGATGTATTAACAATGGAGGTAAGAAGTATTCAGTAGGGTAAAATATTATATATTATAAGATGATTGTACCTCTATTGTTAACCATGTATTTATAGTACTCACTTGAGTCCTACGATTCCTATTAGGAATCATGAATCAAACATATATTTTAAGAAGGTAACTACCATCCTAACCACTGCTGGATAGATAACTTCCATACCAATTAGGATTGGTTATGGTAACTAGTTAACTATAAAGATTCTAGCCCAAGTCTATCGGACTCAACAGTCCTCTTATGAGCGTATTAGGCCGGATGAATTGTAGGGTCGAGTCCAACTTGAACAACCCACTTATGCTAGTAAATACGCAGCCCAACAAATATAATAATGGGTCCTTAACACTAATATACAACAATTAGAAAGTAATTACAAAAATAAAACACACACAAAATAATTACAAAAATAACACAATAATTTCAAACAATTTAATTTCACATTAATAAGGAACCTAAAATCAAGGCTGCCATAATTCAAAATTCAAAATTCAAATCATATGGATGAAAAAAATAAAAATAAATTCTCGTCGCCAGCTTCCTCTTACGCCGCCCGAATCTCCGTCGTCTTCATCCTTCATCCCTCGCCAGCTTCCTCTTACGCCACCGTGAATCTCCGTCGTCTTCATCCCTCGCCAGCTTCCTCTTACGTCGCCGCGAATCTCCGCCACGAAAAATTATTTTTCCGTCATCTTCCTCCTTTGCCATCGCGAATCTTAAACTTATGTTTTAGATCCTGCGAAAAAGAAAAGGGTGGAAAGTAAGCATGAACTGTCAGATTATATTTCATTTAACTTCAACAAAAGTATAACACTGTCAATGAAAAGAAGAAGAAGAAGAAGAACATTCGCCCTACAAACATAAGTAAATGGTAACCAATCTTTAATACGCATGTAACCAACCTTTAATACAACGGTAGCAAAATCTTAATACAAAACGTAACCAAACTGTAATATAAAGGTAACCAACCTTTAATACAACGGTAACCAAACTTTAATACAGAGGTAACTAAACTTTAATACAGAGGTAACCAACCTTTAATATAACAGTAACCAAACTTTAATAGAAAGGTAACCAAACTTTAATATAGAGGTAACCAACCTTTAATATAACAGTAACCAAACTTTAATAGAAAGGTAACCAAATGTTAATACAGAGGTAACCAACCTTTAATATACATGTAACCAACCTTTAACACAACGATAGCCAAATCTTAATACAAAAGGTAACCAAACTGTAATATAAAGGTAACCAACCTTCAATACAGAGGTAACCAAACTTTAATACAGAGGTAACCAACCTTTAATATAAAAGTAAACAAACTTTAATAGAAAGGTAACCAAACTTTAATACAAAGGTAACCAATCTTTAATATAAAAGTAACCAAACTTTAATAGAAAGGTAACCAAACTTTTATGAATATTTGGTTACACACAAAAACTAAAATAGTTACTTCTGTATAAATATATATTTAAAAATAAATACCTTAAAAATAAAAGCAAGTGCATAGTAAATTTATATATAAAGAAGTACTATGTAAATTTTAATTTTGAATGATTAATTAAGAAAAGCAAGTGTATATTCAAATATTTTAGTACTGTTGAAAACAAAATAGAAAATAAAGTTGAGAAGAAAGGGGGAGGCAGGCGAGGGACGGGAGGGGAGGGGGGGCAGCCGCTGGAGGCGGGGGGAGGGGGAGGGAGACGAGATCTGGAGGCGGCGTCTGGGGGAGGGTGAGGGAGGCGGGAGGCGGGAGGCGGGGCAGTGGAGATCTGGAGGAGGGTGAGGGAGGCGGGGGGAGGCGAGGCGGCCAGGGGAGGGGAGGCGGCGTCTGGGGGGTGGTGGTCGGAGGGGTTGAGAGGTTGTGGTGGAGGGGAGGAGGGACTGGGTCGGCGGCTGAGGAAGGGGGAGGCGGGAGGGGGCAGGCGGGGGAGGGGAGATCTGGAGGAGGGGGAGGGAGGCGACGGCTGGGGGAGGGGAGCCGGCGGCCAGGGGAGGGGAGCCGGCTGGGCGGGGGAGGCGGCGGCTGGGGGAGGGGAGGCAGCGGCCAGGGGAGGGGAGCCAGCGGCTGGGGGTGGTGGTAGGCAGGAGAGAGGAGAGGGAGGAGGCTGGTGGATGAAATGGAGGAAATAAATTTTTTGTTTCTTTTGTATGATAAGGATGATGACAGCAATGAAATATTTAAAATTTAAAATTTAAAATATCCACCTAAATTAAAGGGATACTAAATATGATATATTAATTTTGTAAATAAATATGAGGAAATGTATTACTTTTGTAATTATTTTATGGATGCACTATTATTGTAATTATTTCTAAAAATGTACTAATATATGTAATTTTCCCTATAATAATTAGTACTTCATACTTAATTTACCTTTGTTGTAGTTGGTGTATTATAATTAGGGTTATCAAGTCGTCGTCTAGGCGTCAAGTCAGTGAAAAATTCCAAGGCGTCAGGGCAACTTCGTGGCTAAGCAGAAAGGCGGGCGCTTAGCTGGAAAAGGCATTAAGTTGGACGACTTGGAATCGAATTGGATACCCTATTTTTGAATCGGTCGACTTGGGGGTGTGGTTTGACCCAAACTTTACTGGGTTAAAAAAAACAACTAAAAAAGAAAACCTAATCGATCGATCGCAACTAGCAAGCAACAAGAGGCTACAGACTTAAAAGACAGAGAGAGAGAAAGGGGAGAGCAAGTGACTTACCAGTTACCACTACCAGCGTCGACTCTGGGCTCCGACAACCCTTGACGACGACCTCTTCTCCGACAGATCGCGACCTCAAGTAGTCAAGTATGCTTCTTTTTGTTCTTCTCTTCTTCTCTTGTTTTGCTTCTACTATTCTTCTTCGATTTTTTTTTCCTTTCTTTTATCCTTCTATATACTGGGCATTGCCCGACAAGTGGTGACTTTGTTCTTCTCCCTCTTTTATCCTTCTTTTTCTTTCTTTTATTCTTATTGACTAACTGCCTTTTGGGGGGGGGGGGGGTATTCTAACTTCTTTTTGGGAGTATTCTAACTTCTATTTCTTTTTATTATTATTATTATATGGAGTATGGACCATATGGTATGGCTATTATATTCTTTGACCAAGGAGTAGGTAGTTCATGTGACAATAGGGTCCTACTATACTGCAAGTATATTAGAGCAGAATTGATGAAGTAATAATTTCTTTGCTTTTGCCTTTTTGTACAGTTGCAGAACTTGACCAACTAAAACAAAAATATCAACTATAATAATATTATTATCTGGCTTGTAAATGGATTATATTTTCAGTGTAATTTGCAAGCAAACATGTATTAATCTTTACATCTATAATTAGTCAGCTGGACTTAATAGTTTTTTTTTTTATTCAGCATTTGAAATATGTATTAAGCTTATTTATTATTTATTGCTTCAGTATCATAGTTTTTAAGTATGATGGATATTTGCAGTTAAAGCATTTCTTAAACTACATATGAATAAATTATAATAGTTATAATAGTGTATACTTGATAGCTAGCTTAGTGTATAAATTATAGTACTGTAATAAGTTAACAACTAATAAGTAGTAAGTAACTAAAAAAAATTGCAGCATGTAACATCTTATTGAAAACAAAAAATTGCAACAGGTAACATCTAAATAAAAAAAATTACAGCATGTAATGTAACATCTTAATAAAAAAAATTGTAAAAGTTAATGCAATGTTTTCTTTTTACAATGACATCTCTGTTTAGTGTTTACTTGTTTATTATTACAATTTACAAATTACAATGTCTTGTTTGTTTGTGTAATTGTATTTTACAAAGAGTTAAATGCAAAAAGTTCGGGAGTGGAGGGTTATGATCCAAATAAGGATCCTAAAAGAAAGACCAAGTCTAAGGATCCGGGGTGGAAATATGAATTTTGACTGAAATTGAGTGATAAAAATCTAGTGCAATGCATACTCTGTGGGAAAAAAGTTCATGGAGGAATCAAGAGATTCAAGCAACATCTTACCGGTGAGTATGGGGATGTCTCCAAGTGTCCTCGAACTATAACAAAAATTTCAAATGAGATGCTTCAAGCAATAATGAATAACAAAAGGAACAAGCCAATTCAATTTGATGACACTGTCGAAATAAAAGAAATTCAGTCATCTAATGTTCCAAGCCATGCATCCACTCCTTCCAACCCTTCCCATACTTCCTCTACAGCTATTCCAAGTTTTGGGACTGCATCTAAAAGGACAAAGACTGCATTTCAATTCACTAAGCCACAGTCACAACCAAAGACAGTTGAAACTCATCTTAGGAAATCTCCTGAAGAAGTTGTGGACGAAAGGCATCGCAAAGGTCTAAGCCAAACAACTTTGGAAAATCATCTAAGGTCGCCAGAAGAGAAAGATAAAGTTCACTTGCACATTGTCAATTGGTTTTATGAGTGTGGCATTCCTTTTAATGCAGTTAACACAAGAAGTTTTGAGGTGATGGTTAAGGTTATAGGGCAATATGGGTCGGGTTTGAAGCCTCCTTAGTATCACAAGTTAAGAGTTCCTCTTTTAGGGAAGACAAAGATTAAAACAGAGGAACTGAAGGAGAAGCACAAAACTTCTTGGAGGCAGTACGGTTACACTCTTATGTTAGATGGATGGACAGATAGGAGAGGCAGACACTTGATAAATTTTCTTGTTAATAGTCTTGTAGGGACTTACTTTGTGGGATCAGTTGATGCTTCTAGTCAATCTCAGGATGCACATATGTTGGCAGATTTACTTGATGGGAAGATTAAGGAGATTGGGGCTAAGAATGTTGTGCAAGTAGTGACAGACAATGTCTACAATTATAAGGCAGCTGGTCAAATTTTAATGAGGAGGAGACCTACTTTGTTCTGGACACCATGTGCAGCCCATTAGCTAGACTTTATGCTAGAGGACATAGGCAATTTGAAGTAATTTAAGTCTATAATTGGGAGGGCATGAAAAATAACAATATTCATTTATAGACATGGTCGCCTTCTTGATGCGATGAGGAGCAAAACAAATGGGAGGGACCTTATGAGATCGGGAGTTACCCGATTTGCTACATCTTTTCTGACCCTTCAAAGCTTGTGTAAGCACAAGGATGCTTTAAGACATTTATTCATCAGTGATGGTTGGACACATTTTAGGTTGTCAACTACAGAGGTGGGGAAAAAAATGTATGATACAATTATTTCTTCTAGTTTTTGGCATGTGGTTGAAGATTGTATTAAAGCCTCACAACTATTACTTGTTGTCTTGAGGATTGTGGATTCGGATGAGAGGCCAGCTATGCCTGAGATTCTTGCTACGATGAAATTTGCAAAGAATAAGATCAAAGATACTTTTAATGACAAACAAAGGCTATACAAGAAAGTGATCGACATTATCGAGCGAAGATGGGACTGCCAAATGGAGCAAAAGTTATATGGGCGACATTGTTTCTAAATCCTGAAAAGTATTTTGACATTAAAGAAGATGAAGAATCTCGTTTAGCTTACAAGTTACGTAACAACTTCAATAATATTCTTTCAAAAACGGTTCCTGACCAAGTTTTGGCAGACAAGATAAACGACCTAGCCGATGTATATGAATATTCTCGTGATGGCTTTTCTAAAGACATGTCGATTAGGCAATGAAAGACAAAAATCCTAGTAAGTCTATTAAAGTAATTATAAAATTTACTTTAAGTTTTATAATTTAGACTATATCTGATTTTTTACATCTAATGTAGTTGATTGGTGGAATGCTTTTGGCGATTGTGCTATTGAGCTTACAAAGTTTGCAAAACGAATTATCGGCCTTTGTTTTTTTTCTTCCAGTTGTGAACGCAATTGGAGTACTTTTGAGTTTGTAAGTATTTAGTAATTAAAAATCTTGTATTTAATGTTAATTAGTACATGACTAAATCTATAAATATTTTATATATTCTTTTTCTTAATATTTTTTTAAACACAAATTTCATATTCATACTAAAAAGAGAAATATGTTGGACCATCAACGGTTAAATGATTTAGTGTATATGCAATATAATTACCGAATTGTTGATAGGTTCCAAAAGAGACGCGAACTTGGAAGAAACGTTGATTCACTAGTCCTAGATGATTTCGATTGGGGTAATGAGTGGATCACGCCCGAGCAAGATGTAGTTCATTATGGAGATGATCTTAAATAGGAGGATGTTGACAGAGCAGTTGGTGCATCTTGAATCTGATCCATACGTCATTTCGTTTTAAATAATAAAATTAATTTTAATTTTTTAAAATTAATTTTAAATATTTTTAAATTCAAAATTGATATGTTAATTACTGGACTGCCAAACCGTAATGCACCAAATAGTTAAAACAATCATTGTTTTTTATACCAAGATGAATTCAGCATTAATGCTCATTATTATGTTGATTGTTTCTAGGATTTCCTGAGATTTAAACCACCGAACACTGAAAATAAGACAGACCGTCTGATCTTGCGTGTATTAAGAGATAGGTAAGTATATTATCGCGTTATACCAATTGTTTAAAAAACACTGAGATTCAATAAAGATTATCAATAGATAACATTTGAGAAAGTTCAACAACTAACAATAAATATGGAACATAATTAATTCATTAATAAGAAAATGACACCACTCATCATTAGGCATGCACAACAGGCCGGCCTGGCCTGGCCCGGCCTGGGCCTGCCAGGCCTTGATCGTTGACCAGGCCAGACCGGGCCTTTGACTTTTGGCCTGCAGGCCGGGCCGGGCCGGGCTTAACGCTAAAAAAGGGGGCCTGTTGAGGCCTGCATGCCAGGCCAGGCCTTGGTCCAGGCCAGGCCAGGCCAGGCTTTGGGTCAAGCCAGGCCAGTCCAATCCGATTCGATCCATTCAAACAATTTTTTTAGTAATTTTAAATATTATTAAAACACCAATTAAAATTTTAAACTTAATTGATGTATTAATTAAAAGTAATGTATTACAAGTTACAGCTTTCAAATTACAATAATGAAAATTATCTTTTTTATTATTATTTTGCAAATGACTTTCTAGTTGTTACGCTAAGTATCTATTAAAATAAAGATGCAATGAAAGATCTGTAAGAAGTGTAGGTTGCTAGCTAGGTAAGGAAAATCCTTATATATTACACTAGTCAATGTGTTTTCATAGATTTCTTTATTTATATATAAACAAACATGCATGAATGAACGTATTAAAATACGTCAATTTTATTTTATTTATTGAATGAGTTGTTACAAAGATGAAGTTTTCGTCCGCAGTGGGAGAATTGAAGTAGCGAATAAAGAAAATCTGCAGACCAGACCAAGCTTTTGGTGAACCAGGCCAGGCCAGACCCAAGGCCAGGCCGGGCTTTTTAGCAGGCCAGGCCAGGCCGAATCTGAGCCAAAAAAATGTGGCATGTTCGTGGCCTTCAGGCCAGGCCGAGCCAGGTCAGGCCTTGACCAGGCCGGGCTTTGACCAGGCCGGGCCGCAGGCCATTTGTGCATCACTACTCATCATCATTCAATCAAGTACAATCCACCATATATTAAAGTGGGACCTACATTATTTTGATAAGACTCATATTATTGGTTGTTGTATTTGACACGAAATTTCAAATGCTATAACAAATTTCAAAACTCAAATAATGTGACAACAAAAAATACATTCAAGTGAAAATTTAAAAAAATCAATAAAAAATTTAGCAATTAATAGAGGAATTAATCCTCCATTTCCTCTATCCTATACGGGAAACGATAGAGGAGGATCAAAACGCTAATGTATTTTTTTTTGTTAAAGTGTACAAGAGTAATTTTTTTAAAAAAATTATGTCTAATCAAATTAATGAAAACTTCAATACAAAAAGAATAGTTCCTAAAAAGCACGACTAAGATTAAAGTAATACGACCTATATATATTCCATAAATAATCATATATTTTTTATACCAAGATGAATACAAGCCTGTCAATACTACCGCCTCTAGTCAATGTATCCAATGATTAATTTTGTACAGTTTGTACCTCCTCCTCTTATCTTCTGTATTTCAAAAACCAACTCTAACTGCTCGACAGCCAAGCCGTAATGCATCAATTCTAATCTTTCTTTGTTTTTTTGTTTTTTTATGTGTAACGGAGAATATATTATTCGTATTATTATTAAAAAAAAAATCTTTCAGTGATTCAACGGTAAATTAATTTTTAATTTAATAATCTATTTATAAATTAATAATGTCACATTATTTTTTTATTAAATAGTTAACTGTTTTTGATAAAAAAAAAATTAAATTTTATAAAACAAAATCAGTTTAATAATGTGATTATAAAAATAATAATTTAATAATATATTTTTAAATTAAGATCGAATATAATAATAACAAAATGATTCTACCCGTTAATATAAGGGAGATTAATTTATTTTTTTATTATCAAAAGTCACAATGCCAGTTTGAAGAGAGAATCTGACAGCTTTTTCTATTCTTGTTTAGAAGTTACAATGGCAGTCAAAAGTTAAGTTACTTTTTCTATTATTTAAAAAAAAATTAAAAATAAATGAGGATATAGGGTGGCTTAATCTAATATTCCTAGCGAAATCTGATGAATATTTTGTTAAGATGTATGTTTATCCAGGTGTCAGGTGTCCATGACATGTGCCGCCAATTAAATATTATTTATTTATATATTTATATTAAATTCAACACATAAAAAAATAATATGTTAATAGACTTCATGTATTGAATTCCACAAAATATATAAATAAATAAATAATATTTAATGAATCTCATTTCTTATTTTTCGTATTTAACATATACCCTTAAGACACATGTTAAAAAAACGTCATTCTCACCGGCGTTCAAGTGTCAAACAACTTACTTTTTCCATTTGGGTTAAACGTCATTTACATTACATTGGCATTGAAGTGTATTTTTTTTATTTTTTAAAATTTGTTTATGAAAATAAATTTATATTTAAAAAAAATTAAAAATAAGTTTTTAAAAAAAAAATCACTTAAAAAAATTACTAATTTTTTTTTTACAAAAAAAAAATTAAAATAAATTAAGTAACTAATTAATTGGATAGTCAGCCAACGCCCTCTCCAAGTCCATGCAATTCCTAAAAGCTACTAACTAGTTTGATTTATCCAAAATAGTCTGGAATTATGAATTATGCTTCCATTGGCCCAGTTGCCCTATGTGACCGGCAACTATCGTCATATTCAACAAGGTTCCCATGGATTTAGTTATTTCCCCCTAGCCTTCCCCTTGGATCAAAATTGAAGTTTTGGAATTCGCATAACTCCACTTTTTTACATCCTCAAGATCAAAATGTTTACCTTTTCCCTCCTTAGAAACAATGACTGTATGTGCAAGTTTTATAATTATATCGATTGTTCTAGATTTCATTGGCCAATAAGATACTTTTTATTGCTATTTTCTCAGCGTTCTTAGTATCCCAGCTATGAAATTTTGAGAATGTTCTTGATTCTGTCTCGTTTTCAAAAACAAAGTCTAAATACTGAACAACTCTCTCTTCTGCATCCTTGTGAATGTACTCTCACGTAAATGAAGCAGTAAGGACCATAATGAAGGCCTTGTTCCCTGCTGCTCTATGCTTAGTAACAAGAAGAATGAGCTCAAGTGAAACAGTGAGAAAGAGCCCTGCAATGTAAAAGTATTTGGCTTTTTTAACCAATGCCTCTTTTTCCCGGTAGCAATTTGCAGTTGTCAGTTGCAGTGGCAACAAGAGACCTTCACCATCCCTTTTACAAACAAGTACACTGGTGCAGACACGTTTTTTGTAATGGTGAATGTTTGTACTATTCTACAAAAAAAAAACACATTTGCACAACAAAGTTTGCATTTTCTTTCATCTCCTAGGTACACTAACCATTTCCAATGCATCCAATATAACTTCTAGTGCTGCAGTTTTTAAGCATCCGCAAAGAAATTTTGATTGAATTTTGTGTAGCACCTCCAGCAAAGTACACCACAGAGTTTAGACATAGAGTCACAGTCCCAAGGAAGAGTGATTGAGGAGTCAAAGGAGTTCCATGATGTCCTAAGAACATAGTCAGTTCTTCCTTAGAGAGCAAAGCCATATGAAAATCCATTCTGTGATGCTCCATGTCTTCATTCTTTTTCATTTTATTCATCTTCTCATCTTCTGTCTCTTTCCTTTGCATCATGGTAGAAATTCCTATAAAATCCCCTTTCTCCATTTCCATGGTTCCTTCTATAACATTCTTCAAAAAGGGTTTGTAAATTCATTATCACTTCCTGAAGATCTTGTGTTAACATCCCAGTGAGGCTACTCGCGAACCTCTCAATTTCCTCCTCCACCAATTGGAAGTTAATTCTCATTTGCAAACTCTTTGAAAATAGCAAAATCCTGTTGTAACATGTCTTTGGAGTTTGAATTTGAGGTTCCACATGGTTAGGATCCCTGTAGAACCTTTTTGCATCAAGATTATTTTCCCACATGTGCAGACATCTTTCTCCCCTTTGAACAAATTGGATAACAAAATCCTCTTCAGGGGACTTGTGTCTTAATATGTCAACAGTGGTGCTCATAAACCAATCATTTCAACAACTTTTTGCAGCCTTTCAGTAGTGACTTTTCCGTAGCAAATGAATTCTTACTGGAACAAGCGGTTAGAGTGAATTTGATTCTCAGAACTATTAAGTCTCATTTTTAATGAAATAGCAAGCTAGTAGCTATACCAACTTAATTACAGAGTAAATGACCATAACACAGAATTATACTTGGCAACGACTTGCAATGCCTAGCTGCCAAGGCGCACCTTAGCAGCTGCACCCAAGTCGACCGCTCACAATGCTCTTTGCTCAACGGTTAGACCACCTAGGCGACGCCATGACTACTTTGATTGTAAGAGTGGGAAACGTAAGAGAAGAACTAGAAGAAGTGAGAAAAGCAAAGAAGGATACAAGAGAAAAGATGAGTTTCTAGCGCTTCGTTGAA
This sequence comes from Hedera helix, assembly GCA_947179155.2. Taxonomy (NCBI): domain Eukaryota; kingdom Viridiplantae; phylum Streptophyta; class Magnoliopsida; order Apiales; family Araliaceae; genus Hedera; species Hedera helix. The sequence continues at coordinate 42,112,833 of OX359274.1, forward strand.
GTTCTAATACCAAATGGTGGGTTCCCTACCTATTTTAGAACAATTGACAAAAACATATTTCATTTTGTTCATACCCCAACTAGTTTGGGATAAAATGCGGGTTGAGTTGAGTTGAGAAAAATAGATATCAGAATTAGAGGAGGGAGAGAGAAATGGAAGAAAATAAGAAGAGAATTAGGGAAGAATAAAAGTATAGGGACCCTCTCAATGGGAACTAAATTCTCATATTTCATTAATAAAGTATCGATATAGGAGATTCCTTTGGTATTCTTCTAACTTGACCCTTCCTAACTGACATACTACTCACATGGCCCATGCTATTTCTAGAAGGTACCGACTAACTTGAATTTACTCAAAATAGCCTGGACTTGACAAAAACGATGGAGAAAATAACTCTAAATGGTTGTATTTATTTCCAAATTGATTGAATTCTGACCATAAAAGTATCTGGAAAAAAATACAGTTCTTTTAGGGAACAAATGCCAAAACTTTTAGAGTTATTTTCGTATAAACTGTGGCAATTATTTGCTACACATGGGTACTTTTGAAGCTCTATTTTTCTCTTGATTAAATAAAGTATTTTGATGGTAAAGTCATCCCTAACTTTCTACATTTTGAGGTTTTCTTGGATACAGAGTATGGTCTAGGAAGCATGGTGTCAACCAAGGGCGATGTCTACAACTTTGGAATCCTCTTGTTGGAGATGTTGACAAGTAAGAAGCCCACTCACTGTATGTTTCATGGAGGCATTAACCTTCACAACTTTGCTTGGATGGCCTTACTTGACCCTGACCCAGTGATGAAGAGAATTGTATCTGCAGATGAAGGTCATGGCAACCAAATGAGGGAGTGCCTAAATAAAATGTTTAATATTGGTATGAAATGCTCCAAGCTGTCACAAGAAGTTAGACCAGACATATGTGATGTATTACGTGAGCTAAAATCACTTAAGGACATCTTTAAGGAAATTGAATTGCAGCCAACCTCACCTTCTAAATATTGAAATGTTCACTAGTCCCTCAATGTTAATTTGGACTATGCACAATAATCTACATATATCAACATTATCTTTATTAAAAAAAACCCAGAGATTAAATGCTTTTCGCAGGCTAGGAAAGACTTCTTGTTTGAGTGCGTAATACATCACAGGCAATGAAGGTCCAATAGCAATGAAGGTCCAATAGTAGATGTTTTTTGCTTGAACATACCTACTACATAGAGATCTTATATTATTATATTCATCAACCTGATATCAATAATGTCTTTCTAACTGACACTCTCACTGAAGATGTGTATATGGCACAATTGTCTTGTTTTTTTTATACTAGTAAACCATCTTACTTATGCATATTGAAAAAGGCAATATATGGCCTCAAGCAAGCCCCAATGGCTTTGTACACTACACTAAATAAATTCTAATTTGAACATGGCTTTCTGCAATCTAAATCTAACACGTCATTATTTATCTACTAGTTGGTGCCTATTTTTTAGTCTATGTTGATGATTTGATATTAACCAGGAATGATTCACCGTTTCAAGTAGCTTCTATAGTTTTGTTCAAGTTTTGTCTTCAAGGTTTTCACTTAAAGATCTTGGGAATTTGAAAAAAAAAAAGAAAATTTCAATACCATAATTTTTTTTAGACTCGACATCATTACATTCAGTATCTACTTGCTAAAACAAAAATGGTTGGTGCCAAAGAGGCTGCCACTCCCTTAGCTTCCTCCACTATTTCGGCGCCTTCATGATGGCTCTCCCAAAGCCAATGCAATGGAATTCAGATCTGTTTTTCGAGCACTCCGGGACTTGTTATTAATTCGTCCGTACAAAGCTTTTATTGTCAACAATCTTTCCCAGTTCATGCATTCTCCAAGCGAACAACATATGGCAACCTTAAAAAGGGGTGTTGCGATATGTCAAGGGTACAATTCATGTTTTATTGTCTTTCTTTCGTATTAAAATTCTTATCTACGTACCTATTCAGCGTAGACTGGGCTGGAAACAGAGATGATCGTATCTACCTTGGTGACATTCCAGTTTAGTGGACCTCTTGAAAGAAAATTATATAGCTATGTCTGTAATGCAAAATTTAATGAATGAAAATATATCATCTTCCGTTCTATTAAAGATGTTTGCTTCTCCATATTCTTATCTAATTGCTAACTAACTATAGCGACCCTGAATTAAAATAACTATTATCAAGCAAATAAAGTCATCTATTCACAGGCAATGCGAAGAAGTAGAGATAAAGAAAATGAAGACCTACAATAAACACAATAAAGGGCAGAAACGAAGCCAATTCATCAAAAACGCCATAGGAGTCTTTCCGAATCCATTCTATATCTGAGTAGACTTGTATAAAAGGAAGCACAAACGCAGTTTACCTGCTCTTCCTGGGTCAAAATGTGAAAGCCTTTCAGCACCTCCAATCAATTCCTGGCCAAAAATTGATCAACCTCCTGCACCTATTCCAAGTTCTAAAGCCTGAAACCCAAAATAATATATATATATATATATATATATATATATATATATGTAGAGAGAGAGAGAGAGAACCGTTCAATAGCTCACCCACTTAAAAAGCTCACCTACTTAAGCCAGCCTTTTCTATTTCTCTCTCTTCCCAGACTAAGCTGAAAACTTTGAACACCCAAGCTTGGAATTTCAAATTTTCAGAACTCTCTCTCCTAATTTTTGTTTAACCAAACCCAGACCCACACCTTCTCTCTCCTCAATTTCTGATAACAACACCTATATCGGAAGAAAAAGAAGCTCACATCGACAAAAAAAAGAAGCTCGTAACTAAAAAATTGAAGTGATTCTGGTATGATTATATGGGATTTGTGAGATTTATACTTCATTTGTGAGATTCGTACTTAATTTGTGATTTTGTTGCAAGATTGTTGCTGTGATTTTTATATGGTTCCGTTAATTTTTTTCTGCATTGGACGAATGGCGCGGCCCGCGCCATATATGCCTTGCATATAGAGCGCCCCGCGCCATACATGCAGTGTTCCTGCATATTGTAGTGTATAGCCCCCACCAACGATGTACCTATTTTTAATACTCCCTATTTCATGGTTCATGTCATCCATTTTTTTATAAACCTGAAAATAATGTATGTGCACAGATGAATTCCAAATAGTGCCCAAGACATATAGCAAACAAGCAGTATATTTACCAATGACAGGCTATGCATCTGAAAGGAAAATTTTCTATATAGGGTATAACACATATACGAGTCTATATCATATAGGATACAGAGGAAATCTAAGTAGCGACAGTAGAACTAATTAGGGTTTATTAAAAATAGGTACATCGTTGGTGGGGGCTATACATTACAATATGCAGGAACACTGCATGTATGGCGCGGGGCGCTCTATATGCAAGGCATATATGGCGCGGGCCGCGCCATTCGTCCAATGCAGAAAAAAATTAACGGAACCATATAAAAATCACAGCAACAATCTTGCAACAAAATCACAAATTAAGTACGAATCTCACAAATGAAGTATAAATCTCACAAATCCCATATAATCATACCAGAATCACTTCAATTTTTCAGTTACGAGCTTCTTTTTTTTGCCGATGTGAGCTTCTTTTTCTTCCGATATAGGTCTTGTTATCAGAAATTGAGGAGAGAGAAGGTGAGGGTCTGGGTTTGGTTAAAAAAAAAATTAGGAGAGAGAGTTCTGAAAATTTGAAATTCCAAGCTTGGGCGTTCAAAATTTTCAGCTTAGTCTGGGAAGAGAGAGAAATAGAAAAGGCTGGCTTAAGTAGGTGAGCTTTTTAAGTGGGTGAGCTATTGAACGGTTCTTATATATATATATATATATATATAAAATAAAGTAGAACAATTTTTGAATCTCAAATTTGACAAAACACAACAAATAAATTTTACCCAAATTTAATAACCCAAATTGATTCTTTCCTAATAAATTCCCCCCCAAAATTCATACAAAATTTCCCCCCATAACTTATACTAAATTTCCCCCCCAAAACTAATACAAAATAATAATAGTAATAATAATAACACTAACAATAATAATTAATATCATAATAATAATAATAATAATAATAATAGTAACAGTAATAGTAATAGTAAAAATAATAATAATAATAATAACAATAGTAGTAATAATAATAATAATAATAATAATAATAATAATAATAATAATAATAATAATAATAATAATAATAATAATAATAATAATAATAATAATAATAATAATAATAATAATAATAATAATAATTATGCTCATAATAATATTTATAATTTTTATATTTTATAATGTCCTTAATAATATTTCAGATAATAATAATATTTTTAGGTTTCTAATTTTAATATAACTTTTTGTTAGTAATAATAATAATAATATTAATAATAATAATAATAATAATAATAATAATAATAATAATAGTAATAATAATAATAATACTGATAATAATAATAATATTAATAATAATAGTAATAATATTATTAATAATAATAATAATAACAATAACAATAGTAATAATAATAATTATTAAATAATAATTATTATTATAATAATAGTTATATTTATAATAATACGGATAATAATAATAATAATTATTATTACTATAATAATAATTATATTAATAATAATAATACGGATAATAATAATAATAATAATAATAATAATAATAATAATAATAATAATAGCAATAATAATAATAATAATAATAATAATAATTGTGACGCCCCGAGATCCCACCTTCCTTAAATTATATCTATTCTATTCTGGATGACATAATCATAAACCTTAAACCACATTAATCGAGATCCCGTGCGTCAAACCTTGACCTTTGACCTTTAAAACCATTGAGTTGACCATAAATGAGGTCCATATATTTTTTTTTAAAACTTTATCTTATTTAACTTACATTCCTTACCTGTCTCAGGATCGCAACGTTCACTTATCCTTCACTAGAACTTAGGTCAAACATTATCGAATTGTGACCTAGTCTATTACAATTTCTATAATCGTATTTATTCATGATTTATATAACCTGTAACTAAAATTTCGCCATGAATCAATCATACATGACTCTGTTTACCTTACCTGTTCTGTACCTGGTTTTGTTCATATATATACCTGTACATATGCATATCTTGATACATACATATATACCATACATTCCTTATTACTATCATGGTTTGGCATTTAACCAACTATTACATAACTTGTACATATACAACTTTACATTCATCTGTTAAATTTACATTACATCATTTACAATTATCAAATTTTCCTCATGTTTATCTATCTATCCACATTCTTTACCTTAGCTGCACCGGAACCTCCGGTCTTCTTGTACTTTACCTGAAACGTTAGTACATAGCAAGAATGAGCATAAAGTTCAGCAAGTTAATCAGTTAACACCTTTCATGCTATCAATTTAATATATGCGCCATGCATCCTTTATCTTATCATACAATGCTTAATGTCACATAAGTCATGTAGCAAATAAATCACATAGTTGCACATAGGCACATTTCAACTCATTTTTTTATCACGTAGTTCACGTAGAATATCTATTATACTTAGATCTGAAGAACTTGCCTGTACGCCTTTATATACTTAACCTTTATTGCCTCGCTTGGCCTTTCTATCCTTCATTGCATTGAGTTGCTACATCGAGCGCTATCTTCAATATGCACTCCTTCTTCTAGCTTTGAACCTTGTTATGGCTTGATGCCATACTTTGGATGGCTACTTCTTCTTCCTTGCACACTTCTATAGCAGTTCTTTTCAATTTTCTTCAAACTCAAGCCTTTCCTTCTCTTTTCTCTCATTTCTCTCAACTTTGCTGGAAACTTCGAAGGAGTGGAATGAAATAAGCTAGCTTGCTACATACAAATATAATATATATATATATTGCTCCAACAACTAACCATAGATGGTTAGTATAACTCTAGCATGGTTAAGGGCATTTGTGTCATTTCTCATGGTTAATTAAGGACATAATAGCCATTGCACCATTTAAGGATACCAATGTCATTTTCCAAATTTGTTAAGGGTATAATGGTCCTTAGCCACAAAATCTAGGAAATTTAAATCCCAATTAAATCATAACTTATCCATTTAAATCCCATTTTGATCCAAACTTGTTTCATCATACTCCCATTTTATTCTATCATCAAATGATCCATAATTGGCTTGTCCCAATTTACTTGTCACACTTTGAAATATTATTTCATTAATTACATATTAATTTCTACAATAATTGGTAATTTTCATAATATTCCATTCTACATTTACTACAAACCAACTTTGGTTCCACGTTTCGCATTTTTAATTCCGACATTCCAATATTGCCAAATTGTTCATTTGTCCATAAACTGCTTTCTCGAGAAGCGAACCTCAGTCAAATTACCAAAATCTGTCATCGTTTATCTTTATTATTTAAACTCATAATATCATAATTACGTTTTTAACGTCCTTTCACTTATTTACTTCACTCATATAAATCAATTCTCAATATACTTGGAATCTACGTTCCTTATGCTCATATGTAAGAGTATTACCTTTTTGTCTTTACATCTCATATCACGATTACCTTATTTCCATCATTTAATATCAATTTCCTTAACAAATTCATATACTCATATATCAAAACTTAATATTCCATAAATTCTTAATAAACCAATTTAATTATACAGTTTCTTATCCTCTGCACATACATACACGTTCTACCTTGTCATTCTCCTATCATCGCCTCTCCAGGCCTATTTATTTAGCTCGTGATTAATTTTCATGACTAAAGCGTCAACTCACGTACATATTCCTCATTTCTTACTTTTCTAACTTTAACACTCCTTCTTCCTTTATCACTTTTCTCTACAATTTAAATCATTCCTTCTTTATCCCAATCACATATACATACATACAATTCAACCTACTACATAGGTCATTTATAGCACATTGATCGCAAAATAATTTATATTTAATCTCTCTTACAACTTTCCGTCATTCAACGCTAGGTTTTAACTGATAACCTTTACTTAATTAACCATAATCCTTAATTTAGAAATTCTGTAAAATCCTGGGGTGTCACAATAATAATAATAATAATGGGAATATGAATAATAATACTAATAATAATAATATTATTATTATTATTATTAATAATAATAATAATACCGATAATAATAATAATAATAATAATAATAATAATAATAATAATAATAATAATAATACCGATAATAATAATAATACTGATAATAGTAATACCGATAATAATAATAATAAAAAAATGGTAATAGTAATAATAATAGTAATAATAATAATAATAATAATAATAATAATAATAATAATACCGATAATAATAATAATAATAATAATAATAATAATAATAATAATAATAATAATAATAATAATAATAATAATTGTGACGACCCCAAATCCGGGTTCCTTGAACCTCGGATCCGGTTCAACACGAGTACTACCTTTTACTTATTGTTCATGAATTACAACAATATAATAATTGGTAAATAACCATTTATTTACAATTTCACAACAACTCTTTCTATTCCAGAATCGCAATCTTTATACATTCCTAGTATGTCTCAATATCATACATGATACGACATTCTATTACAATCAAATTGAGTATTTAACACTCATATAATATACCAACTAATTCGTATACTACTCAATCATTTACCTGTCCAATACGGACTGATATCTACAATAGACATCTAGATCTTCAGTGAAAGTATTATGCTTTCCTGTTCCTTGATCTTTATCGAAAACTCCACCTAACTTGCATTATCTGAAAATGTTGGTTTTAAGCAAGAGTGAGCACGACGGCTCAACATGTTTAACAATTACACATAACACATTGCATGCTTCACATTTTAAACATACTATGCGTTTTATACTTACATCCTGCTCCTCAGGCATTTCATACAATAACCAACTAACATTTAGCAAATCCTGCTTTATTCTTGTACATATTTTTCATTTAATCATACTTCATGCGTTTCACATATCACAAAATCATCATTAGATTATCTTATCAACAATTAAATATCACATGGCAACATGTTAATACACATATGAGCAAGTTCTGAAAAACTTGCCTGGCAGCTTCTACCATTTACGCCTATTTGCGTCATTTGCTCAACCTACAATTTATATAACAAATTGACATAATCATTAGCTACCAGGACCATTAATTAGTCTTAACTTAAGACCTTAACTTCAAATTATTAACTCTTAAGATGTCCGACAATCGAACCCTTAAGTTCTGAACAAAAACCCTACCCCAAATCTAGTTGGACATGTCGGGTACACTTTAACCATTTATGTATTCCTTACACGTTCTTTGTACGATGTACTTTTTAATAAGTTGTCTAAATTAGTCACAAATGGACTATTTATATTTGTTTAATTCGATTAAACTTTACTCTTTTACATAACTTAATAATTCGGACATTTAATAATGTACCGAATACTTCAAAATATTATCTACATTTGATAATATACAACTATGTTCAAATATTATTAATCATTTAATTATATTTTATCCACTTATTAATATTATTAATCATTTAATAATATTTTAATCTCTCATTAATATTATTAACCATTTAATAATATTTTAATCACATATTAATATTATTAACTATTTAATAATATTTTAATCACTTATTAATATTATTAATCATTTAATAATATTTTAATCACATATTAATATTATTAACCATTTAATAATATTTTAATCACTTATTAATATTATTAATCATTTAATAATATTTTAATCACTTATTAATATTATTAACCATTTAATAATATTTTAATCACATATTAATATTATTATCCATTTAATAATAATTTAATCACTTATTAATATCATTAATTATTTAATAACATATTCATCATGTAGTAATGTTATTACCCATTTGATAACCTTTTAATCATTTACTAATGTTATTAATCATTTAATAACCTTTTAGTCATATACTAATATTATTGATCATTTAATAATATTTTAATCATCTACAAATAATACCAATAGTTAACTTTTTAATGGTGTTAACTTTAGTCTTTATTTTATACATTTAGATATCAATTAGTTACTAATAAACTTCATATATTGGTTTAGAATTCAAACCCATTCATTTTACAGTTATTTCAACTTAAATTTTCATTAAAAACTCGACCCGGATCGACCCGACCTGGACCTACCCGACCCGACCTGGACACTTCAACATTCTGCTTTGGGCGCCGGGGCGCTCAACACAAAAACTGCCCGACTCTCCGACGCTCCGATAGCCATAACTTCTTCATTTTAAAATATTTTGGGGTGATTATTGAATCCATTCTCATTAGAATTTCCTTTTCTATAATTTCTCTTTAGATCACAAATCCAAATTCTAAACAGAACTGGACTAAAAATGGCTCACAATGACAAAGTGAAAACTAACTTCACAAATCATTGATTCTATAGGTTCAAACTTGAATAAAATAAACTCTACACATCCAAATGACACCAACTAAGTGTTGTTGTCTTTCTAACTTCTTGTTTTACAACATTTCATGATTCGATCATATTTTTGAAAATGTTTTGACAAGAAATTTAAAGATCGAACCACTTAGGGTTTTACCGGTAATCACAATATGAAATTTGCTTTCATTTATTTGCATACCACTCATACCAATACATGATTTAAACCTATCAAACCATGAATCTACCTATATATCATAGATTTAGACTTCTAGATCATCAAAATAACTTTTGATCGGTTAAAAATACTTTTTGACCGTTCAAATCATATCTAAACTACAAATATGAACTTAAGGAAAGTTTAGAACACTTTTTAACCTCTTGGATATGGATGTTCTTCTTCTTCTCCTTCCAACGTATGCTATGAAGCTATGTACCATCCACCAAGCTCCTCCTCTAGCAATCTCCTTCAACTCACAAGTGTTTTCTTGTTTTTCTCTCCAAGAGCTCTCTTTTCTCTCTAGAAATTCTAGACAAATGGCTAACAAACATAGCCAATGTGTGGAGCACTATATTTATAGCACACCCTCAATCATCATTAACTCTTACTAATCAACTAACATTGGTCAATTTATGGGCTAATTGTAATTACTATTGGAGTGATTGACCTTATGAATGACAAGGTGATTGACTTACATCAAGATAAATTCCAAGCAAGCAATGGAGTAAAGAAAAAGCAATCATTCTCCAACACTTAACTAATGTGTGGTTAAAGCTCTTACTTTTGTAACCTAGGTTAACTTAACTATCAACTATGGTCTCAATTGATCATCCACACATTTTCCAACAATTAACCACAATGTGGTTAACTTACTAACACATCAAGTGAACTAGGGTTGATCTACCAAATTCAACTTTAGTTAAAACTTCTCATCCTTCAACAATTAACCAATGCTTGGTTAACTCTCACCAAATATGTATACATATTTTATATGTCTACACATTCTTTCTACACAACTTAACCCAAAGAAGGTTAATTCATTTAACCAACATTGGTTAACTCTCTACCAATTCATATACTTTCAACACATATATCTCTACATATTCACCAATAACCTTTTATTTAAATTACATCATAGCTTGAATTGACCAATTTAAATTGAATACAAGCAACATACATTTTTCCATCACTTAACCAACATATGGTTAAATCTTTACATTATACATATATAGTATATGTGTATATACTTTGACTAATTAATTGCTTCTATGACATGAATTTTAGCTAGAGTGTGGTTATTACATTGAGTAACTTAGAAGCAATCACTTGACAATATTCTCCCATCTTTTAACTCATGTATAGTTAACCTACTAACACAACATGTGACATAGGGTTGACATTATAACCCACCTTGGTCAATTATCTACATTATGTATATATATTAATACATTTCCCAACATCTAACTCAAGTGGAGTTAACTCTCTACAATCATATAACCCATGGTTACTAATTCCTATCTTGGTGAATTATATACATACATAATTGTATTTATAATATTCTTCCTACAACTAACCCATGCATAGTTAAATCTTTAATTTATTTACTACCTAGGGTTACTCAATTAACTCTTCTATAGTTAATTCTCATCATCACATTCATTCACCTAGCAATTAACCAATGTTTGGTTAATGTTCTTTCTCTTGTCTACCAACCAGGGTTATTCAATTAACCTACATTAGTTAATTCTCTACACTCAACCAAATTTCCAAACACTTTGACCATCAATTGACTTTTTAAATGTTTGGGCTACATGGATTACTTTGAATTGGGCTTTCTTATTTAATTACTTGGGCTACCCAACACAACTCACACATCTTCCATAACTTAGGCTAGGTAATTTATTTAATTGGACTACCACCCAATTATATACAATACTTGCCAACATTAATTAATTGGACTTATATTAATTACCTCTTAGACTAATAATCAACATAACATTTGGGTTTATTATTTAATTACCCACTTCATACCAATATTCTCATATTGGGCTAATATCTATAATCCTTTTGGGCTAGTCCACTAGTAGTAATTAAATTACTTGGACTCTATACAACAACTTAATAATTAAATTAATTACTTCTTAATATTGTCATTCTAGGCAATATTCTACTTCTCTACTTGTTACTCATAACTTTAATTCATGACTTAAATAATTAACTCAATTAATTATATTACATGACTTTCCTTTTTAATCCATACTTAAACTAATTAATCATATTAGTTTTATTGAGTATTTAATTTACTTCACACATCATTTTGTTTTATTAGCAAACTCAACTCTAGGTGTATATATATAAATATTAATATAAACACCTTCACTTCTCAATTGAATTTATTTTCTTAATAAATTCTCTACATGCATCATTACAATAGTTCCACATTTAATTTCTAACAAATAAATTACGTTAAAAAAAATGTTCACCTATTTTCTATACATCTTACTTCTCAAATTATAGGTTTTAAATATAAACCTTTAATTAAATCAATTAAGATCTTATATAAAATCTTGAAAATATCTGGGATATTACAATAATAATACCGATAATAATAATAATAATAATAATACCGATAATAATAATATTTATGATATTTATATTTTATAATTTCCTTAATAATAATATTTTTTTTATTTTGAATTTTAATCTAATTTTAAAATATTTTTTCGTTAGTAATAATAATAATAATAACAATAATAATTATAATAATAGTAATAATAATAACAATAATAATTGTAATAATTGTAATAATAATAATAATAATAATATCGATAATAATATTAATACCGATAATAATAATAATAATAATAATAATAATAATAATAGTAATAATAATAACTATAATAATAATAATAATAATACCGATAATAATAATAATAATAATAATAATAATAATAATAATAATAATAATAATAATAATAATAATAATAATAATAATAATAATTTTTATAATTTTAATTTTTTGAATTTTAATTTCATTTTTCGTTATGTCGTGTCTTCAGGCACGGGCAATTACTTGTATATATATATATAATAAAAGTAAAAAATCATATATGTGGTTATATGTTTTTCAACAGTGCCACTTTGAGACATTTTTGACAAACAGGTGGCCAATTATTTACCTGTGCCACCATTATCTTCTTTTTCCTTTCTTGCTTGCTCACAGCTATGTATGCAATTTCAAGTGGGTTCCGTTGTTTTTGCATAAAATATAAACCGTTTGGTTCTCAGATTTTACATTTCAAAATTTTCCAATAGTAGTAGATATACAAAATTTGTAAAGACGAAGGATTTAATTAATAAAGAATACCTTTTTTCATGAAACGAAAATAAATTCAACTTCGCTATCGACATCCTTGGATATGCATAATCTACTTAGTTGGAGAGTTTCAAACTTTTTTCATATGCTCGAATCTTATGTACCGTGTATTAGAAAAATTGAATCGTCTAGAGTAACGCCATGTGGTACTTCAGATCAATAATATCACTTACGAATATGAAAGAAAATGATATTATAAACAAATATGCAATAAAAGTGTCATGTGATAATTCGTGTAAACAAATTATTTCCACAAGAGACAAATAAGAAATGAATACAAAGAGTAATTCACCAAACATGCGGTAATCCGCGTAGTCAGGTTATTCTCAGAGATTAATAAGGAATGAATACGAAAGGTTATTCACCAACAGGCGGTAATCCGCACCGTAAGGTTATTCCCACAATTTAATAAAAATTGAATACGAAGAGTTATTCACCAAACAGGCGGTAATCCGCGCAGTAAGGTTATTCTCAGAGATTAATAAGGAATGAATACGAAAGGTTATTCACCAACAAGCGGTACTCCGCACCGTAAAGTTATTCCCACAAATTAATACATGGAAATAAATGGCACATCTTATAAGTAAGAAAGAAACGATATTATTTTCGAGAATCAAATAATGATAATCCCTTACCGTAGTAAGTATAAATAATAGAATATGAAAGAAGATGATATTCCTTACCTTGATATTGTGAAACAAGTTTATAGCCGAACAAATATTTCCTTGTTTGTAGCAGTAAAGAATTTGACTTTTGAGTCTTCTAGAGTTTTTAAATTCTCTTTATGTTTTTAAAATAATGTTACTCTCGGAAAGATAGACGGCATAGACTCAAGAATCACTCAATTCGGAGTTAATATGAATGAGTTATGAATTTTCAAAACTAAGACTGAAAATAGTGACGAAAATCAGAATATGTTACGGTTTTTAGTATTTTAAGGCATGAATATGATTTCAGATGACTTTTCTTCCTTCTTCAAAGTTGTAGAGGACGAAAAACTGAAGAGACAGACTTTTAATTCATTAAATTCTAACAAATAATGAATTTACTATGATTTTTCGAAAGAGTTACTGTACATAAGAAAATTCCACTCGGGAATTCAAAGAAGAATGCAAAAGATTTCAAAACTAGGAATGACTTAAGAACACTTAGAGAGAACTTAAACAAAGAAGTATTTAGAGAGTAGAAGAAAATGTATGTAAGAATGTTATGAAAAATTTCTTAAGTTAAGTCCTCTATTTATAGCCAAAAATCTTATCATAACCAAAATTTCCTAATTTAATCCAAACCATTCATTTCAAGATAATGTTTAATCTATACCATTCATTTCATCTTTTAAGATTTTTTAATTTAAACCATTCATTTAAAGAGTATCTTTAATCTACACCATTCATTTCAAATTATATATTATCTTTAATCTATACCATTCATTTTATCTTTTAAGATTTTCTTAATCTAAACCATTCATTTAAATATCATCTTTAATTTACACCATCAATTTTAAATTCTATATTATCTTTAATATATACCATTCATTTTATATCACCTAACTTTATATTATAAACAAATAACTTTATCAATTCAATTATTCAACAATAAATCACACTTATTCATTATTATGACTAATTGTTATAAATACAGTGTAGTTAGCTTTCTAAGTTAAATACCAAATCAATTAATAATGAAATACAACAGTTTAATCAACATCATAATAGAGATAACAATAATGCAGAAAGTATGTAAAAGAAAGATTACGTTACTGTGTCATGACAATTATTGATTCAATAATGTGAATTACTGTGCATATGCTACTGTGACAATTATCAGTTTAATAATATAAATTATTGTGCATGTGACAATAAAGTCAAATATTGTACGATAACCACTTTATCAGTTTAATAATACGAAACACTGTGCAATGTCGTGTGCTACTGTGTGCTACTATGCAATACCGTATGTTACTTGTAATACCGTATATTACTATTCTTTTACCACCGGATATTTTAACAATTAAAAGTAATAGTACCATTGACCATTTAAAAATTATTTATGTCGTTTTTTATATCCGACAATTATTCTTTGTGGGGTCCACCAATGATTGGTTCGTACGGCGCCATCGTACGAATATTCCCCGACAGAACGAATATTCCCCGACCAAACGAATATTGTCCGACATAATATAATTTACACATAACATCCTTAACTTTTAATTTTATCAATTTAACCACTTACTGTTTCATGAAAATATATATGAAGAAAAATTAAATTTTATATTTCATAAAATTCCGAATCTTACAATTTTCACATGTATTTTTTATATTTCACATGATTTTCTCTCACATGAAATTGAAACTCTCTTTAATCTCATATGAAATAAGAACGTATAGAAATATCAAAAATACATATGAAAATATCAGTTATCTAAATTTATCGTAAATAATTGTGTTGATAGAGCTGTTGCTTAAAAGAAAATTTGTACAACTACATATATATTAGAAAAAAATTAGAGGATAAGTGTAACGGAGATTCCTAATCCAAGCAAATTCCTAATCCAAGCAAAAAATATTGCTTTTAGCATGACTCAAATGAAACTTGGTCCATAGGACTGCCGAAGCACCACAGATTTAACTGTAAAATTAACCCCAAAAATAAATTATACATTAAAAAAACTTATTTTCTCAGCATAATTTATTCAAAGACAATTGTTCCCCCACTAATCCCTTTCTCTTTCACTCCGTCCTTTCATTTTCAGAGAGACAGACAAAATCACGAATCTGAATCAATACTTAACATCAAACAATAATAAGAATAAGAATAACAACAAGAAGAAGCAACATTCGTGTTCCTGTTCCTATTCCACCCACCCACCCACTTGAGTATTAAAACCACTAATAATAGTAATTTCCTGTTTCTATTCCAATAGTAATAGTAGTAATCACAACAATCACATTTTGAAGCATTTTGTTTTGTTTCGACGTTCGTGTTCCCGTTCTTATTCCACCCACCTTGACCATATATACACCCAAAAAGAAAGCAAATCAGTTGGCAACAACTTGGGTATTAAACCCACTAATAATAGTAATTTTCTTTTCCTATTCCAATAGTAATAGTAGTAATCACAACAATCACATTTTGAAGCACTTTATTCTGTTTCTACCTTTGTGTTCCTGTTCCTATTCCACCCACTTTCACCATGTATATACCCAAAAAAAACAAGACCAAATTAGTTGGCAACAACTTGGGTATTAAAGCCACTAATAATAGCAATAATAGTCAATGTTTTAAAACTCACACCGGCGGTTTGATCAGTCAAAATTCAGAATCGATCTGCTCATCGGTCCGATTGATTTAAAAAATCAATTTGGTAATGACACGGTCAAAACGGTTAATTGACCCAGTGAACCGGTCGGCTACGTATTTTTTTGTACAAAAAAATTTATTTTTAAAACTAGATATTTTTGATAATATTGTAATATAATTTCACTATATTTTACCTTACAAAAAAATAGATATTTTAAAAATATATTAATTATTAATAAGATATTTTTTAATGTATTTATAATATTATCGGTTCAATAACAGTTCGACCACTGATTGAATCAATGATCCATCCACCCGATACATTTTTTGGATCGCTAAACGGTCCAATTTTTAAAACATTGATAATAGTAATCACAACAATCACATTTTGAACCTCAAATTTGAAACTTAGAAACATTTTGAAGTAATTTGTTTTGTTTCGACATTTGTGTTCCTCTTCCTATTTCTTTGGTAAAATTAGTAGCAAAGGTGGTTGTGCTCGAGTGATCTTAAGTTCTAAATTTTAAATTTGAGATTTTGGGTTCAAGTCATGCTAAAAGCTATATACCCAAAATCCAATATAACATTTAACCCAAAAGCACCTTCTTGGTAAACTACTCGTCTTCTTACATTTCTTTTCCCATTGACCGCACAAGAATAGTTTTAGTTTTCTACATTAGCCTTCATGGCCCACAGCCTGCCGAATGAAATTTATTACACTAGTCTTCAAGCTCGTCAAAATCATTTGATGGTAAAACAATACTCCTCATTGAGTTGAGGTTAAATTTCATGGGGTAGGATCACCCAAAACTAAGCATACCTAGTTCAACAGAGCAGAGAATCAACATATATCTATTTATCAAAAAAACATAATCAACATATATCCTTGCTATTTAAACTATATACACGACTATAAGGAATTTTTACAAGGACAATCAATGATAACTTGTTTTCAAAATTTCCAGACAGCCCACCAAGAGCTCATTCTCTAAAATCTTTCTCGCCCCATGTATCTTATCTGCATTATATTAATTCGCGTTTAAACAATTGTTCAAGAAATCTGGATTTAAGAAAGACTAACCATAGATGTGAAGTATGTGAGAGTTCATTAGCAAAAAACAATTACTATGAATGGGTTCTATACAAGTAGACTAATAAAGTTCAATCAATTAGAATGTCATTGTCAAACCAGAATTAAACTTATTACCAAGTAATTGCCTAATTGGCAGTTTGGTTGGCACCAATCATCATTCAGTCAAAGACAGTCTACCATGCATGTATTAAAGTGGGACCTACACCAGCTTGGTCTGTCTCATCAAAGTAAGGAGATAGTATGGAAAGGGAACTCATGCAATGCTGCTGGGAAATATCAAGATGAGTTCCCTTCCTTTCAGTTTCCTCTATGAAAAAAACATTCTTATGGAAATCTATAAAAAAAAAATGATGAAAGATTTGGGATCTTTAACCTTGATCAAGTTAGTTTAAGGGTGAATGGGAAGGACTAAAATCTTATCGACTACATTTTATTGATGTCATATTACATTAGAACCCATGACACATAAAGAATCAAACTAAGATGCAAAAAATAACAATAAATATAGAGAAAAAAAGTTATAGATGCAAAAGTTCATCGCTCTATCCTCGTGATCAGGATATTTCATTCTTATAGACAAGGGAATACATATTTTTGGGATTATTAGAAAAGCTACATAATCCTGCTTATCTTCTCTTTCCATACCGATAAAAACAGGGGGTGCTGTTTAACTAATGGCAACCACTAATGCAAACATTTTTTTATTTAAAAGAAAGAGAGAGAAAGAGAAAGAGAAAAAAGATCCCACCACTACCACCCCTAGTACCGTATTCAACATAGATTGAACATATTTCTTTATACTGACCTAAAGTCAAGCACTGAGGTCAACTATGAGCAATGCAGGGAAATATCAAGATCAGTTCCTTTCTTCTTCTAATTTTGTGCCTAGAATCTTTTGGTTTCCTCTATGATAAAAGCATTTATTTTTGTTAACATGATTCTAGGAAGTGCATTTTCTCCTATTGCAGTCCTCTGCAGTTGTTATTATATTAACACTAGGCATAGCAAGGTAATAAAGGAGAAATAGAGGCAAACTCCCAAAATGAGAGCGTTAGGAGTATTCCACTACTCAATACACATTCTATTTGTGTTTCTCTTATCAGTCTTTTGCCTCTCTCTAACCATCCAAACCTCCACTGCTACGTCAAGTGGAAACGAAAGAGATCGTCTTGCTTTGCTGGCTCTTAAATCAAAGATTACTCATGATCCTCGTGGGGCTTTTAGCTCGTGGAATAATTCTCTCCATTTCTGCTACTGGGGAGGCATTATATGCAGCCACCGGCACAGAAGAGTCACCACCTTAGACCTTTCATCCAAAGGCTTGGTGGGTTCCTTGTCTCCTGGTATAGGAAACTTGAGCTTCCTCCGAGAGATCATTCTCTCCAACAACACCCTTAAAGGTGTAATTCCTCAAGAAATTGGTGGTTGCACTGGCCTCGTAAAGCTTTACATCCAAGGGAACTTCATTCAAGGCACCATTCCTTACTCGTTGAGCAATTTAAGAGGTATGCAAGACGTGGATCTTTCTCGTAATAACTTTTCTGGAGAAATCCCGGTTTTCATGCAAACATTGTCCTTGAAATATTTGAATCTAAGCTGGAATGACTTTGAAGGTAAAGTACCAGTGATAGGAGTATTTGCAAATGTAAGTGCATTTTCATTAGTGGGGAATAAAAGGCTTTGTGGAGGCATACCTCAACTACAACTTCCAAGATGCAGTGTTGAGGGTTCACATAAACATGAAAAAATGTTGGTAATAATTTACATAGTTGCTGCGCTTTTAGTTTTTACCATGGTTCCTTCATTCATTTATTTTTGCCTAGGAAATGGAAAAAAGGAGAAGCCATATCCAATATCAAAACAATTGATGGCACCATCCTTTAAAGTGTCTTATTGGGATCTCTGTAGAGCAACTAATGGATTCTCATTGACCAACTTAGTTGGAACAGGTGGTTATGGCTCAGTGTATAAAGGAGTATTTGATCGAACATATGTTTGGTTTGACTTATGGCATAATAGGATACGTTATGGAAATGAAACAGCAATTGCAGTCAAAGTATTCAACCCTTGGCGTAGAGGAGCAGCGAAAAGTTTCATCGCTGAGTGCAAATCCTTGAGAAATATTCACCACAGAAATGTTGTTAATATAATAACTGCATGCTCAGGTGTGGATACTCAGGGTCAAGATTTTAGAGCTATTGTTTATGAGTTCATGGAGCATGGGAGTTTAGAGAGGTGGCTGCATTTAACAAAAAATACAACTCATGATGGGCTCAACAACCCTCAGATACTGAAGAGTTTAGAGAGGTGGCCGCATTCAACAAAAAACACAAATCATGATGGGCTCAAGCAGCCTCGGATACTGAACCTTAGTTCCATAATTAATATAGCTATTGATGTGGCTTGTGCACTTCATTATCTTCATCATCAATGCAAAAATCCTGTAATACATTGTGATCTAAAGCCAAGCAACATTTTGCTAGACAAGAACATGGTTGCACATGTTGCAGATTTTGGACTGGCAAAGTTACGTCCTGAATTCCAAAGCACAGATCAAAGCAGTAATCTCAAATTTAGAGGAACTATTGGATATGCAGCTCCAGGTAAGAACACCGTAAGACTTGACACATAAGATTTAGAATTTAGAAATGTTTTATTTCTTCATGCATTGAACATTTGAGACTTGAGACGAAACCATTCCTAAGTTAGCATAGATTACATAAATAAAACCTAAACGAAGTATCAAGCCAGGGAGTAATTTTGAATCTCTCCTTTTCTCTTGGTTAATTCAAGAACTCGCTGACAAATCTTCTAACTTTCTTCATTCTGATATTTTGTTGGTAACAGAGTATGGCCTAGGAAGCATGGTGTCAACCAAGGGGGATGTCTACAGCTACGGAATCCTTTTACTGGAGATGCTGACAGGGAAGAAGCCTACTGATCCTATGTTTCATGGAGGTCTTAACCTTCACAACTTTGTTTCTAATGCCTTGCCTGATTGTGTAATGGATATTATTGATCCAGTTATTCTGCTGGAAATTATTAAGGATGATGCAGCACAGATGACTGATACCAATATCACATCTGCAAATAAAGAGAATGGCAACCAAATGAAGGGCCTGATTTTAATGTTCAATATTGGTGTGAAATGCACCATGGACTCGCCACTAGTTCGACCACACATTAGTGACGTACTAAGGGTGCTGGAAAAAGTTAGGATCATCTTTAAGGTTATTCAACTGTATTCTACCTTATCTTTTAGAGATTTCAACGTTTACTAATTCATTAATGTTAATCTGCACTAAGCACAAACAATCTCCATATATCAGCTTAATCTACTCAAACTTTTAAGAAGATTAAATGCATTTTCGCAGACCAAGAAAGCCGTTGTTGAGCCATACTTGAACAATAGCTCCCAAGCTGCATCATTGATGGCTAAGAAACCCATGAAATTTATCACGCACAGGTAAAGCTTTTCATAGTTCCTACGCATTTGGTTTTAACCATGGTTTCTTCATTCTTTCTTCTTCTTTTTTTGCCTTTGAAGGAGAAAAAAGGAGAAGCCAAATTCAAGATCAATATCAACGTTATTATCCTTCAAAGTGTCATACGAGGAACTCCATAAAGCAACTAATGGATTCTCATTGACCAATTTGGTCGGCGCGGGTGGTTTTGGCTCGGTGTATAAAGGAATACTTGATCAAGCATATGCTTGTTTTGACTTGCTGTATAATGGGACAAGAGATGGGGATGGAACGGTTATTGCAGTCAAAGTATTCAACCTTCAGCGTAAAAGTGCAGTGACCAGTTTCACCACTGAGTGCACAATCTTGAGAAACATTTCCTACAAAAACCTTGTTAAGATAATAACTACATGCACTAGTTTAGATGATGAGGGTCACGAATTTCGAGCTATTGTTTTTGAGTTCATGGAGCATGGGAGTTTAGAGAGGTGGCTGCATTCAGCAAAAAAAGAATATCATGATGGGCTCAACAAGCCTCGAACACTGACCCTTCATACCAGAATTAACATAGCAATTGATGTGGCTAGTGCACTCAATTATCTTCATCATCAATGCAAAGAACCCATAATTCATTGTGATCTAAAGCCAAGCAACATTTTGCTAGACAGGGACATGATTGCACGTGTCGCAGATTTTGGACTGGCAACGTTCCTTCCTAAATCCCCAAATTCAGATCAAAGCAGCTCAATTGCATTACGAGGAACCCCTGGATATATACCTCCTGGTAAAAAAATAGTGCAAGACTTTTTCACATAAGATCTAGAAATATTTGGTTTCTTTTCTTCTCGAACTGAGCTTATAGTACTTGACACAGTACACACTTTTGATATCTAACTACTAAAACTAGGCTCTGGAGTCTCTCACATCCCTATCTAGTAGTACAGCAAAATTTCATTTATTGATATCTAATGACAAAAACTAAGCTCCAGAGCTTCATATTTATTACTAACCCCATCTTGCAATAAAATTCACGATTAGATTAGTTCGCTGACTAATTTTAGGACAATTGATAGAAGCATTTTCAGAATTAGAGTACGAGGGAGAGAGAAATGGGCAAAATTGAGAAGTGAAATGGGGAAGATGAAACATATCGGTACAAAAGTGTGACTTCGCTAAAAATTATTAATAGGAGATTCCTTATAGGTTTCTACTAACTGACAAACTACTCACACGGTCCATGCAATTCCTAGAAGCTACTAACTAGTTTGATCTATACAAAATAGTCAAGAATTATGAATTCTCCTTCCATTGGCCCAGCTGCCTTACGTGACAGACAACTATTGTCATATTCAACAAGGTTCCCCATGTATTTAGTTATTTCCCCCTTAGCCTTCCCCTTGGATCAAAATTGAAGTTTGGAATTCACATAACTCTACTTTTTTACATCCTCAAGATCAAATGTTTACCTTTACCCTCCTTAGAAACAATGGCAGGATTTGCAAGTTTTATAATTATATCGATTGTTCTAGATGTCATTGGCCAATGAGAAATTTTTTATTGCTATTTTCTCAGCATTCTTAGTATCATAGCTATGATCTTGCTTCTGTCTCGTTTTCAAAAACAAAGTCTAAATACTGAACAACTCTCTCTTCTGCATCCTTTTAAATGGACTCTCATGTAAATGAAGCAGCAAGGACCATAATGAAGGCCTTGTTCCCTGCTGCTCTATGCTCAGTAACAAGAAGAACGAGCTCAAGTGAAACTGTGAGAAAGAGCCCTGCAATGTAAAAGTATTTGGCTTTTTCAACCAATGCCTCTTTTTATGGGTAGCAATTTGCAGCTGTCAGTTGCCGTGGCAACGAGAGACCTTCACCATCCCTTATACAAACAACACAAGTACACTCTGGTGCAAACACATTTTTTTCGTAGTGGCGAACGTTTGTACTATTGCACCAAAAATAAAACACTTTTGTACTACAGAGTTTGCATTTTCTTTCATCTCCTAGGTACCCTTGCCATTTCTAATGCATCCAATATAACTGATTGTGCTAGGGTTTTTAAGCATCCACAAAGAAATTTTGACTGAATTTTCTGTAGCACCTCCAGTAAAGTACTCCACAGAGTTTAGAGGTAGAGTCACAGTCCCAAGGAAGAGTAATTGAGGAGTCAAGGGAGTTCCATGATGTCCTAAGAACATAGTAAGTTCTTCCTTAGAGAGCAAAGTCATATGAAAATCCACTCTGTGATGCTCCAGCTCTTCATAGTCCAAGTCTTCATTCTTTTTCATTTTATTCTTCTTCTCGTCTTGTGTCTCTTTCCTTTGCAGCATGGTAGAAATTCCTATAAAATCCCCTTTCTCCATTTCCATGGTTACTTCTATAACTCTCTTCAAAAGGGTTTGTAAATTCATTATCACTTCCTGAGGATCTTTGTGTTAACATCCCGATGAGGCTACTCGTAAACCTCTCCGTTTCCTCCTCCATCAATTGGAAGTTCTCATTAGCAAACTCTCTGAAATTAGCGAAATCCTGCTGTGATATTTATTTGGAGTTTGAATTTGAGGTTCCACGTGTTTAGGATCTCTATAGAACCTTCTTGCGTAGAGATTATTTTACCACATGTGCAGACCTCTTTCTCCCCTTTGACCAAATTGGATAACAAACTCCTCTTGAGGGAACTTTTGTCCCAATATGTCAGCAATGTTGCTCATAAACCAATCCTTTCATCAACTTTTTGCAGCCCTTCATTAGTGACTTTTCCATAGCAAATGAATTCTTACTTGAACAAGTGGTTAGAGTGAATTTGAGGTCACAACCATTATAAAAATGAAAATGAGACTCAGAACTATTGAGTCTCATTTTTAAAGAAATAGCAAGCTAGTAGTTATACCCACGTAATTTACAGAGTCAAGGACCATACCACAAAATTAGACTTGGCAACGACTTGCAATGCCTAGCTGCCAAGGCACACCTTAGCAGTTGCACCCAAGTCGACCTCTCGCCATGCTCTGTGCTCAATGCCTGGACCGCCTAGACGACGTCATGACAACTCTGATTGTAAGAGTGGGAAACGTAAGAGAAGAACAAGAACAAGTGAGAAAGTAGAACTGGATTGAAAAGTAAAGAAGGATACAAGAGAAAAGATGAGTTCCAAGGGCATCGTTGAAGCTCTGATAAAAATGTTTAGGATCCTAGAGTTCCCTACCTATTTTAGAACAATTGACAAAAACAGGTTTCATTTTGTTCGTACCTCAACCAGTTTGGGATAAAATGTGGGGTTGAATTGAGCTGAGTTGAGAGAAATAGATATCAGAATTAGAGGAGGGAGAGGGAGAGAGAAATGGAAAAAAAGAAGTTAAAGCATGACTTTTCACTGGATATTTATAGGAGATTCCTTAGGATTTCTACTAACTTGCACCCTTCATAACTGACATACTACTCACATGGCCCATGCTATTTCATGAAGATACCGACTAAGACTTGACAAAAACGATGGTAAAAATAACTCTAAACGGTTGTATTTATTTCCAAATTGATTGAATTCTGACCATAAAAGTATCAGGAACAAAATACAGTTCTTTAAGGGAACAAATGCCAAAACTTTAAGTTATTTTTGCATAAATTGTGGCAATTATTGTATGACAGGGGTACTTTTGAAGTTCTATTTTTCTCTTGATTAAATAAAGTATTTTGATGGTAAGTCATCTCTAACTTTCTACATTTTGAGATTTTCTTGGATATAGAGTATGGTCTAGGAAGCATTGTGTCAACCAAGGGGGATATCTACAGCTTTGGAATCCTCTTATTGGAGATGTTGACAGGGAAGAGGCCTACTCACCGTATGTTTCATGGAGGTATTAACCTTCATAACTTTGCTTGGATGGCCTTGCCTGACCGTATAATGGACATTACTGACCCATCGATGAAGAGAATGGTATCTACAGATGAAGATCATGGCGACAACCAAATGAGGGAGTGTCTGACTAAAATGTTCAATATTGGTGTGAAATGCTCCAAGCCGTCACCGCAAGTCAGACCAGACATATGTGATGTATTATGTGAGCTGAAATCACTTGTGGACATCTTTAAGGAAATTGAATTGCAGCCAACCTTACCTTTTAAAGATTTAAATGTTCACTAATCCCTCATATTAATCTGGACTACATAACAATCTCCATATATCAGCAATATCTTTATTCTAAAAAAAACAACAGAGATTAAATGCTTTTATCAGGCTAGGAAAGGCTTATTTTTTGAGTATGTAATACATCACAGGCAATAAAGGTTCAGTAACAGAGGTTCTTTACTTGAACATACCCATTACATAGAGATATTATATTATTATATTCATCAAACTGATATCAATATCGCCTTTCTAACTAGCACTCTCACTGAAGATGTGTATATGGCACAAATGCCTTGTTTTTTGATTCTAGTAAACCATCTTACTTATGCATATTGAAAAAGGCAATATATGGCTCAAGCAAGCTCCAACGGCTTCGTACACTACACTCAATAAATTCTAGTTAGAATATGGCTTTCTGCATTCTAAATCTAACACCTCGTTATTTATCTACTAGTTGGTGCCTATTTTTTAGTCTACGTATCAACTTGATATTAACCGGAGATGATTCACAGTTTCAAGCAGCTTCTATAGTTCTGTTCAAGCGTTGTCTTCAAGGTTTTCACTTAAAGATCTTGGGAATTTGAAAAAAAAAATCTTGGTGTTGAAGTTGTTCCATCCAAGCAAGGGTTGTTTAAACCCAACATCATTGCATTCAGGATCTACTTGTTAAAACATACATGGCTGGTGCCAAAGAGGCTGCCACTCCCTTAGCTTCCTCCACTGTTTCTGCACCTTCATGATGGTTCTCCCAAAGCCAATGCATTGGAATTTAGATTTGCTTTTGGAGCTCTCTGATACTTGTTATTAATTCATCTGCACATAGATTTTGTTGACAACAAGCTTTCCCAGTTCATTCATTCTCCAAGCGAGTAACATATTGCATTGTTAAAGGGGTTAGGTGAGCTACTAGTTGAGCTAGGGCCTAGGTGTTTCAAACAAGTCACCGCCTGCTATCTATTGTGACAATATTGCTGCCACATATATGTGTGTGCGCTAATCCATTTTTTCATTCAAAGCATATTGAAATAGACTATCCGAGATAGTCTCCAAAGGACTATTAAAACTTGCTCACGCATCCTTCAAAGATCAACTGGCATACTCGTTAACTTAGCCCCATTCTCATCACCAATTTCTCTCCAGTCATTCCAAGTGAGGTGTGATTGATGGATGCCTAGCTTGAGGCGGCATGTAAAGAAGACCTGATATTAGTCTTGTCTAGGAAAACAAATTAATTTTATATATTTTAATTTTTAAACTCCAGCTGTGATTTTATCTTTTAGTTGTTGTTATCTATAAGTTTTAGACCAAGCTAAATATAGCTATGTATGTAATGCAAAATTTAGTGAATGAAAATATATCGTCTTCCGTTCTATTAAAGTTGTTTGCTTCTCCATATTCTAATCTAATTGTTAACTAACGATAGCTTCTCCATATTCTAATCTAATTGTTACATAACTATAGCAACCCTGAATTAAAATAACTATTATCAAGCAAATAAAGTCATCTATTCACGGGCAATGCTTAGAAGTGGGAATAAAGAAAATAAAGAACAATAAAACGGGGCACAAACACAATAAAGGGCAGAAATGAATAGGCGATAAGAAATGCCATAAGGGGTCTAAAAATCATTTTTCTAATCCATGCTTATATTGGCTTGGTATATATGGGTCTTTCCATATCCGTTCTATATATGAATAGGCTTATATAAAAGGAAGCACAAACTCAATTTACCTGCTCTGCCTGGGTAAAAATTTGTAAGCTTCTCAGCACCTCCAACCAATCCCTGGCCAAAAATTGATGGAACTCCTGCACCTATTCCAAGTTCTAATGATTGGAACCCAAAAGAATGAATATATATATATATATGTAATAAAAAAAACATACATAAATATAGATAGTTTCATAACTTTTTCAACAGTGCCACCACTTCTTTGAGACATTTTGACAAACAGGTGGCAATTAATTACCTGCGCCACTATTAGCTTCCTCTGCCTTTCTTGCTAGCTCACAGCTAATTGTATGTAATTTCAACTGGGTTCCGTCATTTTTGCACTAAATATAAACCGTTTGGCTTTCAGATTTTACATTGCAAAATTTTGAAGTCTTATATACAAAATTTGTAAACATGAACGATTTAATTTTATTCCATTTTATCTTTTAAAATTATAAATTATTAATTTAGTAGTTGTGAACTTGTGATATAGGATAATAAAATTATAATGCTAAATTCGAACATGTTATGCAATTTTATACTATTATTAATAAAAAATAACTCTTTTCGTGAAAGGGATATAGTACCTTGTAGCAACAATTGAACCTGTTATCGGCATCCTTGGATATGCATAATCTAGTTAGTTGAAGAGTTTCAAACATTTAAGTACTCCACTAAGCATCCTTGGTTAAGTAAGTAACTTGGTCTTGACTTCTACATGAAACAAAAGTAACTCACGAAAGTTAAAACTTTTAAGTTACGTTTGTTTTCAAAAAAGATGGGCAAAATATGATTATTTAATTTGTATTAATTTATTATTTTTTAAAATTATTTTATCTCATAATTAATTTATTATTTAATTTCGTAAACTATATTTTATTGTAGAAAATTATATATCGTACGATTATGTGTATCTACTTTTTTGTTATCAGTTACGTGCATAATTATTAGTGATACTATTTTTAATCATATATGTTATATAGTGAGTCAACCTAATAATTCTATATATTAAAATACGACACAATTTTAAGTTATATTTTCGTAATACATAACAAAACGCTTATTATTTCTAAGGTCATTTATCTTAATACACATTTAGCGATATAATTAAATTTAAGAGAGCACTATTTTTACATATATTTTTAATATTTTATATGAGATAGAACTCACTTTAATCTTATATAAGATAAGAATATATAGAAATATCAAAAATACATATAAAAATATAAATTCTCTAAATTTGTCGTAAATAATTGTGTTGATATAGCCGTTGCTTAAAAGAAAATTTGTACCACTACATATATGCTGGAAAAAAATTGGAAGATAAGTCTAACGAAGATTCCTTAATCCATGCAGCACCTTTATGGTAAACTACTCATCTTCTTACACCTCTTTTTCCTTTTTCTTTTCCTTTTGACACCCACTGATCGCACAAGAATAGTTTTCTACATTAGGCTTCATGGCCCACAGCCTGCGGAATGAAATATATTACTACAATAGTCTTCAAGCTCATCAAAATCATTTGATGGTAAAACAATACTCCTCGTTGAGTTGAGGGTAAATTTCATGGGGTAGGGATCACCCAAAACAAAGCATACCTAGTTCAACAGAGCAGAGAATCAACATATATCCTTGCTATTTAAACTACATACAAACATGACCATTAGGAATTTTTACAAGGACAACCAATGATAACTTGTTTTCAAAATTTCCAGGCTTCTTCCCACTGCCCACCAAGAGCTCATTCTCTAAAATCTTTCTCTCCCGTGTATCTATCTGCATCAGGAGAATACGTAATTATATTAATTCGCGTTAAAACAAATCTGGAGTTGCCAAAAAAAAATAACTGTGAATGGGTTCTATACAAGTAGTAGACTAATAAAGTTCAATCAATTAGAATGTCATTGTCAAACCAGAATTAAACTTATTACCAAATACCAAATATGCCTAATTGGCAGTTTGGTGGGTACCAATCATCATTCAGTCAAAAACAGTCTACCATGCATGAATTAAAGTGGGACCCACTCCAGCTTGGTCTGTCTCGTCAAAGTTGAGAGATAATATGGAAAGGGAACTCATGCAATGCTGGGAAATATCAAGATGAGTTCCCTTCCTTCTAGTTTCCTCTATGATAAAAGCATTCTTATGGAAATTTTAAAAAAATGATGAAAGATTTGGGATCTGTAACCTTGATCAAGTTAGTTTAAGGGTGAATGGGAAGGACAAAAATCTTATCGACTACATTTTATTGATGTCATATTACATTAGAACTCATGACATATAAAGAATCAAATTAAGGTACAAAAAATAACAATAAATACACAGAAAAAAGGTTATAGATGCAAAAGCTCATTGTTCTATCCTCATGATCAGAATATTTCATCCTTATAGACAAGGGTATACGTAAGAGAGAGAGAGAGAGAGAGAGAGAGAGTATAGATCCCACCACCACCACCCCTAGTACCATATTCAACATAGATTGAACATATTTCTTTATATTGACCTAAAGTCATCAAGAACTGGGGTCAACTATTTGCAATGCAGGGAAATATCAAGATCAGTTCCTTTCTTCTTCTAATTTAGTGCCTAGAATCTTTTGGTTTCCTCTATGATAAAAGCATTTATTTTCATTCAAAGCATATTGAAATAGACTATCTGAGATAGTCTCCTAAGGACTATTAAAACTTGCTCACGCAATCCTTCAAAGATCAACATGTAGACTCGTTAACTTAGCCCCATTCTCATCACCAATTTCTCTCCTGACATCCCAAGTTAGGTGTGCTTGATGGATGCCTATCTTGAGGCGGCATGTAAAGAAGACCCGATCTTAGTCTTATCTTGGAAAAGAGATTAACTAGATAAATTTTAATTTTTAAACTCCAACTGGGATCTTATCTTTTAGTTGTTGTTATCTGTAAGTTTTAGACCAAGCTAAATATAGCTATGTATGTAATGCAAAATTTAGTGAATGAAAATATATTGTCTTCCGTTCTATTAAAGTTGTTTGCTTCTCCATATTCTAATCTAATTGTTAAATAACTATAGCGACCCTGAATTAAAATAACTATTATCAAGCAAATAAAGTCATTTATTCACAGGCAATGCTAAGAAGTAGGAATAAAGAAAATGAAGAACAATAAAACGGGGCACAAACACAATAAAGGGAAGAACTGAATAGCCGATAAGAAATGCGATAAGGGGTCTAAAAATCATTTTTCTAATTCATAAATATATTGGTTTGGTATATATGGGTCTTTCCATATCAATTCTATATATGAATAGGCTTATATAAAAGGAAGCACAAACTCAGTTTACCTGCTCAGCCTGGGTCAAAATGTGTAAGCTTCTCAGCAACTCCAACCAATCCCTGGTCAAAAATTGATCAAACTCCTGCACCTAGTCCAAGTTCTAATGATTGGAACCCAAATGAATGAATATATATATTTGTTTAAACTAAGTTTTAAAAAAAAAAAAAAAAAATTATCCTCCACCTGCTACCTATGCTGCCGGGAGGATTTTTTAAATTTTTTTTTTATTTAAACTAAGTTTAAAAAAAAAAAAACAAAAAATTCTCCACCCGCTACCTATGCTTCCGGGTGGAGTGATATAATTTTTGTTTTTTTTATTGTTTAAACTAAGTTTAAAAAAAATAAAATAAAATAAAATTCCCACCCGCTACTTATGCTGTCGGGTGGGATAATTTTTTTTTCCAACTAAGCATACACAACCCATAAAAAAGTAGTCAAATTCACAACACAATACATACAAAAGTACTCAGGAGCACAACACAAACAAAAATTCAACAAAAGTACAAATGCACAAACAACATGATAAAGTATGCACATAAGTCAGTACTTTTATCTTTGGTCAAAAGTGGAATTATTTGTCAACTAGTCATTTTGTTTTCAAATGGTCATTTACTAACCCGTGAACCAAAGGCAGTGTCCATTTTCTTCCTCCTATTTCATCACTTGTTTGCTCTTTCCAAATATTCATTCATTGCTTTTTGCTCATTATTTCGCCGCTGCTAGAGTGAAGGAAGAAGGAGAAAATTTCCCAACAAACAACACAACAACAAATTTTTACAAGTAAGATTTATTTTAATCGAATGTAGCATTATAAAATATTTACTACATTGAATTCTTTTATGAAATATATTTGAAAAAATTTATAAATTTCGTACAACAAATTATTAAACTAATTAGTACTATAT
Organism: Hedera helix; assembly: GCA_947179155.2. Lineage (NCBI taxonomy): Eukaryota > Viridiplantae > Streptophyta > Magnoliopsida > Apiales > Araliaceae > Hedera > Hedera helix. The sequence goes on from OX359274.1 coordinate 42,143,590, forward strand.
AATATAATGTTATTATATAGTGTTGTTGATTGACAAATTATTTGTGAAATTTATTTTTGAAAATATGATATCAATTCGTTAAAAAATTATTATGGTAGTGTATGGTGGTGGTGGTCTTGTTGGTGGTGGTGGTCTTGTTGTTGTTGTTGTTGTTGTTTATGGATATTATTATTATTATTATTATTATTACGGATATTATTATTATTATTATTATTATTATTATTATTATTATTATTATTATTATTATTATTATTATTATTATTATTATTATTATTATTATTTATTATTATTATTACGGATATTATTATTATTATTATTATTATTATTATTATTATTATAAAATTATTTAGTACTATATAGTATAATGGTAGTGTATGATGTTCTTGATTGGAAAACTATTTATGAAATATAATTTTTTTATATATAGGTCAAGTATGGACGATTGGAATGTTGGGCCAGTGGATAATACTGTACTTTTTAATCAAAATAATCATGTGTCCGAGGATACATGGGAGGGTCATGATAGGGGTAAATTACACACAACCCAATCAACATCACAAACATTTAATCAATGGGAGTTGACTGATGTGCAAAAAAAATTACTTCGTAAGTGTGGGTTTGGTGTTTTTACTCATCCGGCTATTATCACACTAACCGATCAAAGTCTGGTGTCTGCCTTAGTTGAAAGATGGCGACAGGAGACAAACACGTTTCATTTAAGTTGTGGGGAAATTACAATTACAATGGAGGATGTTCATTTTATACTTAAGTTGCCTGTATTGGGAGAACCATTAACTACTCCCCTTTTGGATAGACCCTTATTATATTTTAATGAATGTTTTGGGTCTGTCACCGTCTCTGAATATCAGACAGTAAAAAAAAAATAATGGTATTTCCTTAGTTTGGCTGCAGGAAATTTTTGGTAAATGCCTTACAAATGCAACTAAGGAGGAGGTTGAGCGTCACACAAAGGCATACATCCTTTGGTTGTGTGGGGCTATATTATTTCCAACAAGGTCAAAGAATTGTGTGCACCCTCGGTATATGTATTTTATAGCTAATATAAAAGATTGTGCAACATATGTTTAAGGTGCGGCTTTGTTGGGATACTTGTACAGGGGACTATATACAGCTAGTAGGAGATCTAGTAAGTTCCTAAATGGTTGTGTTTCATTATTACAAATTTGGGCGTACGAGCGACTAGTTATTGGAAGGCCAAACACCAGGGAAAATTTTGATTTTTGGTTACCTAGGGCAAGGGCATGGGCATATTATCATTCGGGTAGAAGACTTAATCCCCATCATCATTTACAGTTCTATCGGGGGAGCTAGATAGGCAGCCTACGTGGGAGGTAGTGTGGCGGCCTTACGATAGGTGGGATGATAATATAGAGGACACCTATAATTTTGATGGGAGATTAGCGGGATCATCCCGTATCCCATTAATTCACTTCGATATTGTTGAATACCAAATACCGGACAGGGTTATGAGACAGTTTGGATATTTACAAGGCATACCCTCTCCAACTGAAGATCACACCGAGCTGAGAAAGGCCAAGGAGCATAACTTTGATGTTTATGATAATATGGCATTAAGGCAAACTTATATCAATCACTAGCATTTATATATGGATCATTTTTAGGGGCAAATTCAAAAGGCTCTAGACACAATACCCATTGAGACGTATATGAGGTGGTACAATAGAATTACACGTAGCCTCGACCCAAGAGAGATAAAGACAATTCATATGAGCCTCGGTCCGTTTACAGTCAATATCGTCTTATAAATATGGTGAACATGTTTCATTCATTTAAATGATTCAATATTTACTTTAAAATGTATTTATTTGACTTAAATTAGTTGAGTTGTCAACTTAGTAATATATATTTTTTGTTAATTACAGGTTGAGAGTGCGAAGTCCCTTCTTGACAAATGATTTAAGTTCAAGATGCCTCCTCCGTATATTCTCATGAAAGAGGGATGAGACCAACAATATGCTATATATGACAGTGATGTCAAGGGCCAAAAAGAGTCATAGGCGAGATCAGAAGTACAAAAACCTTTATCGCCGCGCGATGTCTACATCCCTAGCCCCCAAGCTACTGATATGCAAAATATTACAGTGTCCGATGTCTACATCCCTAGCTCCCAAAATAGTGCACCACAACCTACATGGGAGGAGGGTTTATAGAATTTCATTGACTTGGAGGTTGAAGTGGCTATACTGGCTGAAGCAGGTATTCCCAATACTTCATATGGAGATAAGGGATCGCCAACAAAGTTACTGCGATATTACAAAGTACAATGGATTAATGAAAATATGTTTAACCAGACTCCTCTAATTGCTGATATTTTCCTTATATCTCACCCTTAGCAGTTTTACACATTGCATCATAATGATTTCGTAAGTTTGTGCCCTAGTAACTGGTTGTACGAACATGTAATGGATGCGTATATAATACTTTTGCGGGATAGAGAGGAAAAATATCGAAGGGCAGGGATTAAAAGGTGGGCCCGATTTGGTTTTATGCCTTCCTTCTTTATGCATTTGGCTTTAAATGTTATGCCTATCAGGGATAACAATGAAGCGAAGAATTTCTGCAGCAACTACATTGAACCACCTGTGGGCCCCCCATTGCATGAGTGTGATTATATTTTCATGTCTTTGTGTGTTCCGCGTAATCATCATTTTATTTTGTTAGTTTTTGCGGTGCAAGAATGGAAGATTAATCTCCTTGATCCGTTGTATAATGACACTCTTTACATGAAGTTAAGTACTATGTACAAAGAGTACATTGATGTAGTGGTAAGTTTAAAATGTGTTTTATTTTATGTCATATTTAATGTAAATCTAACCGAGAAATTTTTGTAGGTAAAACTGATACCATACACATTGCGTCTAGGTAATCTAATGGGCAAGTGGCCGACGAAAGCCCCAAAACTCAACATTTTGACACAACGACCGATGCAAGATAATAATTCCGATTGTGGAATTTTTATTTGCAAGTATGTGGGCTACTATGTACGGGGCGATATTGACGTGCAACAACAGAAATGGTCGACTAAAGATGTTGGTGTTTTTAGATATAGGATTTGTCATGAACTTCGTAAATGTAAAGCAAGAGATGTACCTACTAGTGTATTATTTTCGGATGCGTAATTTTGTATATGGTTTGAAGTATTCAATCATTTTACCCATGTCATGGTATGCATGATGGTTTGTTTTAACACAAGAACATTTTATTTGACTTTACATTACAATACAAGTACAAATAATTTGAAATCATTCGCATATAACTTATACTCACTTTGAAAAAAAGTTGTCCAATACATAAATAACATAAGTGAAAAATATTATAATTATTATTTCTTAGGTTTGAGAATTCCTAAAACTCTATAATGATTGTGCTTGTCATGGTTGGTTTCAAAGCCACATATGACACATTTTCTGTGAAGCTTACTACTAACTATTTTCTCAAAAGCACTTTTAATTCTCGATTGTTTTTTTCGACCTTTTGTTTGAGAAGCAATTGGTGGCAATAATTCTTGGTCTTCCTCTGCAACCTCTTCCTCTACATCATCGTCCTCCAATCCCATTGCTGCAGGTGCATGTTCGGTCGCACGGTCAATGTCATCATCTGCTACATCGATATTATTCTCATCCTAATCATATTGATCAACAAAGGCTTTTCCACGTGCGGTAAGTTTTAGTACAATCTTGTAACCTCGAACTGAGCAAGCAGCTTGAATAGCTAACTCTTGAAAGTCAGTCATCAAGTGGTTATACCGCATTGTTTGATTTTGTTCAAAGTCAGTAGTCATTGGAGGACGGGCATCTTCTTCAACAATACTACTGTTTGCATCTCTTGTCCACCGATAAAGTATCATGTCTACAGGAATTTCGACAATATTTTTGACAGTGAAAAATCTAAGAATGTGCTTGCAAATTTCAGCGAAATGTGAAAATAGTTGGCAAGTACATGTTATGGTGTTGGACTGACGATTGTTGGTGACCTCATGATATCTTCGGGAATCTTGACTTGTATCTGCTTTGTACACTATATATATCTTTGTGTCAATAACACAAAGTTCACTTACTTTGTGAATGTTGTACTTCATTGAATCGAGAAGTTGAACTTGAAAACGTCTGAACATCTCTTTAGTATACACTTTCGCAGCATGGACTTCCAAAGATGACCCGCAAATTAAGCTCCGTTTTCGATGGGCGGTTACGTAGTCGGCTTTTCTCTCGTTCAAGAATTGTTTCTGAATAGCCTTTTGACTTTTCACAATAAATTCCTTCATGCATGTTGAAGCATTCACATATCCATCAAAAAACCTATTCATACATTCGCTTCTTCTGGTAGTTGTCATTCCAACAGCAAAAAATCTCTTTATATATACCTGTATCCATTTTTCCTTTACATCGTACAAACTTCTGAGCCACTCATTGTTATGCAATTCATTGTCCCTCATTAGGATATCTCAACGCTCCTCAAATTCGCCGATGGACAAAGAATTATAGACACAGTTGTCAAAATCCGATTTAAATGATGGGTGTTCAGTATATATATGGTGTAACTTTTCAGGAAACTTATTACTGATATGCTAAGAACACAATACATGATGAGTGTTTGGGAGTACTCTTGCAACAACAATACTCATGGCTTTATCTTGGTCAATGGCTTTTCGTTTTGTAAGACCCAAACAAAAGTTTCCTCAGTCTCATCTCTTAATAATGCAAAGCCAAACAAAATCGACTGATAATGGTGGTTAACTCCAGTGAATGGAATAAATGGCATGTCATACCGATTTGTCCTATACGTAGTGTCAAATGTCACCACATCTCCAAAGCGTTCATACATTAATCTTGATCGAACGTCTACCCACAAAATACACGTAATGCAGTTGTTATCATCAACTCTGACATTGGGAAAAAAATTAGTCGCACTTCCGGATTGAAGTTTTTTCAAATAATTGATTACAGCTTGAGCCTCATTTTCATCTTCCGAATCACGCCTTAAATCCCTGACAACATTCCTTATATCTTTATCACTAAAACCTACATTTTGCATTCCACTACCCATTGTGCTCAAAATGTTCATCATCCTACTAGGCCCAATACCAGACTAATTTAAAGTGTCAATTAATTGTCTTGCTACTGGAGTAATATTCTGGTGTGTTTGAATCAAATCTACTTTAGTTGGTGTCACTAATTAATGATTGTGACTCAGCTTTAAAGTTGAAATACGTCAGTGCTCATCTTTTTTTATTATACACAACAAACATTCTAACTTTGCATAATGTGTATCCTATATAATCTATTTGCCTTGTTATTTTTTCAGTAGTACATTCATCATCTGGAATATTTTTTAAAGATGATGGTCTACCGGCTTTTTTCCAAACATATAACCGAGAAGACAAATTATCAGTACCGACATGTTTATGACTAGTAGCAATTCTAATCTCAAATCCATTTTTGAATGCATAAGATCTATAAAAATTTTCTGCATCTTCAACATTAGAAAATAATTGACCAACATATGGAACCATTTCAGTTTTACTACTTCCATCTTCATTGACAAACTCAAATTCATTTGTACACTAAAAACTAGCATGCGATTCAGATGAACTAGATAAAAACATATTTGCAACAGGCATTGAAGCCATTGACAAAGACTTACCAAGATTATGATTGGGTTTTACATAATGGAGATTCCAGAAACGCTCAAAATCAGCAATTGATGAGAAAATGTAGTTGCACTTGGGTTGAAATGAAAATGCAGCGGCGGCATGTACTATAAAAATACTTATGTTTAGGGTTATTAAAACAATGTCTGGTGTTTTTTTTATTCCTATATCCTCCACCCGGTATCTTAGTTACCGAGTGGGTGATGTAAATAAAATTACATTTTTTTTATCCCACTCGTCATCTTAGTTAATGGGTGGGAGTTTGAATTTTTATTTTTTTTATCCCACCAGACATCTTAGTTAGCGGATGGAAGAATTTTTTTGTTTTTTGTTTTTTTTTCCGTTATGTATGCAGGCATGTACTCTTTTTTGAATATATTTTTTTTATCCCACCCAGCATCTTAGTTAGCGGGTGGGAGGAATTTTTTTGTTTTTTGTATTTTTTCCGTTATATATGCAGGTGTATGCAGGCATGTACTGTTTGATTTTATTTTATTTTTGTTAAACTTAGTTTAAACAAAGAAAAAATTAATCACTCCACCTGGCATCTTAGTTAGCAGGTGGAGGAATTTTTTGATTTTTTTTTTAAACTTAGTTTAAACAAAAAAAAAAAAATAATAATAATCACTCCACCCGGCATCTTAGTTAGCGGGTGGAGGTTTTTTTTTTTTTTTTATACTTAGTTTAAACCAACAAAAAAAAACACTCCACCCGACATCTTAGTTAGCGGGTGGTGGAGGGTTTTTTTTTTTTTTTTTTATACTTAGCTTAAACTAACAAAAAAAAACTGTTGAAGGTTGTTTGATTTGATTTGATGACTGTTGTGCAAAAATGATTGTGGCAAATGTGCTTATATGGTTGATTGTCCATATGTATCTGACTAAGTGTTTGTGTTAATGTGCCTATGTGCTTACTTGATTATGTGCGTATATGTTTTAAAATGCTTATGTGGTTAATTGACTAAGTGATTACATGTTAATTTAAATATCTGTCTACATGATCATGTGTGTATGATATATATTACCTGATTCAAATATTGTGATTTGCACACTTATATAGCACAAATATGATCTTGTTGAAAACTATATGCTGCTTATAATAAGAGTAAAAGTTATCTGGTTCAAATGTTGTAAAGTCCTTTTGAAAAGAATTATGTGTACAAAGGACTTAGATAAAAGATCAGAAATGTTAGGTTGATCTTTTCGTAGAAGTTACTCTGCATTAAAGATAAATACTATAAGCAGAGTAATATAAGATTAAATCATTGTTATATGGCAAAGTTTGTAAAGTCCTTTCAATGTAATGATGTACAAGGACTTAGTTAGAAAATATCAAATCTATTAAGCTGATCGTATGTTATATCTGTTCAGTCAATATAATCGTAGAATGGACTCTACGATTCCAAGTAAAGAAGACTCAACGATTCAGTCTGTTCGTAGAGTGGACTATACGACTCCATACCAGGATAACTCTAAGATCATCAAGGAGAGACAGCTGTGCAAAAGTTCTACAGAATATACAAGCTGAATTGAAGAATTGATCAAGTACAAAACGTAGAGCAGAACTCTACGATCGTTGAACAAACAACTAAGCAAGCCTTCAGGAAACGTAGAACCAGAGAAGAAATGTACTCTACGATATGCACAAACTGGCAAGATCGTAGAGAGGATTCAAAGAGCAAGCACAATACGAGAACTCTACGATTTGCACAGAAGGACAAAATTGTAGAACGAAATCGTAAGGCAAAGCACTGCAGTCCACAACTCTACGATTTGCACAGAAGGACAAGATCGTAGAACGAAATCGTAAATCAAAGCACTGCAGTCAGTAACTCTACGATCTGAACAAAATAGCAAGATCATAGAGTGAGAGAGAAGATCGCTCCAACTCATCGTTTTACTTGACCTACTTCATGTAACATTCATGGAGCCGAATTCGTAAAGTCAGAATGATCAGTAAGTCACTCAACGAATTCGCTATGCAGTTCATAACCAGTAAACTAACAGAACTGCAATATGGTGTGAGAAAAAAGAGAAAACTCCTTGACCAGATTAAAGAAAGATTAAGTGCTGTTAAAGATCAGATGCATATCAGAGTCACAGAAGACTTTGTGTCTAAACGACCATAAAACAGGACCTACTGCTCAGAAGAATGGTGAAAATAGTATGGCTAATAGGATATCTCTGAAAGCAATAGAGCAACTGGTTATCAAAGTCAAGGAAGATATTTAATGATGGATCAGAAAATTAAATATATCAAAGAATATAATAATCTTTGATAAACAAATCTGGAAGTGCAACGGCTAAAAATGCAGAAAGCAAAGCTACAGGTTGATGTGACAGTACATATGTCAGAAAAGGGAAAAACACTAACACAAGCAACAGAAAGTCAACATTAAAGATATCAAGGATCTGCACAAAGCCAAAGGAACCCAATGGATCTTTTTAAACGGTAAAATATGCACAAATATATAAAGATAAATGCTCACAGAGAAAATGGGTTGTTGAACATACAAGAGAGGATGGTGGACAACAACAGATCGTAGAGCGAAACAAAAAATGAATATGCTGAAGAACACTCTACGATCCACCAGAACACTAACACTGAATTGAGAGAGACATAGAGAGAAATGACTCTATTGCAAGATAAGTGTTTAAAGCTGCTAAGCACGTGAACGAGAGAAGCCTAAATGCCAACTTGATACAGACATGTTAGCTACTGAGTACCAAAAAGGAGAAGCTTCACAGTCATCTCAGAAGCACATCTCGAGAGGCAATAAAATGTCTATGATAAGAAGAAACAACTGAGTACCAAAAGGAAAGAGTTTCACAGTCATCTCAGAAGTTCGTCTCGATAAGTTATCAAGTACCAAAGGAGCTGAATTGCCAAAGTTTAGCAGTACAATGGGTGATCACAAGTAGCTATTGAGTATATAAAGAAGCCAAGCATCATTGCCGAACTCAATATCATTTCAAACATGATCACATCCTGCTACTGAGTATTTAAAGACAATGGAACTTAAAGTATAACTCAGTAGCAACTCCAACATCTATCAACAAACAAGGAGCCAAGTCTGCTGGACTTGAAGAAGGCAGTTGTGTCCTTGTCTTAGTGACTAAAGGAGCCAAGTCTGCTGGACTTGAAGAGGGCATTTGTGTCCTTGTCTTAGTGACTAAACTAGCCAAACCTGCTGGGTTTGAAGGGCTCTTAGTGAACCAGAGTTTCCAGGCCTGCTGAGCTTGAAGGGTTCTGTATGAGCCATCCTTAGTGAATTTCCTACTTGTTAAAATAGAAGAATGGAGTAAGAATTATTCAGTCTCCGAACCACTTAAACTCTCTGGTGTCATTTACATTCTTTCATATATAGATATAACTGCTATGATTGGTTTACTGGACAAATGGCTATCTTCAATACAGTCTAAACTTAACTAAGAAGTTTTATAAATCTTTAAGGGGAGTTTTCAAACTAATATTCCGCTGTGCAAACTAATCTTGATTAAATTAACTATTTGGTAATATTATTTAATTTAAGTAAAAAGTTTTTAAGAGATCTATTTAACCCCCCTTCTAGATCACTTGTGTGGTTCCGGGAACTAACAAAAATCACTTCACCAGGCATCTTAGTTGGGTGGTGGAGGGGTTTCTTTTTAATTTTTTTTTTTAAACTTCGCTTAAACAAAAAAAAAATTATGTCACTCCACCCGACAGCATAGATGGCGGGTGGAGAATTTTTTTTTTTTTTAAAACTTAATTTAAACAAAAACACACACACACACACACACACACACACACATATATATATATATATATCACTCCACCCGGCATCTAAGTTAGCAGGTGGAGGATTTTTTGATTTTTTTTTTCTACCCGTTATCTTAGATAGCAGGTGGGATTCATCTCATCCATTAAAATTATTATTTCAACGGTTCAAGATGCATTTGCTGGAATACTGTCCATAGCAAACGCTTGTTATAGATCATTCTCCATATATATATATATATATATATATATATATGTGTGTGTGTGTGTGTGTGTGTGTGTGTGTGTGTGTGTGTGTGTGTGTGTGTATAATAATAATTATTAAAAAAACATACATAAATATAGATAGTTTCATAACTTTTTCAACAGTGTCACTACTTCTTTGAGACATTTTGACAAACAAGCGGCAATTAATTTCCTGTGCCACTATTATCTTCCTCTGCCTTTCTTGCTAGCTCACAACTGATTGTATGTAATTTCAACTGGGTTCTGTCATTTATGCACTAAATATAAACTGTTTGGCTTTCAGATTTTACATTACAAAATTTTGTAGTCTTATATACAAAATTTGTAAACATGAAGGATTTAATTTTATGCCATTTTATCCTTTAAAATTATTAATTTAGTAGTTGTGAACTTGTGATATAGGATAATAAAATTATAATGCTAAATTCGAACATGTTATGTAATTTTATAATTAATAAAAAAATAACTCTTTTCGTGAAAGGGATATAGTACCTTGTTGCAACAATTCAACCTGTTGTGTGCATCCTTGGATATGCATAATCTACTTGGTTGAAGAGCTTCAAACATTTTATGGCATATCAACCATAATATATAGTTAAATACTCCACAAAGATGTCCCGGTTAAGTAAAGTAACTTGGTCTTAACAAAAGTAACTTACGAAAGTTAAAACTTTTATGCTACGTTTGTTTTAAAAAATGATGGGTGAAATGTAATTATATGTGTTAATTCGGATCTTGGAGAAACAAATTCAACTCACCACAACAAACAAATTAATAATCTTCCTCTTTACCCGAGATATATGATTGGGCGACTATCTAAAATGTTAAAATATTTTAATTTCAAATTATAAAATTAATATTAATTTTTTAAAAGTTAATTTAAAATATTTTTAAATTTAAAATTAACATAATTTATTTAAATTTTAAAAATAATAAATCTTATAATTAGTAGTATTTTTTAGGTAGTTTGTGATATTTATAATTGTATTAACATAATTAAATGAATTCATGTTAATTTTGAATTTAAAATTATTTAAAATTAACTTTTAGAAAATTAATATTAATTTTATAATTAAGAATGGAAGGAGTATTAATTAGCATACTATATAGAACTTAAATAATATTTTTTTTTTCATCAAAAGAGTATGGAATAATTTTGAGAACGCATAGTAATTCACAAATTTGAATTTAAGGATTTACTACGATTTTGACTCACGGACCCAAAAAAACAATTCTTGCTTATTTGGAGAGAAGACCTACAATAAGAAGGGGCTAAACTATATACCTAGGAGTAGACTGGCAAAATAAGACGTTGGACAAAGTTGGGTTTGGGCTTATGAACGAAAGTAATTGAATGTATGAACCAAAGTGGGCTTATGAACGAAAGTAATTGAATGTATGAACGAAAGTGAGTTTTCACAAACAAAATCATCAAAAGTATTTAACGGATTTAATCATCGAAAAATACTTCCGGTGTGATAGTAAGAATAGACTCTAGATTAACAATTGAGGCAAAAAATATTTAATATGTTAATGATAGAATAAGATGGATGTACCTCTATTATTCACCTGTATTTATAGTTTAACACCCCCATCTTTGAATTGTAATTCCTAGTTAGAATTGTATAGAAAAAATTTATTGAAAAAGGTAAGTACCATACAGAAGTTAGCATTAAATATGGTAAATACTTTCTTTAGTTGGCAAGGCAGTGACCAAAGCCTATTAGACTTAGAAGTTTATTATGGACGCTTAAATGATAATGGGCTGACAGAGAATAAAGCCCACTAGAGCAACTCAAAATGTGCGGCCCAACATTGTCCCCCACTCCTCCAAAGAATAAAGTGAAGTAAAGGAGTATAACAAAATAGGCTTGGGGAGCCTGTGAGACTACTAAGACTGAAGGCAAAGTCTAAAGGAAGGGGAATTTAATTCATAATTGAAAAGGTCACCTTTAGATTAGCAGTAATGCAAAAGAGAGTAATCACCCAATGTGGGCTGATGGGTGTCTATTGCCCTTACTTTGGGCTACTGAGAAATGGATCTAAAAGTACCTAGTTAAATATTGATAAAACCTACCTAATCAATAAAAAAAATTATATGGTAAGTCCAAAGGTCTATATTCTTACGCATGTAAGAAGATAAAAGGTTGTGATGGCATGACAGATAAGTCTCAAGGCCACGAGCACGTGAATATAGGGGGTTTGTGCCTCATTACTCTCTAGTCGTTGGATTATAATCAATAAAGCCATTAATTACATATATAAATAGAGAATGAGTGAAAACACTCCCACTTTTCTAGCAATTAAAGTATTAAAGTACTTGAAATTGAATCGAGCCCTAATTTTAACCGATCAAGTCCAGAGACATCCATTCTTTCATCTCTAAAGTTGTTTTTAGCAAGACCTTTTTTTTCTTAACTTTTCATGCGTATTAATTGTAATGGCTAGTTTTTCTCACAAACTAGGCCCGTCTTCGTCTTCTCGTATTGAGGATGAAGTTATTAAAGCCATTAAGGGGAGTCCAGAGGTCAGACGTGTGTAAGAACTCCAACCGATGTAAAGGCACACAATTTAACCAAGTACACTAAAGATGGGTATAGGGTATCCAACATTCTATTTAAGATTTTTAAAGGAGATGTAGAGTTATTGAAGACTGGATTTTATATTCCTAAGAATTATAAGGTTAGAAAACCTACGGAAGGGGAGAAAATATTTTAACAGCCCGGTGAGGGTTGAATAACCAAGTCTTGACATCTTCTCCTCTTCGGCCTTAGATTCCCCTTCCAAGAGTTCGTACTCGAACTTCTCCACACTATAGGACTAAGTTTAAACCAATTAATGCCCAACTCTTACATCCACCGTAATAGCTTTATGGCATTTTGTCATAAGTAGGGTGTCAAAAGTAGGGTGTCAAACCCTCTCTAGATTTTCTCGTTCAATCCTTTTACATTAGTGCTTGCAAGGAGAAAATGGTCTATCAGTTCAAAAAAACAGATAGGCAGAGATATGCCGATAAGGACCCCTTCGAGCAATTAAGGATAGCACAAGGACTGGTTCTACATAAAGGGACCAGAAACAATGCTTTTTGGTCCTTGATTGGAGCCAAATAGATCCCAATTGAATCCCCATTAAGATTAGTTGGGTCAGATTGGGGGAATTTAAGTTTCTTTACTCTAAGAGGCCTTCGTCTAAGGAAGATAAAGTTCTGAATGACCAAGACTAGTTGTTTAGCCATAATTGTTAGTGCTGACCTTCATTAAAGCTTGTATAATTATTTTCATTTCATAATATATTTTCACGTCTTGAGTTTTAACTGTTCTTCATTGTGGTGACAGTGGCCAATCAACCAAATAAGAAACTAAATGAGGCTATTCTGGATGTTACGGGGTCCCTAGAAAACCTATGACCGCTATAAAGAAGCTGAAATTAGCCCGACATCACAAGGGAAAGGCAATGGCCTCTTCTACTAAAGTAATTGCTCCTTCACTTCCTCTTTCTCCTCAAAAAGTCCCAACAAGCCCTCATCCTTCTTTCCTAGTGCTAATAATGGAGGAACCTTTTATAGTACAGCCGATTAACAAGGTTATTACTACCTTTGAAGTAAAAGAGGTAAGGAGAGAGGAGGAATATATCGCTGGAGACCGAGGAGGGCTCCAACTCTCAAATGGCCATAAAGAAGTAAAATGTGATAGCTTAGAAACCTCAACGGCAGGTGAGAGCTGACGCTCCATTCTTTAGGGTGATTGAGGACTTCTCGATCGGTCCATACCAAGGGTTCAAGCTTCTTATTGATCATCAAAGGTATGAAGGGCTGAATCTGGAATACTTAATTCTTTTGTAAAGGCAACAACTTGGCCAAGTAACTATAATTTAGTTTATGTCTTCACTTTCAATTCTAATTTTAATTATTAAGGATGAATTTCTTTTCTTTTGGACAGGCCAACACTACCTATGCTACATAATTGGTGAGTACTACAAATTTACTAAACATTACAAAAACATAGAAAATCATCTTAGCCGATCGGAGGCCAAAACTACTAAAGCCAAGAAATGGCCAACGAGCGAGATAGCCAAATAAAAAATTGCTACAAAATACTTCAAAAGATTGAGGTAGAATGATGGCAAGCCAAGGTGACCCGTCAAGCAGTTGAGGATACTAAAAAAGCACCCAATGAAACTGTTGAGAGAGAGGGGACCAGGATAACTGAACTGGAGCTGTAACTGATAAATTCCCAAGTTTGTTTTATTAATAAACATCTAACTTAGATCATCAAACTGAGCATATCTAGAACTGAACGGTGAATTTTCATTAAGTTGTTGAGGAATGGTCAGCGAATGAAGCTAAATGGAAGAGATAAGCTCTTAGGTCTTCGTCTTTGATTCTCCTGGAGATGAAGTAACAAATCATAGAAGAATACAAAAGGTCTGTTGAATATCTCGAAGAGGTCAATGTAAAGGTGACCAACGGGTTTGATGAGGGCTTTGAGTATGTAAAGTCATTGATCCTGGATAAGGGGTTAATCCTCGAAGTAGTAAGAGTTATTGACCTTTAAATTTTACTCCTTTTTTTATTCTTATTGTAAATTCAACTTAAGTAATAAAAATATATTTTTATCCCAGGTTGTCTTATGCTTGTATATTTTTTGTTTGGTTATGATATTATTGTAATGTTTGATAGTATGTTAGGACTTAGGCTTCCTTTCCACCCTCAGTCTTATTCAAATAGTTGAATAATAAAGCTGAAAAGTAGAATAAGTGATACATTAGATCAAAACATGAATAAAAGATAATAATATAAGTCATAATCATTTGTTTTATAAAAATATTGAAGGTGTAACACATATTGAGTGAAGCAGCATTGGAAAAAAGTTTAAGTATTAATCAACATTGATGAAATCTATCACTAAAAGTACCACCGAAGCTGAATAGCATACCATGTATTTGTAATAGGCTTTTTATCCATAGTCTGAAGTTTATATGTTCTAGGCTTCAAGACTGCAATGATCATGTAAAGACCTTCCCATGTAGGCATTAACTTTTTTGTGTCCAACTTGCCGAAGAACAAGGTCCTAACTTGGAAAGTTCTATTTTTAACCTTTTTGTTGAAGTGTCAAACCGTTCATTGTTAGTATGTTACAAGTCTAAGGACTGCCATGTCACGACTCTCTTTAAGTACGTTAAGGTTCAACTAAAACTATTCAAGTAAGTCAAACTCTTCCTATTGGAATTAGAGAGTTTTTCTCTTATCATAGACCTTTTAGAGACGACTCTTCTTGTCATTGTCTAATGGTTGACATGACTGCGAGTGTGCCGCTCCTTGGGAACTACCATGATAAATTGACGATGGTTATAGCGCTGTCATGGATCGTTATAGAAAGTGGTTAAAATGAGAACTCTACTAAATACTAGAATGTCCTCCTTCTAGCGTTAATGTTAATGCTCACTTTTGTCCACACATTCAACCATCAACTTGGACATGAACCTACACAAAGAAAGCCATCAAAAGTACTTGACGACTTATGCTGCTAGGGAATACCTTTGGTATGGTAATAAGAATAGGCTCTAGGTTAACAATGAAGGCAAAAAGTATTTAGTAGGTTAATGATAGAATAAGATTGATGTACTTCTATTATTCACCTATATTTATAGTTTAGCATCCCCGTCTCAATATGATTGTAATTCTTAATTGGAATTGTTTAGAAGAATCATATTAGAAAAGGTAAGTACCATAAACAAGTTAGTATTGGATATGATAATTGTGTGATACCTTAGTTGACAAGGCGGTAACCCAATTCTATTAGACTTAAAAGTCTATTATGGATGCTTAAATGATAATGGGATAACTGGGAATAAAAACCATTAGAGTAGCTCAAAATACGCGACCTAACACACATACACACATAAATAATAATCTAAAAAAGAATTTTACAATTGAATTAATTTGATAAACAAAATTTATATAAGAACCTCGCACGGGTTACAAGCTTGTAACCTTAAAAATGACAACAAATAATACATAAAATTAAATAATATGAATTGATAATTATTAGTATTCCCTTCGATCCTTCCTCAAAAGTATGTTCAAAGTAAGTTTCATACAAATTAAAAAAAATTAAAGGAGAGGATAGAGTGAAAAATAATTACCAATTTTGTTCATAGTGAGCCTTATGCAAGTATATTAATAAATCTTTATCTCTTTTAAACTTAGTGAACTCCATTTTAGTATATTTTTTAGGATAAATTAGTCTTTAAGTTTATTTTATATTTTAATTATGTACTTTAAGACATTTTTTGTGGATAAAATATTTTTTAGTTAAGTATTAACGCTAAAATCTGTCGGGATGCTTGTCCACCGTCAACGGCACTAAACCTGCACAAGAAAACAACCGAAAGCTTGACAGCTTGGGCCGACGGGGGATAGCTCTAGTGTGAGAGTAAGTACAGGTCTTAAGAAATGTTAACAATTGAGGTGCTTAGAGTTTAACAGGGTGAATTGACATTAGATTGTACCTAAATTGTTAGCCTTCCTTTTATAGACGATGCCCTCCTCTAACTGTTGGGTATGTGCAACGGTTATGATCGAGAGTAATGATGCACGATCCCCATCATGACTGGTAACTACTGTAACCTCCAGATTAAATGTATGAATGGTAACTGTAAGATAAATGTCACGCCATTAAATGATCCAGGGTGTAGAGCGTAATGGTCCAAGCTTCTCTAGGTTGGGTTATTAAGCTAAATGGACTTCAAGGGCATAAAGCCCAATCAAATCAACTTATTTGATTTTAGTAAAAATCTACAGCAAAACATTGTCCCCACTCCTTTAGCATATAAAATATCGTGAAGGAGTAGAGAATTGTGTCTTTGGGGTCCATAAAAGGCGTCTGACTGAAGTGAAGACTTCTTTGGGAGTTTAAATGCATCCAACCAAAGAGAAAACTATTCAAAGGTTTTAAATGTCCATCTGAAGGATTAAAGGATAAAAAAAAATTGGGGCCTTTTAATATTTAAACATTATAGTCGATTCGATTTGAAATTCGAAAAGACGTATTCTCATGCGGTGCTTTTGGGAATTTTAATTTTAAAAGACGTAAAGACTGGGTAGATGAAGTGGACAATAATTATTAGTGCAGTTCTTAATTTGAAGCTGATTATGTCCTTTCAACAAATTGATCGCGTCCATCCAATTTCATCTAACCTCTTAAAGGGGGTAAAAGTAAATCGCCCGTTCACTTTTTACATGCATCTGATTTCACAAATAAGAGATTTTCAAACCCTAACTTTTTGTTGTCGTCCAACTCGTCATTAATCATCCATTCCGGTCTAATTTCCCCTTTATTCTGAGTAAGTTTCCATCCTTTTTTTAATTCCTTCCAAAATGATTAAGCAAGAAACGAGGAAAAACCACTCTGCCTCAGCTCTAGCTCTATCTTCCCCTGTTAAGGGTGGAGCTACAACAGTTAAGCATGGTATTTTCGGGGGGGAAACGCAAAATCCCGGTGGTAGTGAAGGAAAGATATATTGAGCAACATAATTGATGTAAGTATGCCACCGACGAGTATAGGGTAGTCAATACCCCCTCCGTCATCATAGATATAGACTTGCAATTATTAAGGACTGAATTTTTCATTCCTGATGACTATCAGATTAAGGGTCCCACATCCGAAGAGAAAATATATTGGTAACCTTGGGATTCTGATGGCAGGCTATGGATTGTCATTTCCAAAAAATAGTTCATATTCGTCCTTCATTTCCCATTAAGGCATTTTCTTATTCATTTTCTCCATACCACAGGTCTTAGCCTTAATCAATTAGTACCCAATTCTTGTATTTACCTTTTTAGTTTCATGGTTTTCTATGCCTCCAAAGGCATAAAACCCAATTTAGATTTCCTTTATCAATTTTTTGCCTTAGGAAATAATAGAGAGAGTGGGTTTAATCATCTCACCAAGCAAGTAGGCAGAGAGGTCTTGATGGAAACCCCATCCAATAATAAGGGGTGGAATAAGGAATGGTTGTTCATCAAAGGGCCAGACACTGACTTGATCGGTCCTTGGGTAGAGTCGAATTGGGAACAGATGAACCTGTTAGGATTAGTCCGAAAAGGCTAGAAGAATTTGAGTTCTTGTATGCTCAGAGGTCGAAGAAGGCTCATCAGGATCATCTTAATGATCAAGATTTTTTGTACTTGTTTAACTATGAGTGTCCAAATGAATCCTTTCAAATCAGTCATTTGTTGTTAGTTGAAGTAACCTCGTTTCCTTTTCTTGTAGTGGCTAATCAATACAAATCTACTCACAATGAGTCCATCTTGGAAGCCATTGGGCTTGTTAGGAAGAAGATATCGGGTATCGATAAGCTTATAGAGGCCAAGAAGTTAAAAGAATTGGGGCAACTGCCTCCTTCAAGTGGACTAGGGGCTCTGTCGTAACATCTTCCCATGCTGAACCAATTGCTTCAACCCATACAATTTTTGCATCCCCTTCAGGAGCGATTGCGATTTCTTATCTTTAGGTCCAAATGAAAGTTGTCAATCCTCTCGCTAGTGCTGATCCGAAGAAGTTTCTCCAGCCAGTGCTTACTATGGAAGAAGAGTCTGGCGTTTTGAGGAGGCTACAAGATTGAAAATTAAGTTGAAGAGGAAGGAGAAGGTCCTAGACCCTCAGCTCACACCTAAAAAACAAAAAATGATATCCGAGGGGACAATCTCTAAAGACCCTGCTGGGATATCTTGTTTTGTTGGCCTAGAGGAATTTGGGCCCAAGGCTTTTGAATGTTTCTGATAAGCTGTTAACGAGCCCATGTTCGAGGGAAAAGATCTTCAATCCCTTATGAGGATGCTCTTCTTGCATCAAGCTCAAATAAATTTCTCGTTCTCGCATCCTTTTGGTATTGTATTTCTTTTATTTCCTGACACTTAGATTGTCATGTTATCATGTCAATGTTACTACCCTTCATGTTATCGAATAGCTAGAAGGAGCTCCCTAAACAGTCTGAAGAGTCCAAAAAGGCCAAGAAGTTCTATGACAGTTTCAAGTCCGTCTTTTAGGGTATAAAGATTCTCCAGTCTGACTATGACAAACTCATGAAGGATAGAGAGGATATTAAAGCTTCCTTGGTTGAAGCTAACACATAAATTGCAAACTTGAAAGAAGAGTTAAAGGCCTCCCAGGTAGAGAAGTCAATAGTTGAATGATTGACTGTCGAAGCCAATAAAAAGCTTAAAAAGAAGGGAAATCGACGAAGAATCATCGAGGAAGAGCTAGGTAAGGCCCAAACTTGTCTTCGGGAGAGAGATGAAACCGTCAGGATCTATACCGAAAGGCTGGCCAACTTAGGGAAATATTTTCAAAGAGTGATCGATGGTTGGTCTACCAAATAAGATGTCATGGCCAAGGATTCTTCTCTTCCAATATATCCCTCCCATATTGCCCCGAGACATACGCCAAAGGTTCATCGATGACTATAAAGCCTCATCAAACTTCGCTAAAGAAATCAATCGCCATGTGTTAGGCGAATTTAATGAAGGCTTTGAGTTGGCCAAGCAATTGATCTGGGAGAAAGGTCATTCTCTAGAAGACCTCGAGCTTTCTCTTCTCGAGGAATAGCTTCTTTATTATATTTCCTTTATAAACTTTTTTGTTAAAACTTTGCAAATCTTCTGATTTAGATTTTATAAATCTTTTGATCAGAATTTTAAATTTACATTATATCTTTCTCTTGTCTTCTTTTTTCCGCTCTATTGTGCTAAATATTATCTGTGTTCGATTTGATTATTACTCCTTAGACTTCCCTGCCTCTAGCCTTATATGAGAAAATTAAAGATAAGGCTTAAGAATAAGGTAAAGCGTTAATCAAAACAAAAGAAAGTAATATTTAATAGAACGGTTATCAGACAAGTAAGTGTTTCGGTTTAAAAATAACCTTTAGGATTAACCTCTTCGGGAGCTTAATTTCCTCCTACCGAAGAGTCATCTCCTTCGGGAATCCAAGGGTATTGGATCAAAGAATATATCCTTAAAAGCCTAAAGATTTCAGGCCGAAGGGCAATTCTTTCGAGAGTTTTTAAACATCCAATCAAAGGTAAGTCTCATTCAGGAGCTAAACGACACTAATTTAAAGGAAAAACTTCTTTGGGATCCCAGGGTTGTCAAAGTGAAGGGTGAAGCCTTCAGGATTCTAGGTTTTCGACCAAAGAGAAAACTCCTTTGGGATTCCAAGGATGTCAGACCAAAGTATATTTTTTTCAAGATTTCCAAGGTTATCAGACAAGAGGACAATTTATTTCAGAACAAATACTTTGGACTTGGGCCAAATGTGCAATTCTTAGGATTAGGTCAAATGTGCATTTTAGAAGCCCAAGTGTGGGTCAAATGTGCAATTGTGCAAATACTTTCAGAACAAAGAGGACAATTTATTTCAGAACAAATACTTTGGACTTGGGCCAAATGTGCAATTCTTAGGATTAGGCCAAGTGTGCATTTTAGAAGCCCACCAGAGATCCACTAAGCTTTGAACTTTTAGTAATTCATAAGTCCAATTCTGAAACGTAACACAGCCTGGCCTAAATCTTTGAATTTCAAAAGAAACGTGATTCAAGGCGATAAATCCCCGAGAATCTCAACCGGTTATCTTGTAATAAAAATCATTGTAATCAATCTAGAGAATCCCAACAGATTGTTAATAATTTATGAGTTTTTAAGTATTTGTAGTATTTTAGGTAATTTATTTAATTTTATGTATTTATGTTATTTTTATATTATTTTTAATTTTATTTTGTACGAAAAAGGAATTAAAATAAAACTGAAGGGCATTATCGTAATTACACCAAAGTCTGGTGACATTTTCGTAAATAAGCAAACCTAGCAGTTGGGCGCCATGCGCATTAGGATTTGGGAAGCAATTGAAGCATGGAACAATGTCGTCTTGGTGGAATCAGAATTTAAGGTTGAGCGCGCATGGCGTGATAAGGATTCAGCAGATGCAACAACAAAAAATGTCATTGTTTGGCGTCACTAGGGGAGTGCAATGCGCGGACGACCATGAATCAGCCTAAACGACGGCGTTTTGTAGCGAACACATAGGAATAACAGTTGGCAGTGACAGGGTCGCGTTTGGTTGCACATTAATGCACAGTTCGGGATTATTTTTATAAATTTGATTACGAATTGGATTTTAATTCCACTTTTATTTAGGATTATTATTGTAAGTTATAAATATACTTCGTGACTCTTATTTTCAGTATATTAACATAGATTAGAATAGTACTAACATAGAATTATGCATAGTTATACATATAATTATTAGGAGCTTAGATTTTTATCAAATCTGAAGAAGAAGAATTCAAGGAAGGATTCGAGAATTCAAAGCGGAGAATTGGAGATCACGTTAAATATCATATTTTAATCTCTAACTCTTCTCTTTTATTTTTGTATTCTTGGGATGATATTTAAATTTATGATGAATTCTTTTTATTCAGTTATAGACTAATTATTTAATTAAGATTGAAATGGAACTCAATGTGTAGTTGAATTAATTTGCTTTTTTTTTTAATTATTGATAATTATGTATGAATTGTTTATCATATTTTGTGTGTTCATATATTAATTATTTGCGCAGTAATTAATAGGATAACTTGTACAAAATTAGAAAATGGAGTGTAAATTTAGATCTGAGTATGATAGCAGTTGTTCATGTATTCTGCATGTGATGGAAATAAGATTAGTATATAGGATAGTAATATACTTATATATCTTTTGCAACCTTAAAGAGAATTTGAGCTTAAAATCTTGATTAACATATTTCACATAGGAATATAGTAATTTAATTAATTAGGATATTCCTCTCTAGTTCTGTTGCCTTAGGGTTGGATTTAGAATGATTTGTTTATGTGACTATTGGAAGAAGCATATAAATACTATAAAGAATTCTAGATTAACAATTTTATATAATTAATTAATTAAAAAGAGATTAAAGAAATTTAAATGAAGCATTGTGAGTAATTATAATCTTAAGTATTATTAATCTGATTTAATCTTTATCATTTAAATTAGTTAGTTAGTTGGTAATTTTAATTAGTTTTATTTTATAATTTATTGCAATTGTTTAAATAAAATTAATTTAATATAAAATTATTAATAGGTAACTATTATTATTTAATTCTTTATGGGAACGATACATTACTTGTCATTATAGTGCTATTTGATCGCGTATACTTGCATGTATTTTCTATGTTAAAAATAGGCAAACAATTGTCTTGGAGCAACGGACGTTTCAAAATTCAAAAGCAGAATAATTGCTGAGGCTCTTTAAATTCCTGCTGATTCGATCTTCCAAGAAGCAATATAAATAGAAGTGGACTTGGTGATTTTTTCTCAAAACCTCAGATTTCCAAAGAGAAAAGTGCTCATGAAAATTAGTGGTCCTCCATCCTCAAACTTTATGGCTTCATCTTTCCCTATTGTTATTGAGGTAGTGATCACATATCTGAGCGATGGAAGAGAGTATGACATGAGGGAGTTCACTCATTCCATGATGGTTTCATATGTGTCTCTCTAATGGCTCTTCATGTAAGGACGTCTCTTTAATTGTTCTTCACGTAAAAGGAGGGGTTCCCCTTATTGCTCTTAATTCTGGGCTTATGAAAAGGCGAGATATGTCCATCTGATCATTAAGATTGGATATTTTCTCCCTTGCTTTGAGCTCTTTGAATCATTCTAGTTCTTCCTTTGCTTCCAAAGATGAGCTTCTAGAGGAGCATACTCCTCTTTTGCTCTTCCCTTTCACGAAGAATTGAGAGAGCCAAGAACTGGATTCGATATTTTGGGTATAAGTGACATTATATCCTTGCTTTCCTTCAACAAGTCAAGGTTTTTCTGAATCCCCCTATTGTTGAGTATTTCTTCAAAATCTTGTACCCGAGAAGATGGAACTCCAATCTCGACAGGTATTAAAGCTTCTGTTGTGACACCCCCAAATCTGGGCCCACACAGCTCAAACTTGAGTTATCAAAAGACTACAACAAAATTATTACAAAGTAGTACAACGTTCAACAGTACAGTGTATAATAATACACAACTAAGTCTTCACTATTATTATCACACTTATTTTACAACACGTGAAGACTGTAATAGCTATCCCTCGGACTCTCACTCCATCCCCCGGCTAGACCCAGCTACGTTCTCATCTCCTGTTAAAAAAAAGTAATTGAACAAAAGAAAGGGTGAGCTCAAATAGTCCAGTAAGAAATATCATGACTAAGATAATGACGAATAAATTATCATTAGCCTTCAACAGTTGAGTTCTTGATAGAATACAATAGACTACAAGGTTTATATCAAAAACTATAGTTAAATTTTTGAACAATGTTCAGATCAATAATAGCAGTGGAATGAGCAATCTATTAGAAGAATAATGCAGACTATAATGTCCACTCGCTTATCTTTTTAGTAAAAACATCATCAACTTTTATCATTTGAAATACCATTAGTCATGATAATAAAAATTCACAGTTCCTGGTCATAATCATGCAAATCAACAGTTCATCTTTGCACTACGGGCCAAAGATATTCAATATATCACCAGCGGTCATGATTATACCAGATTCAGCCTTTGGTCATAATCATACCAAACAATAGTTCATCTATGCACTACGGGCCAAAGAGAACTTTCAATATAATACCAACGGTCATGATTATACCAGATTCAGCATTTGGTCATAATCATACCAAACAACAGTTCATCTATGCAGTACGAGCCAAAGAGAACTTTCACCACGTGCCATAAAAGACGCCGAACAAATGTATCGCCTTTAACATATTATATCGCCTTTAACCTAACATCTGTTCAACAATTATATTGCATATGTGCCCCCGGCCACAGATATTCACAACAACTTGATTCTTGAAGATTAATATAAAGAATAGTGATACGAATGATGAACAGAATAAACAAGATAAACAATAAGTATTGGAAGTTTACTTTGTGCAGATTCAAATAATGTCCAAATTGTCAACATGATGCGGGGTGAAATTTAAAAATGATATTCAAGATTCACAGTTCAGAATAACAGTTACAGTTCAATAGAAAGGTTCAGAAAATAGGAAGATTCAGTTGAAATAATGAAGTTCAACTATTATGGAACATATAATATTTTCAAGAATTATAGAAGCAATAGTTCCATAATAAGTTTCGATTTAGGAGTATGAAAGAAAATAATATTCCTTTCCATAGCAGGTTTGATTAACAAAAGGTGAAGGAAATTAATATCCCTTACCATAGTAAGTTTGAATAATGGAAGATGAAAAAGATGGTATCCCTATGAGTATAAAGGAAAATGATATCACTTACGAGTATGAAAGAAAATGATATTACAAACGAATATGGAATAAAAGTGTCATGTGATAATTTGTGTAGACAAATTATTTCCACACGAGACAAATAAAAAATAAATACAAAGGGTTATTCACCAACAGGTAGTAATCCGCGCAGTAAGGTTATTCCCACAATTTAATAAAATTTGAATATGAAGAGTTATTCACCAAACAGACGGTAATTCGCGCCGTAAGGTTATTCTCAGAGATTAATAAGGAATGAATACGATAGGTTATTCACCAACAGGAGGTAATCCGCGCCGTAAGGTTATTCCCACAATTTAATACATGGAAATAAATGGCATAAGAAAGAAACGATATTATTTTCGAGAATCAAAGAATGATAATCCCTTCCAGTAAGAAAGAACATAATATCCATTTATGATGATGAAAAGAATGATACCCCTTACCGTAGTAAGTTAGAATATGAAAGAAGATGATATTTCTTACCTTAACACGTGACTAGATATTGATTTAAATGAGGTTGATCAACCTATATATTTATAATAAAATTAGTAATTACTACATATAAATTTCAAAGTGCATGATAACTCGTATAATATGAACTATCAAAATTATATATATTTAACATAATTTTTGTAGTATAATATAACAACTTTAAAATAGTTTTTAAAATAATATTCCAAAATAAATCTTCCCAAAGAAAGCTTTTAAAAATAAATCTTCTCAAAAAAGAGTCTTCTAAGGGAAGATTTGTGAATACTGTGAAAAATAGGAATTTATGAAATTACTACTCTTTAATAAAAGACTTACTTGAAAAATTCATGCACTCCTTTTGGCTTTCAAACACTCAAAATAACCTTACTATTCTCAGAGAAAACTCATAAAATTCTTATAGAAAAATTTTATGTTTTAGGTGTGATTTTTCTATTCAGCTGAGCAAGCTATTTATAGGAGAAAAAAGGATACTATGCATGGTTGGTGAACAACAGGCGTGATGCACGCCTGCCTATTTTTTTTTTTCTAAATTGGCAGCGCAGTCGGCTGCCAACTCTTTCTTCAGCACAAATTCTCATTTCAATTTTCATGTGGCCCCCATATGGGTCCCACATGTTACTATTTCAAATAGTAAAAATAATTATTTTTATTTTTTTTTTTAAATTTATATATATATATATATATATTCTTCCTTTGGGTCCTACATGTATAATAAAATAATGCTACAACAATAATTTTACAATAATGTAAGAAACATGTTACATATTTTTATTAATTTAATAATATAAATTATAGTGTATTTGCTACTGTGACAATTATTAGGTTCAATAATTTTAAACTACAGTGCACCAACAATTATTGACTCAATGATATGAAATACAGTGTAATGACAATTATTGAATCAATAATGCAAAATATTGTGCAACAACAATTATTGATGAATACTATGCAATGACCATGTTATCAGATCAATAATATGAGATACTGTGCAATACCGTGTGCTACTGAAAAATACCATAAATTACCGTATACTACTATTCTTTTATCACCGGTATTTTAACAGTTAACACCGTTGAATATTTTTATTTAAAAATGTTACTTCTGTCGTTTTCTATATCCGACAAATATTCCGTTGTGGGGTCCACCAATAATTAGTTAATTCGGCGCCGTCGTACGACCCGAATATTCCCCGACAAAACGAATATTGTCCGACAAAATAAAATTTGCACCTAACATCCTTAACTTTCAATTTTGTCAATTTAACCACTTACTGTTTCATGAAGAAAAAAAAATATGAAGAAAAATAAAATTTTATATTTCATAAAATTCGGGGTCGTACATCTGTTCTATATGATAATTTGAACGGAGTTTCCCCCATTGTGGTTCGGGGGTGGTTCGCTAAGCCCACACCACATGCAAGAGCTCTTTGGGCCACTTCCCCTTAGCTTCCACGAGTCTCTTCTTAATCCCATTCAGTAGAGTGCGATTCGTGACTTTGACTTGCCCGTTAGACTAAGGATGGGCCATAGAAGTCCAACGGTGTTATATGTTCAACTGCTGAAGAAATTTTTTGAATTTTCTTCCCACAAACTGAGTCTCATTGTCTGATACAAGGATTTTGGGATGTCGAAGTGGAATACTACTTGCTCTTTGAGGAATTGAAGGCAAGCCTCTTCGATTATCTGAGCTAAAGGCTTATCTTCCACCCACTTTGTCAAGTATTCTATTACCACCACTATGAATTTAACTTGTCATTTTTCTTTCGAAAAAGTACCCAAGATGTTTATACCCTATACGACAAAAAGGATTGGAAAAAAAATAGGTGTTAGCTCTTCGGGAGGCTGTCTTGGGACCGATGCAAAAGTCTGACACCTGAGACATTTGTTAACAAAGTCATTAGCATCTTGCAGCATTGTTGGCCAATATTAGCCTTGTCAAAGGATCTTGTGTGATAAAGATTTTGCACTTATATGGTCACCGTAGATGCCCTCATACATTTCCCGAAGTATATATTCTGCTCTCTTAGGACCCACGCAAAGTAACAAGGGAGATAGATAAGATTTCTTATAGAGCTGATCGCGTATGGTGTAATACTTTGTAGAGTTATTGTGACGCCCCCAAATCCAGGTCTCCTTATCCTCGGATTCTGTGCACACGATCCAACTTTAATCTAACTCTTACATCATAATCAATATTATAATTGATAAATTGTGATATTTTAAAAACCTTTTTATAACAATAATAAATAATATTCAATATCATTATAGATATTAAAACTTAGTTAAATAAAACTCTATAAATCTTCGGTTCCAAAATTTCAACATTTAATATTCATCTTAATATAGCAAGCTATATTCATAAAAATATCTAACAGCTCATATAATATTTTGTTTGTATAAAATTTTCTTATAATAATCCATATAAAGTTTACAAAGCAACTTCAATTCAAATATTTGATATTCAGTCTTTAATAATTTATTACAATATAATTTATTGTCATACAATAAGTCGTTCCGACTTGATACATCTAATCCAAAGAAAACGCTAAACATTGGCTTGTACATATGCTTCAAACTTTTATCACAGCTTATCAATCTAAAACTGCAAAATTAATTGCAAGAATGAGTGCGACGACTCAGCAAGTTCAACAGTTAACACATTTCATGTTTCACCTATTTCATGTTATGCATTTCATGATGCAACATACTTTCCATGCTTCATGTCTGTGCATGCTTTATATTTCCACACTTTTTATTTCATACAAGTAAACAGTTCACAGAGAACGATTATCGTAATTCAACAATTTCATGGCAGCAACTAAGTTCACATCGTTGCACATAGACACGCCAATCATTAAATCATATTTTTCATACAATAACAGGTTTACAAACCACTAAAAGAACTTGCACATGAAATGTACATGTAACAATCAAAACTGAAAAACTTGCCTCGATATGCGTGTATTGCTATACAATTAACGAACGTTCAATGTTTATCCTCATTTCGTCAATTATCATATTCTGCGCATGATCCATTGTTGTATAACCTGAGTATATACAAATAGATTATCATATATTCGTTAATAGCACCCCCCCCCCCCCTCCTTTGAGTTTTGAATTACATTTGAAGCTTAACCTTCGATCCAAATTAGATTATCAACCTTAGTTCGTATAACACTTTAGATAGTATAGCTTATACAAGCTAATTACTACATTTGAATTAATTTAATTCATTTAACTTAAAAATTAATATAAGTTTTAAATCTAAGTTTCAAATCTTTAGTTTATTATCCACTTTGGATATAATCTTCTTAATTCATCCTAGGATATATTAAATCCATATTAGAAACTTAGAAATAAAAATAAAATTTATTTTTCATTGAGGCATTTTCACAAATACCTTGCATGCATTCCTTTGAAACTAAATTTCATAAGAATTTAAACATGGATCCTAAATCTCCATACACCAATTCACCCTTATAACAACTAAACCCTCCATGGTTCACCATAACTACAACCTCCCACAACAAATTTCTTAACACAATTATAATCTAATTCGACAAACTTCTTAAATAAAAAGGAAAGAAGTAGTTTTACCCTTTTACAAAATTTTGGTGAAGCTTTGTCGAGGGAGCTCTGAATTCTTGATAGTTTTAGAACAATTCTTTCTTAAATGTGACAGAGTATTGGAGAGGTTAATGTGAAGAACTAATGGACACTTGTTTCGGTAGTGCAGAGTCTAAGAAGAAAATGAATTGCTAAGTTAGAATAGGAATGGCTGAATGGAATTAGTTGATTAGTCTTCAGCTGAAATCTTCCACTATCTATGCTTACTCGTACGGTCGTACCAAAATGGTTAGGTGTCTTTGATAAGGCCTAAAATTCCAACACCTCAACACCTACTCCAATTGCAACTAGCTTACACGTTTCCTTAATAACAAGTAATCAGCACGCATGCATTATAATTATATAAATACATAATATATGTATTATGTATTTGCAACATTTTAACTCTCTTTATGTATTATATACATAATACGTAATATACTTATATACATTAGTATAAGTATTAAAATTATATAAATACCATTATATGTATTTTCAATAAATGCCTAATTTGTTAAATTATACATTTGTAATTATGTATAATTCCATTTTACTAATTATGGGATTAATTCATAATTAAATTGAACACTTTTTGTGTAACGAATTAACTAATTAAATTAATTAATATTTAATTTATCAATTATTTTAATCCACTGATTTAATTTGTACATTAAATTTTTGTACAATTACATTTAGTTATCAATCATCTATTTAAATATTACATACTTTAATTTAATACATAAACCGTAAATTAAATATCCATTTAATTTACTAATTCAACATCCAATATTTATTATTATTGGTCCCTCACCCCATATTTTTAATTCAATTTCATGTAGTATAATATTAAATATTATAGCACTATTCATATTGCATTTAATTATTGTAACACAAATCTCATCATTAAAATAAAAGAAAATACTTTCTTTATTCAAAACAATATTAATCCACTAATAAAATTTAGTGACTTAATTCCTTTATTTCATTTTTAATTTATTTCCGGTTGGCATAATATAATATATATTAAACCATTCATAAATATATTACATTTATATGTAATATATTAAATTAATGAGTTTTAAGCAACTTTTTCATTTTATTAAAACAAAATATATACATTAATTCACTAGTTTATTTAAGCGAATTGATTATTTTATTTATGAAATTTAATTCATAACAAATCCATTACCATCCAAGACTTAATATGTAATTTATATTATTCCATAATATAATTTCAACTTACTACCAATTAATTAATATCAACTAATTAATTTTTGTTGCGTCCAAATTAAATATCATTTTGTAGTTAATTCAAATCAATGGATTTAATAGCTTAATTAACTATAAATTCCCATTTTCAAATGTTGGTGTATATATTATACACATATTTCAATTATCCACAACATATAAATTTCATTTTTAATTTTGTAGTTAATTTCATCTACTTAATTTAATAGTTTTAACTAACTATTAAATTTTATTTTCAAATAGATGTATCACTTATAAATATATATCATATTACATCTCCACATAATCAACACACGTCCTCCATTTTTTATTATGCTTCTTAATGAATTCAAATCTATCTCGAAAATGAAGCTTGTCTCTATCAATTTTACTATCTCATCATTGATCACTTTCTGTCTTTCGGACATGATGTTTCGACGCTTCCGTTTAACCGATTTAATGTAGGGGTACATGCTCAATTTGTGGACAGCCACCGTTTCATTTATTCCCGGCATATCGGTTGTAACGCCCCCAAATCTGGGTCCCTTGAACCTCAGATTCGGTACTCATGGTACGACATAAACATCACATCTATCTACTCATTCATCATTAATTATATCATCTCTTACATTATTTTTAATACAAAACATACAACTATCCAGGTTTAGCGAACCTTTAATACAAAACATAATATTCCAAAAGGTTTACAACATAAAATAAACTAAATGAAATACAAACTAAGCTACTTCTTAGCTTTTCCTTTACCCTTGTCCTTCTTGAATCCTTTCGAAGACTTGGGTTTAGCTGAAAATGTTTAATTTAAGCAAGGGTGAGCAAATAACACTATAAGAAAATAGGACTATGACGACAGTATGAGCCCGTCAGCATAGAACCGAAAGTCGTCGCCATATGATATGCCGATGGAACCCCATCGTAGTCGATGTCGACGTTATGATACTCTTATGGCGACAGAGCTACCGACTCCATACAGTTTTTGCCGCTAAGCTTTAAAGTCCAAATGACGACGGTCTTGTTTCCAACACCGTCGATAAAAAATATTATAACGACAAGTTCTACCGTTCACATAAAGATAATAATACGTAGTGTTTATAATACTATAACGACGGTACTACCTTCGACGTAGAGATAATAATACCTATTATTTATAACCCTGTGAGGATCACAATACCATCGGCATAGACCTTTCTATTTCTTTTTTTTTATTTAGCAGGTAGCTATAATATAAACCTGTTTATTTAAACTTAAAAGTCAACCAATTTTAAATATTAATTATATAACTTCACTGTGCATACATCTGAGATTCAAGTTTTAACTAGCTAAACAAAATATACTCAAATTCACTTGTAGCTTAAATTTACATACAATTAGTAAGTACTTGACAAAAAATGCCACTAATATTAATAATCATATTCATATTCACTTGTAGTGTGCGTAGACATATGGATCGATAAACCAAATGGAGGAGTCCTCACAATAGCTGGTTTAGAGCAAAGAGATGGCGGGACATAATAGCAACTCTGTCAGAATAAAGAAACAAAATGTGTAAATCTGTTCCACTGTACCCAATGAAAATAATAATGAAAAATATACACATTCATTTGTTAAAACCAACGGATATGAGACATAAATAAGTAAACATTAGAGTTACAATAGAAACAAAAAGATAATACGTAATAGCATAACACTATAGCATTTAAGCAATTTGTTCCACTGTACCCGATGACATTTGTAAGAGTAATGTCATACTAGAAAATTCTTAATTTTATATCCTAAATGCATATATATATATATATATATATATATATATATATATATATATATATATATATATATATATCCAACAACTCTCCCACATTATTCTCTAGGGTTTGAGCTTAATTAATTAATTTTTCATTGGACTTGGTATTAATTCCCATCATTGGACTTCTCTACACCTTTCATTGGGCCTACAATTAACTTAGGTTGGGCCAACTGTGACGCCCCCAAATCTGGGCCCACACAGTCCAAACTTGAGTCGTCAAAATACTACAACAAAATTATTACAACAAAGCACAACGTACAACAATACAGTGTATAATAATACACAACTAAGTCTTCACTATTATTGCCACACTATTTTACAAAACGTGAAGACTATGATAACTATTCCTCGGACCCTCACTCCATTCCCCGGCTAGACCCTGTTATGTTTTCATCTCCTGTTGAAAAACAATGGAACAAAAGAAAGGGTGAGCTCAAATAGCCCAGTAAAGAATATCATGACTAAGATAATGACAAATAAATTATCATTAGTCTTCAACAGTTGAGTTCTTGATAGAATACAATAGACTACAAGGTTTATATCAAAAACTGCAGTTAAATTCTTAAACAACGTTCAGATCAATAATAGCAGCGGAATGAGTAATCTATTAGAAGAATAATGCAGACTATAATGTCCACTCGGTTCTCTTTTTAGGAAAAACATCATCAACTTTTATCATCTGAAATATCATTAGTCAAGATAATACAAATTCACAGTTCCTGATCATAATCATGCACATCAACAGTTCATCTTTGCACTACGGGCCAAAGACATTCAATATAACACCAACGGTCATGATTATACCAGATTCAGCCTTTGGTCATAATCATACCAAACAACAGTTCATCTTTGCACTACGGGCCAAAGAGAACATTCACCACGTGCCATAAAAGACACCGAACAGATGTATCGCCTTTAACCTATTATATCGCCTTTAACCTATCATCTGTTCAACAAATATATCACATCTGTGCCCCCGGCCACAGATATTCACAACAGCTTGATTTTTGGATGATTAGAATGATATAAATGATGAACAGAAGAAATAGGATAACAATAAGTATCGGAAGTTTACTTTGTACAGATTCAAATAATGTCCAAATTGTCAACATGATGTGGAGTGAAATTTAAAAATGATATTCAAGATCCACAGTTCAGAATAACGGTTACAATTCAATAGAAAGGTTCACGTAAATAGGAAGGTTCAGTTGAAATAATGAAGTTCAACTATTATGGAACATATAATATTTTCAGGAATTATAGAAGTAATAGTTCCATAATAAATTTCGATTTAGGAGTATGAAAGAAAATAATATCCCTTACCGTAGCAGGTTTGATTAACAAAAGGTGAAGGAAATTAATACAAAGGGTTATTCACCAACAGGCGGCAATCCGCTCCGTAAGGTTATTCCCACAATTTAATAGAATTTGAGTACAAAGAGTTATTCACCAAACAGGCGGCAATCCGCTCCGTAAGGTTATTCCCACAATTTAATAGAATTTGAGTACAAAGAGTTATTCACCAAACAGGCGGCAATCCGCTCCGTAAGGTTATTCCCACAATTTAATAGAATTTGAGTACAAAGAGTTATTCACCAAACAGGCGGCAATCCGCTCCGTAAGGTTATTCTCAGAGATTAATAATGAATGAATACGAAAGGTTATTCACCAACAGGCGGCAATCCGCTCCGTAAGGTTATTCCCACAATTTAATACATGGAAATAAAAGGCACGTCTTATGAGTAAGGAAGAAACAATATTATTATCGAAAATCAAATAATGATAATCCCTTACCATAGTATGTTTGAATAATGGAAGATGAAAAAGATGGTATCCCTTACCTCAACACGTGACTGGATATTGATTTAAATGAGGTTGATTAACTTGAACAGTACACGTATACTTATAGATCTTCACAAATACTCATGATGACTTAAGCATACTTAGAGAGAACTTTCACAAGAAGTATTTAGAGAGAGAAAGAAAGAACAAGTAAGGAAGTTTATGAAAAATCCTTAAGTTAAGGCTTCTATTTATAGCCAAAAATCTTATCATTCATTTAATCTAAACCATTCATTTAAAGATCATCTTTTAATCTACACCATCCATTTCAAATATTATATTATCTTTAATCTACACCATTCATTTCATATCACCTAATAATCACCTAACTTTATATTATAAACAAATTAATTTAATTATTCAACAATAATTCACACTTTAATCTACACCATTCATTTCATATCACCTAATAATCACCTAACTTTATATTATAAACAAATCAATTCAATTATTCAACAATAATTCACACTTTAATCTACACCATTCATTTCATATCACCTAATAATCACTTAACTTTATATTATAAACAAATAACTTTATCAATTCAATTATTATGACTAATTGTTATAAATACAGTATAGTTAGCTCTTAGATATCAAGTCAATAAATTAATGAAATACAACTGTTTAAATAACATCATAATAGAGATAACAATAATGTAAAATAAAGCATACGTTACTGTGTAATGACAATTATTGATTCAATAATGTGAATTACTGTGCATATGTTACTGTGACAATTATTAGGTTCAATAATTTTAAAAACAGTGCAACAACAATTATTGACTCAATGATATAAAATACAGTGTAATGACAATTATTAAATCAATAATGCAAAATACTGTGTAACAACAATTATTGAATTGATAATATAAAATATTATGCAGTGACAATTATCGATGAAATGATGCGTAACAGTTACGGTGTCAATTATCAGACCAAAAATATGAGACACTATGCAATACCGTGTGTTACTGTAGAGTACCGAGTGCTACAGAAAATACCAATAACTATCGTATGCTACTATTCTTTTATCACCGGTATTTTAACAGTTCCGTTGACTATTTTTATTTAAAAAGGTTATTTCTGTCGTTTTCTATATCCGACAAATATTCCGATGTAGGGTCCACCAATAATTTGTTATTTCGGCGCCGTCGGACCAAACGAATATTCCCCGACCAAACGAATATTCCCCGACAAAGCGAATATTGTCCGACAAAATAAAAATTGCACATAACATCCTTAACTTTTAACTTTATCGATTTAACCACTTACTGTTTCAAAAAAATATATATATGAAGAAAAATTAAATTTTGTATTTCATAAAATTCGGGGTCTTACAACCTCCCCTCCTTATGAAATTTCGTCCCCGAAATTGACGTACCTGACATATCGAAGAGGTAAGGATACTTAGATTTCATCTCAGATTCTAGCTCCCAGGTCATTTCCTCAGTATCTTGGTTCCTCCATAAAACCTTAACTTGAGGTATAACCTTTGAGCGTAGGATCTGCTCCTTCTTATCCAGGATCTTAACAGGTACTTCCTCGTATGTTAAATCCTCTGCTATAACGTCTGATTCTAACTCAATGACGTGGTTTGGGTCCTTCACATATTTACGTAACATAGATATGTGAAAAACGTTATGGATGCGAGACATACTTGGTGGTAGGGCTAGTCTGTAGCCTACGGTTCCTATTCGATCGAGGATTTCAAATGGGCCAATAAATCGAGGGTTGAGCTTTCCTCTCTTTCCGAATCTCGTAACCCCTTTCCATGGAGAAACACGTAAGAATACATGATCTCCGACGTTGAAACTTTCGTCTCTCCGATGAAGATCAGCATAACTCTTTTGTCGTTCTTGTGCGGTCTGTATTCGTTGTCGGATCATTTGGATCTTTTCGGTCGTCAAGCGTACCAACTCGGGTCCCAACAATTTTGCTTCTCCTACCTCATTCCAACATATTGGAGAGCGACACTTCCTTCCATACAATGCCTCGAATGGAGCCATGCCTATGCTTGCTTGGTAACTGTTGTTGTAAGAAAATTCCACCAACGGCAAGTACTTATCCCAACTTCCTTTGAAGTCTAATACACAAAGTCTCAAAAGATCTTCGAGGGTCTGGATCGTCCTTTCCGATTGTCCGTCCGTTTGAGGATGGTATGCAGAACTAAAACGTAGTTCAGTGCCCATAGCTTTTTGTAGACTGATCCAAAAGCGTGAAGTGAATCTAGGATCTCGATCAGAAACTATGGAAACTGGCATGCCATGCAATCTCACGATCTCATTTATGTACATACCGGCAAGACGTTCAAGTGAAAAATTTTCTCGTATAGGCAAGAAATGAGCAGATTTGGTCAATCTATCTACGATCACCCAAATTGCATCTAAGCCTTGAGAAACTTTTGGAAGACCCGTCACGAAGTCCATATTGATGTGTTCCCACTTCCATTCGGGAACTTCAAGTGATTGTAATGGACCTTTAGGAACTTGATGCTCTGCCTTGACACGTTGACAAGTTAGGCACCTTGAGATAAACTCCGCAATCTCTCTTTTCATATTGTTCCACCAAAATGTATGTCGAAGATCTCGATACATCTTGGTACCTCCTGGGTGGATTGCAAACGGCGTGTTGTGTGCCTCCATCATGATTTTATGCTTTAATTCAGGATCGTTAGGAACACAGAGTCGAGAGTTGACTCGAAGTATTCCTTTCTCGTCGATTCTTGCTTCGGGAATGGCACCTTCTTGTACTTTCTTTATCATGTTTATCAGTTCCGAATCGGTAGCTTGAGCAGCTTTAATTTTATCGATTAAAGTTGGTTCTACTCGCACGTGAGCAATCTTCGAGTGGGTCCCTGGTGTCTTTAGCTCTATCTCCATCTTTTGCAAGTCGTACAAAATACACTTTTGTGTTGTCAGCAGTGCACTTGTACTTGCATAAGATTTTCTGCTCAAAGCGTCAGCTACAACGTTCGCCTTTCCCGGGTGATACTGGATTGTGTGGTCATAATCCTTTAACAGCTCAAGCCAACGTCGTTGTCGCATGTTGAGTTCCTTCTGGGTGAAGAAATACTTGAGACTTTTATGATCCGTATAGATATCCACTTTTTCTCCGTACAAGTAGTGTCTCCAGATCTTCAACGCGAAAACGACTGCTGCCAACTCTAGATCATGAGTAGGATAATTTTTCTCATAATCTTTGAGTTGTCGAGAGGCATAGGCTATAACCTTTCCATGTTGCATAAGGACACAGCCTAGACCTTTGCCAGAAGCATCGCTGTAGATAACAAATTCTCCTGATCCTGATGGTATGGTCAGAACAGGAGCTGAAACAAGTCTCCTCTTGAGTTCTTGAAAACTCTTCTCGCATTCCTCGCTCGATATAAGTTTTGTACTAGAATGAATGATACCGATATCTAGTAATTAAACTTTCAACTCTTGGTGTTCTATGGGAGCCATTTGGTATGGGACTTTAAAAATGGGCTTAGTGCCGGGTTCAAGATCGATACAGAATTCAATTTCACGGTTTGGGGTAAGCCAGAAAGTTCCTCAGAAAAAACGTCAGGAAACTCATTAACAATGGGAATATCATTCAAGTTTGACGTGTTTTTGTTCAAATCAGTGACATGAGCTAAAAAGGCTTGACATCCGTTTTTCAATAAACGAATGGCTTTATGGCTAGAAATAACAGTTATAGATTTCAATGGTTTAGTTGCTTGAATTTGCATGACAGGTTGATTAGGAATATGAAAACTAATAATCTTATGAAAACAATCAATTTTAGCATGATGGGTAGTCAACCAATCAATTCCTAAAATCACATCAAATTCACGCATCTCCAAAGAAATAAGGTCAACAGGTAATGTGAGGTTGTTGATTTGAACTAAGCAAGATTTATAGATAGTAAATGTAATAGGTATTTCTCCCAATGAGGTTTCAACTGATAAAACAAGATTTAAGTTTTCAATAGTCAAATTTAAACGTTGAGTACATATAGGTGAGATAAAAGAGTGGATAGAGTCAGTATCTAATATGGCATAGACTTCACGAGAATTTATGAATAGCTTACCGGTTATCACCTCATTCGCTTTCTTGACTGTTATCGTCAAATCGAATCCCGAATACTTCATTCGGATCTTCACGTATTTCAACCATGGGAATACCACTGAATAATTTTCTAGCAAACTGTTTCTCGGGTTCATCAACTTCATCAGTAGTAAGGTACCAATGATTTCCATTAAAATAGTATTTTCGATAGACTGCAGTTTCCACGATAGTGACTAACTTAACCTGAATTCCTCTAAATTGTAACGCCCAAAAGTATAGAAACATCATTTTTAAATAATCTTGAAAATCATAGCTGGAACACCATAAATCCCAAAGACTAATATGAAAAGTCCATATATTCTGATCCTTTGTTATAGAGCATAACCATGTGATATCACTCTCCCAATTAGTGAGTAAATTAAAGGCAATAATTTCCGCAAGTTCGTTACTTCCTTTAATTGCTTCTAAGAATGGATCTGGAACGACTGTAGCAGAGCTTTCACCTTCATCCTTACTGGATAGAACACGCATAATTTTTGCCTTAGGCAAATGATTCAACTCTGAGTTTGTAAGAAGATTATTCGTCGCCTCTTGTTTTGCAGCTACATTTGTTTCGGTAATTTCATAGTTAACCTCCTGATTTCCAGATGTCATAATTAACTGTGGTCACAAAATAAATGTTAGTTCAAATAAACTGACTCATCTCTTCATGTTCCTACATTCAAATCGATTCATTAGATAAAAAATAAATCTAATTTAGGTAGGACACACTAGTGATTGATTCTATTCGTCTCTCCCCTCCTAGTTCTAACCCCAGATCTCCATTAAAGACCATATCCCTAAGCTCTGATGCCAACTGTGACGCCCCCAAATCTGGGCCCACACAGCCCAAACTTGAGTCGTCAAAATACTACAACAAAATTATTACAACAAAGCACAACGTACAACAATACAGTGTATAATAATACACAACTAAGTCTTCACTATTATTGCCACACTATTTTACAAAACGTGAAGACTATGATAACTATTCCTCGGACCCTCACTCCATTCCCCGGCTAGACCCTGTTATGTTTTCATCTCCTGTTGAAAAACAATGGAACAAAAGAAAGGGTGAGCTCAAATAGCCCAGTAAAGAATATCATGACTAAGATAATGACAAATAAATTATCATTAGTCTTCAACAGTTGAGTTCTTGATAGAATACAATAGACTACAAGGTTTATATCAAAAACTGCAGTTAAATTCTTAAACAACGTTCAGATCAATAATAGCAGCGGAATGAGTAATCTATTAGAAGAATAATGCAGACTATAATGTCCACTCGGTTCTCTTTTTAGGAAAAACATCATCAACTTTTATCATCTGAAATATCATTAGTCAAGATAATACAAATTCACAGTTCCTGATCATAATCATGCACATCAACAGTTCATCTTTGCACTACGGGCCAAAGACATTCAATATAACACCAACGGTCATGATTATACCAGATTCAGCCTTTGGTCATAATCATACAAAACAACAGTTCATCTTTGCACTACGGGCCAAAGAGAACATTCACCACGTGCCATAAAAGACACCGAACAGATGTATCGCCTTTAACCTATTATATCGCCTTTAACCTATCATCTGTTCAACAAATATATCACATCTGTGCCCCCGACCACAGATATTCACAACAGCTTGATTTTTGGATGATTAGAATGATATAAATGATGAACAGAAGAAATAGGATAACAATAAGTATCGGAAGTTTACTTTGTACAGATTCAAATAATGTCCAAATTGTCAACATGATGTGGAGTGAAATTTAAAAATGATATTCAAGATCCACAGTTCAGAATAACGGTTACAATTCAATAGAAAGGTTCACGTAAATAGGAAGGTTCAGTTGAAATAATGAAGTTCAACTATTATGGAACATATAATATTTTCAGGAATTATAGAAGCAATAGTTCCATAATAAATTTCGATTTAGGAGTATGAAAGAAAATAATATCCCTTACCGTAGCAGGTTTGATTAACAAAAGGTGAAGGAAATTAATACAAAGGGTTATTCACCAACAGGCGGCAATCCGCTCCGTAAGGTTATTCCCACAATTTAATAGAATTTGAGTACAAAGAGTTATTCACCAAACAGGCGGCAATCCGCTCCGTAAGGTTATTCCCACAATTTAATAGAATTTGAGTACAAAGAGTTATTCACCAAACAGGCGGCAATCCGCTCCGTAAGGTTATTCTCAGAGATTAATAATGAATGAATACGAAAGGTTATTCACCAACAGGCAGCAATCCGCTCCGTAAGGTTATTCCCACAATTTAATACATGGAAATAAAATGCACGTCTTATGAGTAAGGAAGAAACAATATTATTATCGAAAATCAAATAATGATAATCCCTTACCATAGTATGTTTGAATAATGGAAGATGAAAAAGATGGTATCCCTTACCTCAACACGTGACTGGATATTGATTTAAATGAGGTTGATTAACTTGAACAGTACACGTATACTTATAGATCTTCACAAATACTCATGATGACTTAAGCACACTTAGAGAGAACTTTCACAAGAAGTATTTAGAGAGAGAAAGAAAGAACAAGTAAGGAAGTTTATGAAAAATCCTTAAGTTAAGGCTTCTATTTATAGCCAAAAATCTTATCATTCATTTAATCTAAACCATTCATTTAAAGATCATCTTTTAATCTACACCATCCATTTCAAATATTATATTATCTTTAATCTACACCATTCATTTCATATCACCTAATAATCACCTAACTTTATATTATAAACAAATCAATTTAATTATTCAACAATAATTCACACTTTAATCTACACCATTCATTTCATATCACCTAATAATCACCTAACTTTATATTATAAACAAATCAATTCAATTATTCAACAATAATTCACACTTTAATCTACACCATTCATTTCATATCACCTAATAATCACCTAACTTTATATTATAAACAAATAACTTTATCAATTCAATTATTATGACTAATTGTTATAAATACAGTATAGTTAGCTCTTAGATATCAAGTCAATAAATTAATGAAATACAACTGTTTAAATAACATCATAATAGAGATAACAATAATGTAAAATAAAGCATACGTTACTGTGTAATGACAATTATTGATTCAATAATGTGAATTACTGTGCATATGTTACTGTGACAATTATTAGGTTCAATAATTTTAAAAACAGTGCAACAACAATTATTGACTCAATGATATAAAATACAGTGTAATGACAATTATTAAATCAATAATGCAAAATACTGTGTAACAACAATTATTGAATTGATAATATAAAATATTATGCAGTGACAATTATCGATGAAATGATGCGTAACAGTTACGGTGTCAATTATCAGACCAAAAATATGAGACACTATGCAATACCGTGTGTTACTGTAGAGTACCGAGTGCTACAGAAAATACCAATAACTATCGTATGCTACTATTCTTTTATCACCGGTATTTTAACAGTTCCGTTGACTATTTTTATTTAAAAAGGTTATTTCTGTCGTTTTCTATATCCGACAAATATTCCGATGTGGGGTCCACCAATAATTTGTTATTTCGGCGCCGTCGGACCAAACGAATATTCCCCGACCAAACGAATATTCCCCGACAAAGCGAATATTGTCCGACAAAATAAAATTTGCACATAACATCCTTAACTTTTAACTTTATCGATTTAACCACTTACTGTTTCAAAAAAATATATATATGAAGAAAAATTAAATTTTGTATTTCATAAAATTCGGGGTCTTACACCAACTAACAAACTCTCCACCTATTTAGCCCTAACCAATTTATGAAATAAAGATTGGGCCAACATAATTCTCTACAACACTAAACATCATTTCAAATTGGGCTTGTATTATCAACTAGGGTTTTGGTAACTTAGTTAGGGTTTGGTTCCTTGGTTAGGTTAACCTAGTCAGCTTCCTAACCGAACCGCATATAACTAGGGTTTTCTCTCCTAGTTCTATACCAACCGACTTAGTTAGGTATTTAGTCAATTTTTATTTTCGTATTTTTGAATAGTAAATACACTCTTATACCTCGTATAAATGTTATTTGTGAATGTGAAATTTTGAAAAAAATAAAAAATACCGTACACGTGAATAGTATTTTTTGCGTTTGGGAAAATTTTATTCTTTCATTATCACATATATTGCATCACATAACACATCGATTAGATCACATAGATTAATCTTTATTAATCCCTTAAGATCACGTTACAAGTATTAGCAAAGTTTTGGATCATTACATCGGTTAGGGACCATGCAAAAATGTCAGAATAACTTCTCAACAAAGTGATCTAACGATCTCTGAAATCCGTTTTAGGTCCAATTCCAATATGAAGTACCTTTTCCCTATTCCCTGGGAATCGTGCCACCTCCTCTATTTCCTCTATAGGAGTTAATATCGGTTCGGACCCATTTCTGTAAAGGGTTCTAACTCTATCTTAAATGTTTGTTTCTGTTTACTCACCCTAACAGAGGCTGCCTACAGAGTCTAAAGGTAACACATTCTAGACATGTCCTGATCTCCAACAACTTCTCCTACTCCATTTTTAGTTGGGAATTTCATCTTTAGGCGGGGAATCAAAGTGACAGCTCTTAATGCCGATAATATCGTCCTCCCCAAAATAGAATTATAATTGTTCTTCACATTCACGACAATGTTTTTTTACCATAATAGATGATTGTTTTGGTGCTGATCCAAAGACCATCGACATCTCTATTGTTCCAAAAATAGGGACTGGGGTATTGTCGAAGCCGTATAAGGGTGAGCCTTCACATGGAATCAACTTTCTGCCCCCCTCCCCGATCTAAATAGTTGTAAGCATGCACATATAATACATCCACCGAACTCCCATTATCTACGAGAATTCGTCTCATATCCATAGTCCCCACATGTGCAATTATTACAAGCACATCATCATGTGGGAGGACCATGTCAGACCGATAATCCCCATCGAAAAAGGTAATGGAATCGGTTCTAAAATTCTTTTGTTGATCTAAAACCTGGTGAACTGCTCTGACATATGTTTTTCTCTTTCTATTAGAAAGATTTGTCATCGGTTCATCCGAAATGACGTTAACCACCCCTCTCAAAGCCGAAGTGGAGGGAGGTGGAGCAATTTTGTCAAGGACGGGCCCCCTGGGAGCTTCCGTCGTGTAGTAATCTAAATTTCCTTTCTAGATCTGCTCCTCGAAGAAGTTCTTCAACTGATAACAATCCTCGGTGTCATGGCCCAGAGCCTCGTGATATGTACAATACTTGTCGTTGTTCTTTTATCTAGCGAATACTCTGAGTTTTGAGGGCCTCCAAAAATAGGGTTGATTCTTGATTTCACCCACTATCTGGGCATTGCTTATAGTCAAGGGAGTATAATCCTTATTTTCCTTCTATTGGGATTCTCATTATGTGGTTGATCTCATTTCTAGTCTTTTCGACCATCACCATTTCTATTAAAATCTTTCTTGTCGAGATCTTTTTTCTTGGCATTGTCGCCTCTAGGGTCCCTCATTTGATGATTATTATCATCATATCTCAAAGGGCCCCTAAGATTGGCTAAAGTTTCTTCAATCTCTATATATTTTTCAACAATCTCATAGGCCTCAGTTAGAGATTAGGGGAGCTTTTAGAATGATCTCCTCAATGAGGCGGCTAGACTTTTCAACGTGCAAACCCATTGTCAAGAATTGTACTTCCTGCATCGAGCCTAAGACGCGAAGTTCGGCTACCGCCTCTCGAAATCTCTTCATGAACTGTCAGAGAGATTCATTGGGTTTCTGTCTTTCTTGCAACAAAGAAGCGATCATCTTAGCATGTTTTTTGTTTCCACCGAAGCGGCCATGAAATTGATCCTGTAGCTCCTCATAGGAATCGATCGAACCAAGAGGGAGAGAAATGATCCATTCCCTTGCCATTTTTGTCAGAGTGGAGATAAATAGGTGGCATTTTCCCACTGTGTCGTACCCATAAAAATGCATCACCCTTTCAAATTCATATGTGTGATCATGAGGATCACCAGTTTTGTCGTTCTCTTTCAAGACTGGGACTTTGAGAGACCGGTCAATGGGCGCCTCT
This sequence comes from Hedera helix, assembly GCA_947179155.2. Taxonomy (NCBI): domain Eukaryota; kingdom Viridiplantae; phylum Streptophyta; class Magnoliopsida; order Apiales; family Araliaceae; genus Hedera; species Hedera helix. The sequence continues at coordinate 42,186,787 of OX359274.1, forward strand.
TCGAGTTCCTTGATGAAAGGGGATGAGTACAGCTTTTTATTGGTAGTCCCGACACGTCTCTCAAAAGTTTTTGGGCTAGATGACTCTCTCATTTGGCTATCTCGGTGTTGTCGTTGATGTTGCTCACCACTTCTACGGCGTGGTGGAGTTCTAGATCGTCGCCTCCGACCCTCAGAATTCGATGATTTAACAATGATTTCCCTCTGGTCTTGACGGGAGGGGTGGCGCCTCGTTTTGGATGGAGCGCCTTGCTCTCCCCTCAAATTATTTTCAGTCTTCTCCCAATCCTCAAACTGTTTCTCGAGTTCTTCACACTGGAGTTGAAGAGCTTTTTTTTGTCTTAGACCTCCTTTAAGCGACGCTGCTTGTCCGCATCATTCGATCGATGGGACTGCAAGTGCAATTCCCTACTGAAAGGCCCTGCATGACTGTGATTATGGAGATGGGTAGACATTTTGGTTGGTAACTGGGTCAAGGAAAACTTCTACTAAACACTTGACGCCCCTCTTTCTAGTGTCAATGTTAACACTTGAATCTGTCGGGACGCTTGACCATCGTCAATGACACTAAACTTGCACAAGGAAACAACCGAAAGCTTGATGTCTTGGGCCGTCAGAGGATGGCTCCGATATGAAAGTAAGTACAGGTCTCGAAAAATGTTAACAATGGAGGTGCTTAGAGTTTAGCAGGGTAAATTGACATTAGATTTTACCTGAATTGTTAACTTTTCTTTTATAGACGACGTCCTCCTCTAACCGTTGGGCATGTGCAATGGTTATGATAGGAGTAATGATGCACGATCCCCATCATGACTGGTAATTGTTATAACCTTTGGATTAAATGTATGAGTAGTGACTATAAGATAATTATCACGTCATTAAATGATGCAGGGTGTAAAGCGTTAATGGTCCATGCTTCTCTAAGCTGGGCTATTAAGCTGAATAGGTTTCAAGGACACAAAGCCCAATCATATAAGCCTATTTGCTTTTAGTAAAAATTAACAGCCCAACATAGAGAATATCACTTTAAGGATAAAAGAAGTATAAATATTCATGTCTCATCCAAATAAATGTAGTTGATTTTGATTGGTGTCATACATTATTGTATTATTATTTTGTACATATATTCAAAAAAATAAAAAAAATCAATTTTGACAAAATTTTCTAGAAAGAAAATTCAATATTCATAAATTGGTGGAATTATTATAAAATATATTGTGAAAATGATGTCTACATATGGCCCTATACTTATATATAAACTTCAATTATTTATTTACTTATTTTCATTTCGCCTCATTCTCTCACACGCATCATTTCTTATTTAGTATACAGCCTCCCTAAAGTAGTTCTTCAGCAATTTCTCTCACACAGGTAATCACGGGTTTACTTTTACGGAATTTTGTTGTCATATAATTTCGTATGATCTTTTTTCTTCTGCTTGATTTTTCGTTTCAATCTCAACTGAATTCATTTTCTTCACCTGATGATCACTTTGAGATATTTATTGTGTACGTGTGTGTATATATGTGTGTGTATGTATGATGCATGCCGCATGTCTTTTTTTGACAATGCCGGTAGCCATGGAAGGCATCAAAGGAGTATGATTGATAGACGCTGGATCTTTAGGTTTTTAATAATATAACTATGTTCGGAAATAGGAGTCCTATTTGATTTGTTGACTTTTTCTAATATTGAGGTTTGCATTTGATACTTTTCGACATTTTTCTCAAATAAATGTTTAATAACAAATTATACCTTTTGAATTTTAATTGGAAAAAAATCATCCAGAAAATTAATGCGCTAGTGTGTCGAAGACTCGGAAGCATATCTTAATATTCGAGGGAAAAAATGTGTACAAAAACTAGAACTCTCATTTTAAATTTGCATCCAACCTGATAAATGAATACTATAAAATCATTCATTTTTGTGCCATAAAATTTGAATCTTCTCCTGCATTGATTTTGAAAATATACGATGACCGTTCTTCGTTACTCATAAAATTTTAGTGGATTGTCACAATTGGTATGAGGAAAAGGGTTTTAAATCCACTCAAAATCCGAAGAACTGCTCTGTTTGTAAGCCAAATAAATTGAAAGGGAGTAAACCATTAATTAATTAATTAAATAAATTGATTGTTTCAATTGGATCATTTTCCGTTGTTTAGCAATGAGGATGAAAGTTGGCCTTGATGTTGATCACACAAGTATTGATGCAACTTTAATTTGCAATGCTGAGTTTCAAAACGTCTCTCTCTCTCTCTCTCTACATTTATATATATATATATATATATATATATATGAATGTGTATGTGCGTGTGCGTGTGCGTCATCTATATTTTGACATGGTTGCTGCAAGTCATTGACCAAGAAACTAGAAAATAATCAGCTGTGCTGGTATTTATCTGTGGCTTTATCAAGTTGTATGAGTAGTAAACTCAAGACATTAGACATTGTAGGCTTTTACATTTTTGCAGTCAAGCACGTTTCGTATGTACGAGCAACCTCTCATTGATGTTTTGCTTCGTTAGTCTTCCCATACAAGTAAATGCCCAAAAGGGGATGGGGATGGGGATTGGAGAATTCTTCTTCTGATTCCTTGTGTTTGGATGAAGAATTTTTGAACATGGATTTTAAGTGGAAAAGGAATATATAATTCTTAGTTTTAAAATACTTCGTGTTGGTGTCAAATATGAAAATACTGATCAAGAGTGAAAAGCATGATAATCTTTGCAATTTACTCCACTTACCTATCATTTTTATTTTTTCAGACCCTCCCTTCACATAAAATTTGAATCTTTCACTAGATCATGCGAGCATGAGTTCTTTTGTGTCCATGCGTATGTTTTCTTGTCTGATTGCAGATGCTTGATGTATATTTTCTTGCTCCTTGAAATTGTTCAACTAATTTCTCTACGCCCATTATAAAAAACTACATGAGTATTACAAATTATATGCATTATATTGTCTTTCTTCTTATGAATCTTCTTCTGTAGATTTCATAGTTGCAATGGATTCCATGAAAGGACAAGGGGGCATTCAGATGCTGCTAACTGCTGAACAGGAGGCCCAACAAATTGTTTCCGCTACTAAAAACTGTAAAATTCTAATCCAAATGTTTAACTTTTAAAAATCGACTCTAGTTCTTTTGGATCTGGGCATTTTCAAGTTATCTTGAAACAGAATGCTTAGTGCAATGCTTCTCAATACTCCTTTTCCCTTATAACGGTAAGTTTCATTATCATATTTCTTCTGTCTCAGTGAAAATGACAAGGTTGAGGCAGGCTAAAGAAGAAGCTGAGAGGGAAGCAGCACTTCATCGCTCCAATATGGAATCTGAGTATCAAAACAAGATCTCAGAGGTATTGGTTTATAGTATATAAGATAAGACCAACGTTATTGTAATTGTCAATCATGAATTTTATTTTTGGAATTATTTAGCCATTATATTTCATCTTGGTTGCAGCATCCTTTGAATCATAGTATTCTAGTTTCTTCAACTTTATTGTTTGCTTCTTTTTTCAAAGCTTAGGGAAGTTGTTTCATTTCTCTCTCTGTTTGTTTTCCTTTAATATACTTTCCTTCAACACCAAGTTCCTTGAATTTGTTCTCTTGTGGTGACCAATGTAGACAAGTGGGAACTCTAACTCCACTGTAAAACGACTTGAAGGGGAAACTGAGATGAAGATTAAGGACTTGAAGGAGACTGCATCAAAGACTTCCTCAGAAATTGTTAACATGCTAGTCAAGTATATTACAACCGTAAAAAATTGACCAACTGAAGGTTAGCGTAGTTAGCTCTACTATTACCCATCAATTCTTCCTCCTATTTCTCAAGTCTGGATTATTATTGCCTTTTTACACCAGTTCATCATAATGTTGGTGCATAGCATAAATCCTTGCGTATGTGGAATAAATCATTAATCCATGTACTGATTTGTGTAGCTATCCCAATTTACTTTTTGAGGCTTTGTTGAATTGTGAATGGGGTTGTGAGTCTGAAGGACGCACAACATTGACTAGGAGTTATAAACTTTATAAGCACGAACTCTAAAACACTTGTAAGGAAGAATTAAAATTTCATACAATGTCAATGTATATGTTGGACAAAATTACCCTTATTTTAATGATGTGTTATGATCCTAACACCACTCATATATACACTATCAGCGTAACAAATTTAAACTCTGTAAGGAATAGCCAACATATTCTGTTGGATAAATATTTACTTCTATTTGGTTTTTATTTTTCTTTTTATTTGACAAGTCAGTCATTTTTTCTTGAATATTAGCCTCATTCAGCACAAGAGTGCTATTTTTGCGAAGTACCCTTGCCAATCTAGAAAAAATTAAATCGGAAATACCCTTAAAAATACCACCACTTCAAAAAAAAATTCCCATGATCATCAATTCTGTCATTACATGGCCCAAGGATTGTCATGCTTTCCATTTTTCACCAATTCTTGAGATCATTTTTTGAAGCAGGTTAGCTTTAGCAAGGTGAGATCCTGCTCCTGATATTGTTTATGTTTTTCTTGTTTTGAAATCTTAGAGTACTGGAAATGTCTGATGCGATGAACACCCTACAATAAAGGAAGGCACAGCTGAATAAGGATTTTGTTCTTTGTGATCAAATGCATTTTCTTGAATTTGATGGAGTCCTATGTGAGCTGCCGCAGAAATATATGAAACTATATGTTTAAAATGTATGGAACTTCATTCGTCTATTTTTTTCAATGTTCGGTGTTGCAGCTTATCAAACTTAGTTATCTGATGGCAAATGTTGGAAGAAAGTTGTTTCTTCTGTTTATTTAACTTTATATTGGAAAATGGATTACTGGATAATTCCGTGCATAGTGGGTTTTATCATGGTAATTTTGATTAGTTTTTTAGTGTATGTGTTGACGTGTATTATGAATGCTTGGAGATGATTGAGTGCCTGAATTATATTCAGTTTTATGGCATACTTGTGAGAACTAAAGTTGCAGATAGAAACATCTCAAAAGCCCCATGCTTTTTCTATATGGGCTTGTTTCTATTGGCTTTATAGAATAAAATAAATAAATAAATAAATAGAAACTTCAGATGTTTTGGTCTGGAAATTCAGGAAGATCAACTTGGATTCAGAAAGCCTTATTTTGCTGTGGTCTAAGGAAAAATGGAAGCACAGGAATACGAGGGTCTTTAAAAAATTGTACTCCAAATGTTTAGGAACATTGAGGAATATCATGAAACAAGTTGGGGAGCTAAGCTATATCCTTTGTTTCATGCTTCAATTCATATTAACTATCATGATCAAATATCATTTCAGATGAAAAAGGCAGTTCGATTTACTTGGAAGTCTCCTGCTACAGTTAGGTGCATGCTTTGTTTACGGCTTTTGAAGCTTTTGGTATAGTCCAAGTGTACCTGAGAATTTTGTCCGTTCAAACTCAGATTATTTATAATCTATAATAATTATATATAACAAATCAACTGAAGGACTTAATGTGGTTGGTCATTTCAAAGATAATTTGGTCATAAGTTTATAATTTTTAAATACAAATTACATGATAATAATCATATATTTTTAAATACAAAAAATATAATTATAATTTAATATTTATATAAACATGCATGCATGAATTTCACAATAAAATAAAATAAAAGTCGTAAAAATATTAATGTAGTATATAATTTTTTTCTTGAATATTCTCCAAAATATTTTGGAGTAAGAAATTTTTGTTAACCGTTGGAACCGTGAACTACCAATCTTGAAGTGCAACAGGTATTTAGACATAATTAATCATACGACTCTTCAGTTCAGCACATATTTCTTTTGCATAACTTCTATGGTAAAAAATAATTCAAATAAAAAAGCTAATTATTTATCATTAAAAGTGAATAAAGCTATAAATTGAAGTAATTAATAAGAACTCTAAATTAATATTATGAAATTTATTGGTCAATAAAAAAATGCACACTATATTTTAAAATAAGAATTAAAAAATGTGACGTACTTTATTTCTTTATATTAATTTTTATATAATGTATAAATTTAAAAAATACAAATTTTACAAAAAAATCCGTGCCTTGCATTAATTATTAATCTAGGTTAACCTTTAAGTCTCAAACAGTCAAACTCATTCTATTTATTTTTTTATTTGTATCGAGTAACAAGAACGTATGTCACACTTTAGTTTCACTGATATGAAATAACTTCTTCGCTACAGGCGCCAACCATGTCAAATCATTAACTTCAAAATGCTATGCCCCGTCATCATCTCAAAGTAAATGTCGTACCCAAGCCAGATTATACGATGCCACAACATTCATCAAGATTTTGAATTCTTTAATTACTATTCCCTCCGTTTTATAATAAATTATAAAATTAATATTAATTTTTTTAAAAATTAATTTAAAATATTTTTAAATTTAAAATTATTATAATTCATTTAAAATTTTAAAATAATAAATATTATAAGTAGTAATAATTTTTAGATAATTTATAATATTCATAATTTTATTGATATAAATTAAATAAATTTATATCAATTTAGAATTTACAAATATTTAAAATTGACTTCTTAAAAATCAATATTAATTTCATAATTTGTAACAGATGAAGTATTTTTTTAATATGATTGAACTTGTAATTTTTATAATTGGACAATATTTTTTAGAATTTAAACATATTTTCATTTGGTTTCTAATACATATATAATGATAAAATTGATCTAAATACCAATTAGATTAATGGTATATGTTTTTTTCTTAAACGTGACATATCCCGATAAAAATTATCGTCTGCAAAAGGTATTTTGAAAAAATTAAAAGGTGCTGATCGTGAATTTTGAAATCTTGGGTACAAAATTTAATATGTAAAACTGCAAGGGAGAATTTTGCAAGTTGCCCTAAATTATTAGTATTTCCTAAGAAATGTACTAAATGCATTTTTATTTTGTCCACATTAAAAGGGTAATAATTATTTTATTTTTTTGTAAAATAAAATAATTAGAAAATAATGCATGAGGGCTCAAAGTTTTATTTTTTAAAATGTAGATAATTTTTTGTTTTGATATTAATACGAGAATTCAATTATTCAAGTTTGGATGATCGGACTGTTATACACAGAGCATAACGCAACACTACGTCGTCTTCGTTCGACTCTTTCGATCAACTCGGCGCTGACTCACCTGCCGCTTCGACCCAGTCATTCGACAACGGTATGTGATCTACGATCCTCCCCTTGCGAACTAGGGATCTGACTACTCGTTATCTAACTTCGCGGATTCTGAGTCCATTAAGGATTTAGTAGCCGTGAACGACTCATTCACCTCTCAACCGATCTCAGATACTTCATATACGCCGCCGATCTACATTTCTCATTTCTGGTAACGGATTTACGCCTATTCTGCCTTCAATGGATGAAATGCAGGCCGAGGAAGGTTTTGCTCGTAGAGAGTGGAGGAGGTAAGCTTTTTTGCCTGATATTATTTACCTCTTATTTTTAATGAAATTTTGAATTATATCTGTTGAATTAACTTTTAAAAAAAATTACCTCATTGTGTATAATCTTTCTGATGAGTTACATAATTTGTTTGATGACTTTTGCACTGAGTATTGGTTTCGGAATTAGTTTTGATTAATATTGGAGGTCTCTTACTCTCTTAGCTGAATATCATCTGAATCAACTCCAGTTAACATCTATGAAAAACAAAGTTATATTTATGTATTTATCGTCTCTTGTAAAGATATATTGGTTTGGTTTATAAGTTAACTAGAGATAACCCGTGCCTGAAGGCACGGTGCAACTAAATTTTTTTGAACATACTGATTTGTTTCGTAGGATCGCAAATTAAGATTTTTTGAACATGCTGATTTTTTTATAAGTAATTTTTTATAACTTATAGATTAATTAATTTATAAGTAATTCTTTATTCTCTTTTTAATAGATTGAGATAAGGCTTTATTTATTTTTATCGAACCGAGGTAATAATATCATGCAGACTTAAACAACAACATATATATTATGTATATGGGGTCAAGTAGTAACTTAATGGTACTTAATTAATTTGTAATTGATAGTGTTTCTATTAACATTTATACCAACATAAGCAAATATCTTGCACATTGTCTCGCCGAGCTTGGCATCAGGCGGCGTCCATTGCGCATGCAGACGCAAAAAAAACAAGCATCTTCAGTGCTCTTTTATGTTCGTGTGACCAGGACCATACAGATAATGAAGTACTTGAATACTCTAAATCATCTGGATACAAAGCCAAATTAAAACAGAAATCACAATTTATTCTTCCATCGCGTCCCCTGCATCAACTACTTCCACCAGCTCCCGCAACGGTGTAACTTTCGCACTAAGAACCTCTGCAAGAGAGTTTGCATAAGTTCTGCCATATTACATCAAATTTACATCGAAAAGCACTTGAAAGTAACTGTAGCATAGTGACAAAGATTGTGGCAGCTAATAAATTACAGATAATGAATAACTTAGTCACAGCTGCAAATTAATGAAACTATCTAAAAGGATTGTGCATTAGACATAAACAAACCAAAGTACTATCTATCATAAATTAATTTTTCATCAAAGTCGATTATTTCTTAAATCTTAATATACCATTTGAAAAGCTAGTGTATCCTAGTGATCTCTATGTACTGCTCAAGCTCATCCATACTGCTCAAGCTCATTCCTAAAGGTGTTGATTTATAAAGCAGATGATAGGGAGCAGAGCTTCTAATAATGAATGATTAAAAAGTCTACACGGCTTGCACCCGACACAAACTCATAACAAACGCTAGCAATTGCTATGCCTCATAGAAAGCTAGCAATTGATATGCCTCATAAAAGTTGATGACAAATTAACTAACCAGTCTTTTTGGAGAAAGAGTAGCCTTTTTCACTTGTGAAAGTGCGAGGATTCGGCATCTCATAATTTCTCAAGTACTCCTTGTTTCCCTGCACAAGCAAGCATATGACCAACAGGAGTTATAAGGAAGAGCATATAAATTATCATTCTGTAGAGGACCGTGAAGGAAGAACCAACAGACCTTAGTTATTACGCATATATCTACATTGCTTCCACTTCCCAAGTCATTGAATATGCCTGAGCGAATAGCATCACGTACCAAAACAACTCCTTCATCCCTCTAACAAAAAATAGAGTAAAAATAAATAAAACATGGATACTCAAATACACAAAAAATAAGGCTGGCTGCCCATCACCCAATGTAACAAATCCCCAAAAAAATCGTTTGACTTTAAATGCTTTGTTCCCCCACAAAAAAAAAATGAAGAAGTAAACCGTGGCAAATGTATATTGGTTTATGACCTACTTCAAAACAAAAATGCTTGACTTAGTTCAAAGAAAGGTACAAAGAGTAAAGAGAAGAAAATGAGCAACTTATAAAGAAGTAAAGAAGCTAGATTCCTAGAGTTGTACAAGTTCTAAGAACTTATCAACTGCTGTAAAAAACTTACAGTTAGCCCCTCCTTGTATCTTGATTCAAAGACGGACATTGCAGCAAGCAAACCAGAGCCCATTGTGGCAAAAGGTAGGGAGTCTGTCGATCCATGAGGATAGATCTGTGAAAATAATCATTAAACAACAATTACAACATTTTCTGCAATTAAAAAAAACTTCAGATGCCAATAAGCCAACTGTAACTCACAGTGTGCAAGTGTGGACCAGTGACGTCAACTCCACCAAGCACCAAAGCAGCTAAAACATGACCTTGGTAGCTAATTACGTAAAATGGTCAGAATGTTTTCAATTACAATTCCATTATAAATAGAAAACTGATATTGTTAATCGTACCTGAAAAGATGAGACTTCAGAAGTGTTAGGGCTGTCACAACCCTTGATTCCCTACCAGTATGGTAACGATGCAGTTTCAGCTGAGAGCTGATATTATCTGCAAAGGTGGTGATAATTGAAATTACAAATATTAGTAACAAATAGAGAATGTGACATAGTTTGCCAAACTTTGCACAAAACAGCTGCAGGAGTATCACACATCACATACAAGTGCTAAAGTTGAGCACAAAACTTGGAAATACCTGTCACTGCCTCTGTATCAGCAGCAGTCCCTGCTCCACAACAATAAATGTTCGGCGCCATGTAATGGATTTTCTCAGAGTTCTTATCTGCAACAATGGGTCCTTCAGTTGCTCTTGTATCAGCTCCAAGAATTACACCATCCTGAAGTATATTAAAGTATTCAGTTAAGTTCCTAAATAATCTTTTGATTCAGTTGCATCCAATTAAATAATATACGTGAAGCAAAAGTTTGCATGAATATACAATAAAATGACTGTGACTCAATTAGAGCTAAACAGGGCAATGAAAATATTAGAACCATCACTTAAACAGAAAATCATAAACAATTCTTTCATATGCTAGATTTCAGTTGACTCCCTAATCTACAAGGAAGAAAACCAAATCCTCCTTGCGTTCCTTAGTAAAACAAAATAGTAATTTGCAAGAACAATGATAGAAGAGACGCTATATAACAACCTTCCTTGGTGGCCCGCCGTGATGTGGGTTTTTTAGTCCTTGTATATATTTTGGCTTGGGGCTTGGGCGTAAGGAAGAGAAGAAAAGGGGGGGGGGGGGGGGGGGGGGGGGGGGGGGGGGGAGATGAGAAATAGAGGATAATTCCAGAATAACCTACATGCAGAGCCATCCATCATCCAGTACATCGCAAAGAAAGACAGAATCGTATTAACTATTAACTCACCAAATAGTGCACCAGAAGATTAAGTAGACTTTTCTTTCATTATGTACACATGAAGTACCATAAGGGCATCATATTTAATTATTTACACTCCTAAGCAACTACTAATTGTGAGGAAAATCTTCTTAAAGAACTGTCTAGCAAACAAACGAACCATAACATGCATCTAGGCCCCCAAATAACTTGCAAGTCCACCAGTGTACAACTTATAATACAAACTAACCATTAAAGCATTACCATTGGCTACCAAATTAACAGTCAAAATAGTAGTCCACCCAATAGAATATGAATGCATCTTTGACTCGTAACTCTAATCTTGCACAACCTAGTGAAGTAACAACAAGAACCATTCAACCTCTAGATTGTTGTATGTCTTGTGACCAAGCTAAGTAAGTCTCAAATTGTCATTAAAGCTTGAAGGACCATTCAAAGAGATTTAAAATTTTCTAAATTGTTGAGTCCAATCTACATCCTTGGTCAGTATGATATTTACCTCCATGGTTTCCCAAACTCTTAATAATAAAAACAAATTGATCACAAACTTAAAATAACAAATCTGATAAGTTAAAATCACTGGAAAGAATATAAAACAACATTGTTTGATAAACTATATTTGAAGAGGTAAAGTTTAATGAAGAGGTAAAGTTTAATGAAGAGATAAAATATATTTAATGAAGAGGTAAAGTTTGAAATTTTTTTGTTAATAAGATTTGATACCTAAACCTCATTACAGTTGGAATAACTCATTGTCTTGTCAAAATTGAAAAAATAACTCATTTTTGTTTTCATTTTTTTTACTGCCAAAGTGGATTTTGGTTCCATTTTTTTCAAAGCAGTAATAGTTACCATATACCCATATTCTTCTGCCGCCAGTCTTATACATATTTGTTTATAACAAAAAATAAATAAAGAGATTATATTAAACAATGAGTAAAGAGTAACACGTTACCTTAGTTACATTAGGATGAGGATGAGCAACCTCTTGAGTAACCTCTTGAGTAAAAGCTGCTCTAAGTTTAACTGAGGATGCCAAAACAGCAGAAACTTCCAAAAACTCAAAATCTTCATTCTGCACCGACTTCAAATGGTATAGAGAAGCCATGAAGTTCAAGAAAACATAATGCCCACATGAACTGAAAACACTAAAACAATAAATAAGTAAAACAACTGAGAAAAAAGAATTGGCAAACGAATAAAAGGTAGTGACTGAAAACAGATCCGAATTTGTCTACAAACTTAATTGAAGAAATTAATTCCATTTACTACCATTGATCAGCATCCAAAGAGCAAGACATGAAGTATTAATGAAAAGAAAAGAGGGGAAAAGGATCTGACATGAAGTAAATGCAACCAACAAATTCAAAAGAGGCATCCATTAATTTTCGCAAATAAACGTCGCCTAGAATAAATACTAATGAACATAAAAACAGTAGAGGAAAGTAGTTAGAATGAGCAAGCTAAATAAAGGGAAGAATCACAAAATACTTGCATGAAATGTTGATCAAATTGAAAAGGGAAGAATCACAAAATACTTGCATGAAAGAAGATCCCTCTCATCGTCTTCTGTCTTCATTTCTTGGGGAAAAAAACAGAGATACCCAAATCAATCCATAAACTGATGCACCCACAAACTCAAAAAAGTATTCCCTATTCAGTACAATTTAATCCACTAACAAAAAGTCTTGGAAATCATAAAAGCCCAATATTTAGGGGGAAAAGAGCAAACTTTTCACCTGGCACCTGGGTATGCTATCTATATATTTGGCATTTGGCATTTCATCGAACACCTCAAGTGCATCTTGAAATCACTAACACTCATGAACAAAGAGAAGCCCTTTTTTTTGACAAATTAATGAGATTACATACCTCCGTTCTGCAGTTTAAGACTCGAATTTCGTCGCCAGCGGCTTCAACCTCCAGCGCCACTGCCTCCTCCACATCGAAAGTCTCGCCGTCGGAGTTGTCGATTGATTCGAGAAATGCCATTTGCTACCGATATGCGGTGGATAGAGTTGATATTGAGAGAGGAGAGAGAAGACGATGGCAAGCAGGAGAGAGAAACGAAATGGAATGGAACGGAACGGCAGGAGAGAGAAACGAAATGGTAGACGGCAGAAAAGAAAGAGAGGACAAGCAAATTTGAAACAAAGAACAAGCAGCAGACGGATAGAGAAGAGGGGGGAATCAAAATTAACCAGAGCCGTTGTTTATTGAAGCAATCAGTCATTTTAGGCCCTTGGATGAATCTGCTCTGTTTTATATAATAGATTTCATTTGCTATGTTTCCCCCCAAAAAATAAAACAATCCCAGTTAAGAATAGTTACACTTTTGGCCTTTTGTTAGAGCTCGATCAGATACACGGCCCCATTGTTTAGGCCCTCATTTGGTTAAGACCAACATTTTACAATGGTACTCGCAAATATCCCAGATTGCTATAACATATACTCCTGATGTTCCTATCTAAAAGTCCTTTTTTCCTTTTTTTAGACTTTCCATGGAAATTGTTCGCTTTGAAGCTGAATTGCAAACCATTATATGTGTCGAGTTGACCGGTTAAGTTGTAGTGCATTCTTATAGTGATTTATAATTTCAGTAAAGAAAGGGTATTTGAGGAAACTTAGCTCTTTCTTAACTAAAAAGGTTTGCCTTTCAAATGAAGAATCCCTTCTTGGGAAGGAGGGAGTATCGTGTTTCTTCAAACCACGTTTATTTTTATATGAAACTAGGGATAACTCGTGTCTAAAGGCACGGTGCAATTAATATAACAGTTAAGTACTGTATTTAATATTTCTAGATTGAAAATTTTAAAACTGTTGTGGACTCTCTGTTCCATAATAGAACTGAGAGTCCAACTATTAATATAAAAAGATTGATAGTTAATCCAGTTATAATTTTTTTTTGAGATAAATATTAGTGTGCTATTCATTTCTAACTTAAAATTAGTTCATGGCAAGTTTGAACAATTAATTGATTGACGATAGCGGGCTCAAATTTGTATAATATAGTATTTTCGGGTATCCCACATACATTTTCTTTATTGACAAAACGGAATGAGAAGTTTGACAGCATTTATTTGCCTCCAGTATCTCTAACCATCGATCAATATGATCCATGAACAGTATTTCATGTAGAAAAATAGTAATACTGCAAGCCATTTAGTGGGATTCAATTAGGTAAAAAAAGATGTAAAAATTTAAAAGAAAGGTTTTTGCATATATTCCCAAAAGTATAAAATGAGCCCTCTAAGTCCAAACAAAAAAGTATTGTCTAACACTAACTAAATTGTATCATCATAACATGTTTTCCTTTATATTTTTTTCTTGAAATTGGACAAAAGATTCTCATACCATGAGTCAGAGCCTACTACAATAGTTGCTCTCGATATAGCCCGCAAAAACACCAAAGAGATGACACGTAATTGTCCGTACCTGAAGGCACAGCGTAAATAAAAATTCTAAAAATATTCTATTACCTAAATACTCTTTGCAATCTAAAATAACTTACAAATCAATTAGAATGAATCTGAACCGTCCATGTGATTTCCCGCCCAAATCAATTTGCATGTAAAAATATAACGACTGCAATACCCGAAAAACAGAAAAATTGTGTCAATGCTAAAAGAGTGACCCATGTTGTTTATGTGCAAATTTTTTATTTATTTATTATAATTTATTTATTATAATAATAATAATAATAATAATAATAATAATTATTATTATTATTATTATTATTATTATTATTATTATTATTAGTATTAGTATTTAATAATAATTATTATTATTATTATTTTTATTTTTATTATTATTATTATTATTATTACTATTATTATAATTATTATTGTTGTTGTTATTATTATTATTACTACTACTACTATTATTGTTATTATTATTATTATTATTATAATTATTATAATTATTATTGTTATTATTATTATTATTATTATTATTATTATTATTATTATTATTATTATTATTATTATTATTATTATTATTATTATTGTGACGACCCCAAATCCGGGTACCTTGAACCCTAGAGTTGGTACGTCACGATACATCATCTCCATACATGTTCTATAACTAATGCGGAATATATAAACATAAATTGTTTATTCTACAACATTTCCCAAGGTTTCTAACCTTAACTTACATATATACCTTTAGATTCATAAAAGGCTTACACAAATAACTTACATCATATAACAAATTAGTTATCATGCATAACACTATAATCTTGTCTTTTGCTTCTGTCTCCGGCTCTCCTCGAACATTCTTATTAATCTGAAATTGGTTATCATGATATAGCAAGAGTGAGCAATGAATTTGCTCAGCAAGTTTAAGTACAATAAAGATATATCATGATTGAAAGAAAGAATAAGCTTTTGGATTTTCAACAATATAATAACTGTGAACGAGTACGAATCATAATTTCAATAATTAAATGACTGAATCAATTAATGTTGAGTGTCAATAATGGCCATGAACAATTTAACTGAACCTTATGGTAATGAAGGTGATCAGCCTTTCATACCTGATGAACACATGCAACATGCACTATGTGCGAATCAATAATTTACGGAGGTGGAATAATTATACAGAATTAAACCATAACATGCTTGAAACATAATAACTTGAGATTGAGTTAGGAACTTGAACAATAAAATAATATATCCTGCTCGAATATAAATTGAGTAGGGTTTAGGAAACTTGCACAAAATAAAGTTTGAAGATAGGAAACTTGCCTTGTCCGTCGATTACTGCTACACAATCTAATTTAATCTCTTATGAAAAACCTATCATTTATAAGATTGATCTTTCCATCAGCAAATCATATCTTAACTCATAATACAACTATTCTTATAATAAATTATCTAACATTTAGCCACATAATCAAACATTAGATAATTCCTTAACTTATTAGTAATATTATCTTTCTTTGATAATATTTTAATCACTAATCATCATCTTATAATATTATTCCGTATTTAATAATATTTTAATCTCTTACTAATATTATTAATCGTTTAATAATATTTTAATCATTTATTAAACTTATAAACAATTTTATTTAATTGTTTATTCAATACAATTTCTTTTATCACTAATAAACATAAAATGATATACACATAACATTTTATTACAAATGACCCACATACTCTTGTAAAATCTGAACATCTCATAAAAAGACCATTTGTCAATAAAATCACATTTACCTAATTTTTAATCTTCATTTAACTTAATATTCTCATTTATTCATAACTTAAACATTTATATGAAAAATACCACAACCATTCAGAAATTTTTTATTTTCTGTGAATCATCAGTATATGATATCCTCATGAACATATATTTTTTTCTGGAATTTTTCAATTTCATTTACTATTTTTAAATAGGCCAAAATAGTCCGAAATGACTACATTTATCATAAATTATTCCTCTGTCAAAAACTTACGAAATTTTCACAGTAAACTCCTGTTATGAACATATAGCTCCAGTAAAATTTTTATAATTTTCTGAGTTACACACAAAGAGTTATTCCCATTCACTTTTAAAATAATAAGTTCTAGTAAATATTATAACTTTCATTCTATACATCAATAAATAACCATCTTTGGACAGAATCTCACAAAGGATAACAAGAAGTTCCAGTTTAAATTTTGTGGTCATCGGAGTTGAAGAACTCAAGTTATGCCAATTTTTCATATTATCCGATAATTTTCTATAATTATTTCTATTTATAAAACTATTATTTAATAGCTTTAAAATAGAAATAATAATACAACATACATTTATATCCTCCAAATATCATCAATATTTATCTTATATTATTATAAGATTTTTCACCAAGTTTCATAATTTTCTAACATTCATAGAATTTTCTATGAATTTTCACTATTTTTAAATTAACTTTAAATAGCCTTAAAATATAATAAATATTTAAGCTCTTCAAAAATTCACCAAAATTTTCCAGAAATTCTAAAATAATATCACAACATTACAGAAAAATAATTTTCAGAATAAAATAATTTTTCTCTAATTTATTTATAATTTTTAAAGTGCTGAAACTTCCGAAAATCATAGTAATTAGCCCGTTTATCCGAAAATTACGAATCTTATGTCTATTCCACACGAAATTTAATTCTCTACAACTTTGTAGAAGGAATTTTTTCCAGATTCTGCGTCTAGCATACAGAAACCGTCTCGGCCGGAAAAGTTCGCCGGCGGCGACTTTTCCGGTCATCTTCTCCGGCGATCCGAAAATTTTCCGGCGAGATTTCTTAACTTTTCTTGCCCAGATCTGATCTACTACATCTTAGGAGTCTAAATATGGTTTTAGTTTTGAAATTAAACCACAAATCGGTGTTAAACAAACAACTTATAAAAATTTTCCGGCGAAACATTTTTTTCTTGATTTCTTGTTTTCTTTCACTTGATCTTTGTATAGATCTACATATATAACTCAAATCATCACATAAACATGATCCAACACTCAAAATACCAAGCTATCATACCATAGCTATATAAGAAACCATAAAACCTAAGTTTCATTAAAGTTCAAGTTTGGAAAAGTTTTATACCTTCATGGATGATCGATTTTCTGGGCTCTCTAGCTTCACCAAGATGAGAGCTTAAACTTTAATTCTTGCTCCTTGATGATCCGACCACCCTAGCTCATTTTTCTCCAAGCTTCTTCTTTGTATTTCCATGGTTTCTTCTTCTTCTCTCTCTCTCCCTTCCTATTTCAGCTGAAGGAGGCGTGTGGGAGTGAAAATAGGTTGAGCCCTAGCTTGCCTTAGTTAAATAAATTACTCTTTTGGGTCCCTCTTTTAATTATTTGACCCGTTATTTGATTTTTCGACCCGAAATGTCAAAATTAAAAACTTACAGTCGATTCCTACTAATTTCGACGTCCCCGTCGTCGCGGTAACATCCGTTTCTTCAAATTCACTTCCGAACTTCAAGTTCGACATTTTATCCTAAAAAGTCAAACGGTCAACTTTGACCAAAAAGTCAATCGAAACACATATCGTGTTTACAGTCCATACTTACTAAATTCAATGTTCCCGTCGCAACGGTGAAGTCCGTTTCTCAAAATTCTTCTCCAAACTCTCAAATTTTGACTTTTCACATTTACAAGTCAAACGGTTGACTTTGACCAAAAAAGTCAACCCGTCACAAAATAGTGTTTACGACTATTCTGGCTAATTTCGACGTTCTGAACTCAATTCCGGAATCCGTTCGTCAAAATTCTCATCCGAACTCACAGTTGACTTTTTCATAATAAAAGTCAACTGTTGACTTTGACCAAAAAGTCAACTCCGACACAAAAATGTGTTAATGTCTTTTCTTACTAAATTTGACGTTCTGAACTCAACGGTACCGTCCGTGTCTCAAAATTTCACACCGAACTCCAATTTGAGTTTTTAACTTCCTTTGCTTTAGTTTAGTCAAACTTGACTGTTTGACCACTTTGCTATCTTGCATTCATACGCGTAAGTATACATATACCTTCTTTATTCATGTCTAACCTTGGTGAATTATATTTATTATAATTCCATAATCTCTCTTTACCTTCTTACACAATCTCTTTCAGTCAACTAAATCCATTGAGCTTTAAAGGTATTATATTACCTTATTACTTATATACCTCTAAGTATACATAATAATTAATTCTAGGTTTTAAAATATAAAAACCTATATTCACTCACATTTCATTCCTAACACCAAGATTAGGGTCAAATGTTTACTCATTTTTTTTATAACTTTTACTTCTCTAAATCTAGGTTTTAAACTCAACCTTTATTTAATCATCAAGAACTTATTTAAAAAAAAAAAATCTTGTGAAATATCCGGGATATTACATTCACCTCTCCTTATAAGAATTTCGTCCTCGAAATTTACAGCATATATATTTCTATTTATTTTATTCACCAAAACTAGGTTTTATCGTAACCTTTAATTAATCATATTTGATTTATTCTACAAACCTTGTAAATATCCGGGGTATTACATTCACCCCTTCTTCTAAGAATTTCGTCCTCGAAATTACAGTATACTTACCCCTTTACCCATTCGATGTCCAGAACATTGGAACATCTCTCAGGAGTCTTCACAATTTATCAATAACTGTGAATGAATTTGAATAATCAAGAAGTAAAAATAACCCCATTCAAATAACTCATTTATCCATTCGATGTCCAGAACATTGGAACACCTTACAAAAGGATAAATTGAAAATTAAAATATTCATTAAAACTTTCATACTATGCTGAGGGGTCATAAAGACCGTGAACATCTGCGAGAAGGTTTATCAATCATAAAGACTGAAAACATTCCACACTGTTTTGTACGCTAGGTGATCAGCCTATCGTACGCTAGCGCTGTGCACAACGACTTCACTCAGGGTTGAACTCTATGGATTTACCAGCCCTTATTTTGTTATATCAGCATGCCACCTCTCTTGGGCGCCCCCTCGCGGGTTCTTTATTCATGGCTCTGACATATCCCCCATTACAGGGTTGTTCACCTCAGACTTACTACAAAATTCCGCTCCACATAATTTGGATTGGATAATAAAACTCGAGTCATTTCTGACCAAAAAGTGTCCAGTCAAAATAAATGACATAGACTCACATCATTGAACTGTTCGTATATTACGACTCAAAAATCATTTCAGATTAGTTAAAGTAACAAAAATTCATTTATAGGACTTCATGATACCGCACCGTTGCAACAGTGCGTTGAGGATTCCGTCTTTTCATCTCTGCACCATGGCTTTAATGGCGTATGATGATTTTATAAATACATTTTGATATTTTCAAATCAATTTGTCTTGCCGAAACAATTAGCATAGACTCTTCTTTAAACGTTTCAAAATACTAAAAATCATTTTGACTTTGTCATATTACATCATACCATAGTGGGCTTAAAAATACATCCAACACTAGGTTACTCTGCATTGATGACTCCATCGGTTATCATCTCTGCACTAAATGCATTAATGATTTCAAAAATACATTTGTCTTTTCAAAAGCACAAAAGTGCGAATTTGGCACGATTTTTAAGAATTTCAAAGTCTAGCATAGCTAGAAGATTTGGAATATCCTAAAACCTCAAAACACCTCAAATTTTTCCTCCACATTCTTTTCCAGCTTAATAACTATATATATTATAGCCTTAACCTGACTACTTAACTCTATCCATACTTACTGTTCATCAAATTTACCACATATTTGGGCTCAGCAACTTACCACAATCATATGGTTTGAGGAACTTGTCCTAGTCAGGCCAAAGTCGCCCATTCGCTGAGGGGCTCCACCACATGACTATGAGTCACGAACTTACTATGCGTGTCAGTTCTCAGAACACGAACTTATCTTAACATCCTCTACCTATCCGTTATACACATGAGAAAAGAATCACCTTCTCAACATACATATAGTGAATAGTGCGACACCAGGTTTCAGTTGATTATCATTATAGGAAGCCAAGTGGTCGTCAAACCAAACACAATCTCCTGCCCATACAAGAAATTGGTCAACTCAGCCACTAATCAATATAGAAAGTTAAGCGATCGTTAAACCAAGAACAAATCCCCTGCCCATACAAAGGACTGTTCAACTCAACCACTGTATCAATATAGAAAGCTAAGCGGTTCTAAAACCAAGCACCAATTCCCCGCCCATACAAGGAATTGTACAACTCAGCCACTAATATGAGTCCTCAATTAAAAACCTACAAACCTCTAACTTTTCTTAACTTGCTATGAATGTTATCAATTCATACCTTATCACACTCAACACTTCAAGAGTCCACTTGTTACTATTTCAGTATCTTCATTGTTATAGCACCATGCTATCAAAACAACCTCTTAATCATTTAACAGACCATTTGTCATTCCATGATTTTACTATGATCATCGTGATCTTATAACACAATTGATTTCACTGTACTATTTCTCCTTTATTCTAGGATCGTTTAATTCTATCATCTTATCATTCATCTCTGATCATTTTACTGTACGATCCTTCTCTTTTTAAATTCCTGAATCAAGTGTTCCCTGATTCTTATTCCATTTATTTGGATTACACTAATTGAAGATCCTTCTTTGAATCTTTTCATATATCTATGTATCTATATAGATTTATTTCCTCATTTATGAACTGTATATGTTCATTTCTAAACTCTATCTGAGTTTATCCTTTCACTGTCTTCATTATCTTTCCATGATTATAGCCTAAGGTACTGCTACCTAAGAACTATAACCTATCAGCTCTGATACCAACCTGTGACGACCCCAAATCCGGGTACCTTGAACCCTAGAGTTGGTACGTCACGATACATCATCTCCATACATGTTCTATAACTAATGCGGAATATATAAACATAAATTGTTTATTCTACAACATTTCCCAAGGTTTCTAACCTTAACTTACATATATACCTTTAGATTCATAAAAGGCTTACACAAATAACTTACATCATATAACAAATTAGTTATCATGCATAACACTATAATCTTGTCTTTTGCTTCTGTCTCCGGCTCTCCTCGAACATTCTTATTAATCTGAAATTGGTTATCATGATATAGCAAGAGTGAGCAATGAATTTGCTCAGCAAGTTTAAGTACAATAAAGATATATCATGATTGAAAGAAAGAATAAGCTTTTGGATTTTCAACAATATAATAACTGTGAACGAGTACGAATCATAATTTCAATAATTAAATGACTGAATCAATTAATGTTGAGTGTCAATAATGGCCATGAACAATTTAACTGAACCTTATGGTAATGAAGGTGATCAGCCTTTCATACCTGATGAACACATGCAACATGCACTATGTGCGAATCAATAATTTACGGAGGTGGAATAATTATACAGAATTAAACCATAACATGCTTGAAACATAATAACTTGAGATTGAGTTAGGAACTTGAACAATAAAATAATATATCCTGCTCGAATATAAATTGAGTAGGGTTTAGGAAACTTGCACAAAATAAAGTTTGAAGATAGGAAACTTGCCTTGTCCGTCGATTACTGCTACACAATCTAATTTAATCTCTTATGAAAAACCTATCATTTATAAGATTGATCTTTCCATCAGCAAATCATATCTTAACTCATAATACAACTATTCTTATAATAAATTATCTAACATTTAGCCACATAATCAAACATTAGATAATTCCTTAACTTATTAGTAATATTATCTTTCTTTGATAATATTTTAATCACTAATCATCATCTTATAATATTATTCCGTATTTAATAATATTTTAATCTCTTACTAATATTATTAATCGTTTAATAATATTTTAATCATTTATTAAACTTATAAACAATTTTATTTAATTGTTTATTCAATACAATTTCTTTTATCACTAATAAACATAAAATGATATACACATAACATTTTATTACAAATGACCCACATACTCTTGTAAAATCTGAACATCTCATAAAAAGACCATTTGTCAATAAAATCACATTTACCTAATTTTTAATCTTCATTTAACTTAATATTCTCATTTATTCATAACTTAAACATTTATATGAAAAATACCACAACC
The DNA here is from genome assembly GCA_947179155.2 of Hedera helix. NCBI lineage: Eukaryota > Viridiplantae > Streptophyta > Magnoliopsida > Apiales > Araliaceae > Hedera > Hedera helix. Next base: position 42,209,082 of record OX359274.1, read on the forward strand.
ATTCAGAAATTTTTTATTTTCTGTGAATCATCAGTATATGATATCCTCATGAACATATATTTTTTTCTGGAATTTTTCAATTTCATTTACTATTTTTAAATAGGCCAAAATAGTCCGAAATGACTACATTTATCATAAATTATTCCTCTGTCAAAAACTTACGAAATTTTCACAGTAAACTCCTGTTATGAACATATAGCTCCAGTAAAATTTTTATAATTTTCTGAGTTACACACAAAGAGTTATTCCCATTCACTTTTAAAATAATAAGTTCTAGTAAATATTATAACTTTCATTCTATACATCAATAAATAACCATCTTTGGACAGAATCTCACAAAGGATAACAAGAAGTTCCAGTTTAAATTTTGTGGTCATCGGAGTTGAAGAACTCAAGTTATGCCAATTTTTCATATTATCCGATAATTTTCTATAATTATTTCTATTTATAAAACTATTATTTAATAGCTTTAAAATAGAAATAATAATACAACATACATTTATATCCTCCAAATATCATCAATATTTATCTTATATTATTATAAGATTTTTCACCAAGTTTCATAATTTTCTAACATTCATAGAATTTTCTATGAATTTTCACTATTTTTAAATTAACTTTAAATAGCCTTAAAATATAATAAATATTTAAGCTCTTCAAAAATTCACCAAAATTTTCCAGAAATTCTAAAATAATATCACAACATTACAGAAAAATAATTTTCAGAATAAAATAATTTTTCTCTAATTTATTTATAATTTTTAAAGTGCTGAAACTTCCGAAAATCATAGTAATTAGCCCGTTTATCCGAAAATTACGAATCTTATGTCTATTCCACACGAAATTTAATTCTCTACAACTTTGTAGAAGGAATTTTTTCCAGATTCTGCGTCTAGCATACAGAAACCGTCTCGGCCGGAAAAGTTCGCCGGCGGCGACTTTTCCGGTCATCTTCTCCGGCGATCCGAAAATTTTCCGGCGAGATTTCTTAACTTTTCTTGCCCAGATCTGATCTACTATATCTTAGGAGTCTAAATATGGTTTTAGTTTTGAAATTAAACCACAAATCGGTGTTAAACAAACAACTTATAAAAATTTTCCGGCGAAACATTTTTTTCTTGATTTCTTGTTTTCTTTCACTTGATCTTTGTATAGATCTACATATATAACTCAAATCATCACATAAACATGATCCAACACTCAAAATACCAAGCTATCATACCATAGCTATATAAGAAACCATAAAACCTAAGTTTCATTAAAGTTCAAGTTTGGAAAAGTTTTATACCTTCATGGATGATCGATTTTCTGGGCTCTCTAGCTTCACCAAGATGAGAGCTTAAACTTTAATTCTTGCTCCTTGATGATCCGACCACCCTAGCTCATTTTTCTCTAAGCTTCTTCTTTGTATTTCCATGGTTTCTTCTTCTTCTCTCTCTCTCCCTTCCTATTTCAGCTGAAGGAGGCGTGTGGGAGTGAAAATAGGTTGAGCCCTAGCTTGCCTTAGTTAAATAAATTACTCTTTTGGGTCCCTCTTTTAATTATTTGACCCGTTATTTGATTTTTCGACCCGAAATGTCAAAATTAAAAACTTACAGTCGATTCCTACTAATTTCGACGTCCCCGTCGTCGCGGTAACATCCGTTTCTTCAAATTCACTTCCGAACTTCAAGTTCGACATTTTATCCTAAAAAGTCAAACGGTCAACTTTGACCAAAAAGTCAATCGAAACACATATCGTGTTTACAGTCCATACTTACTAAATTCAATGTTCCCGTCGCAACGGTGAAGTCCGTTTCTCAAAATTCTTCTCCAAACTCTCAAATTTTGACTTTTCACATTTACAAGTCAAACGGTTGACTTTGACCAAAAAAGTCAACCCGTCACAAAATAGTGTTTACGACTATTCTGGCTAATTTCGACGTTCTGAACTCAATTCCGGAATCCGTTCGTCAAAATTCTCATCCGAACTCACAGTTGACTTTTTCATAATAAAAGTCAACTGTTGACTTTGACCAAAAAGTCAACTCCGACACAAAAATGTGTTAATGTCTTTTCTTACTAAATTTGACGTTCTGAACTCAACGGTACCGTCCGTGTCTCAAAATTTCACACCGAACTCCAATTTGAGTTTTTAACTTCCTTTGCTTTAGTTTAGTCAAACTTGACTGTTTGACCACTTTGCTATCTTGCATTCATACGCGTAAGTATACATATACCTTCTTTATTCATGTCTAACCTTGGTGAATTATATTTATTATAATTCCATAATCTCTCTTTACCTTCTTACACAATCTCTTTCAGTCAACTAAATCCATTGAGCTTTAAAGGTATTATATTACCTTATTATTTATATACCTCTAAGTATACATAATAATTAATTCTAGGTTTTAAAATATAAAAACCTATATTCACTCACATTTCATTCCTAACACCAAGATTAGGGTCAAATGTTTACTCATTTTTTTTATAACTTTTACTTCTCTAAATCTAGGTTTTAAACTCAACCTTTATTTAATCATCAAGAACTTATTTAAAAAAAAAAAATCTTGTGAAATATCCGGGATATTACAATTATTATTATTATTACTATTATTATTATTATTATTATTATTATTATTATTATTATTATTATTATTATTATTATTATTATTATTATTACTATTACTATTATTATAATTATTATTGTTATTATTATTATCATTATTAGAAGTAGTAGTAGTAGTATTAGTATTAGTATTATAATTATTATAATAATAATTATTATTATTATTACTATTACTATTACTATTTTTATTATTATTATTACTATTATTATAATTATTATTGTTATTATTATTATAATAATAATAATTATTATTATTATTATTATTATTACTACTACTACTATTATTATTATTATTATTATTATTATTATTATTTCTATTATTAAAATTATTATTATTATTATTATTATTATTATTATTATTACGTAGTGGTGAATTTGATTTGGGCGGGAAATGTGAGTTGATAGATTTTTGAAAAAAAGATATTAAATTGGGAGGGAAAATGAGAGATAGGTTAGTGACCGTTAGATGTTGAAGCCCCAAATGATTTTAGACTGTTGGATTTTGAAATCTAAATTGATTTGAGACCGTTGGATGTTGAAATTTTGAGATTTGAACCGCTCTGTTTTATATCTATTATATATATTAAAATGCAGTACATTGACACCATCAATTGACAAGTGTCATTCACATAATCCGTCACTTCTCCTATACCAAATTAAAAAAAAAATCCGCACACAAATACTAACAAAAACACATTCAATTTTTATAATTCCCAAAATACTACAAATCTAAACTTATATGATATTATCAACTAATTTAATTTCTCAATATTGCAACATCAAAATCATAAATCTATTATATATATTAAAATGTAGTACATTGACACCATCAATTGACAAGTGTCATTTACACAATCCGCCACCTCTCCTATACCAAATTAAAAAAAAAAAATCTTACACAAATACTAACAAAAACGCATCCAATTTTTATAATTTTCAAAATCACTACAAATCTATTATCTATTGTATAAACTAAAACGCAATACACTTTAACCACAACCTGTCATGTGTCACGCTCACATTAACTTAACTTTCAATTAGCATTTATTACAATTGATTTATTATTATATTTATCCAATAATCTATTTTTTGAATATTATCCCATAAAAATATGAAAATAACCACAAATATATACATGATTTTTATATAATTGCATATAACTCTCACAAATAAAAATATGACTCTCACAATAATTTTTTGAATTTTTTTAAAGCTAACTTTTTTAAAAATATTATCTTATACTTGCATATAACTCTCACACATAAAAATATGTAATTATCCAATAATTTGTTTTTTTTTTTTTTTTTTTTACAAATAATTGTCCCACAAAAATAATAATAATATTATCTCATAATTCAACACAACTATAAATTTGGTTTTTATAAATATAATTCTAAAAAAAAAGGTATTTTTTCCCCTTTTTATGTGAGTATGGAATTAAAAAATTGTAAATGTAACATTATCCCATAATTACATATAACACTCGCACACTAATTTTTTAAATATTATCCTATATACTTGCAGATAACACTCATAAAAAAATATAAAATTATCCTATAAATATAAATCTAAAATGATATTATATCCCATAATTTTAGTTTAATGTTATCTCAAATTGATGAGTGATTGATCTAAATAATTTTTAATTATATATGTTTTTAACAAAATAAATAATCACACCGCAACGCGTGGAGTTGTATCTAGTTATAGATTACTTCAAAGTACAAAGTTTCATTAAAAATTCTAGAAAAATGCAAGTAAAATTGATGAGTGAATTTTATATCTATTTTTTGATTATTTTTAGACTTAATTATTTGTGAGTTTTTAATTATTTTATATTATTTTTATTTTTTTTATAATTTATGAGTCTTTAATTATTTTCTGTTATTTTTATCTGTTTTATTTTTATTTTATTTATTTGTTAGGAAAAAGGAATTGAATCAAAGTTTGATGGCACAATCGTAAATAGCAGCAGCTGGTGGCTCGCGCGCCAGGCGTAAAGGGACAGGAAGCAGCATTAGCACCGCGCGCATGGCGCGGCTTGGGTCAACAGCCAGCGCGCGAGCCAGGCGGGAAGTTTGTTGCAGATTTCTTTTATGCTTCCAGCACGTGGGTCCCTACCTCATTGTTCCTTTTACAAAGAATTCTGGCAGATTGTTACTTGCAAATTCGTGGGTCCCTCATGTTAGTTAATTAAGGAAATGACTTTTAATTGTATTTTAATTCTTATCGGATTTTGAAAAATAAGTATTCCTATAAATAATATATTCTAGCGTAGGAGTAAAGATAGTTTTTTCAAAGGCGAGCGGCTAGACTTCATTAATTTAAAGATCTAGTGCAAAATAATTTTAACATTAATAGAGGCAAAGATTTGAAGATTGCTTGGAGATGGAAGATGCCTTCATTAGAATTTTACTTCTCTAACCTTTTTCTTTACTTGTATTTTCCATTGATTATCAACTAATTTTTGAAAAAAGTTTAATTACAAGATTGAATTGATATGTAATTAATATTTTAAAAATATCAGATATAATTTTCTATGAATTCGACACTTGACTTAATCATTTCGTGTATACTTACACGTAAATTATTAATTTTTAAATTACATAAACAAAAATCATATGAGAGTCCTTGACCATTGTTTTTTCTATAGTGTCGCGACAATGTGCTAGGAAATGAGTTTCTGGTTTTAGCCTTTATGTATTATCCATGTGTACGTCACCCCACATTTGGTGACTACATGGTAATGGCCTAGAGTGGTCACTCCCTTCTCTTGGTATCCAAGAGGTTGAGGTTGAGGTTTCGATTCTTATCGTGAGCGTATGTGAATGTGTGTGTGTGTATGGGGGTTTAAAATTAGCAAAAAAAATAATAATTACTTAATATAATTTTATTACTACATTAAAAAAGATCTTGGAACTTGTGTTACTGTTCTATCTTAGCCGTTAGACACTTCTGTCGTATTTCTCATTTTCACATTCCTATAGGAGTCCTTTGTCACCTATAGGAATATAGGGTTACCCCATTGAACTGTACCTTAATTTGTAATTGTATTATTGAATTGATTTTTTTTATATTTGACTCATCGAACCAATGTTGTGAAAATCGGTTCGAACTCGGTAGTTCGACCAGTTAAAGAGGGAACCAACCGAAAAAACAAATCGGTTTAGCCTAGAAATCGGTTTTGTGTTGAACCGATCAAAACACGATTGACCACCAATCGAACCCCCATCGAACCAATGTTGTGAAAATCGATTCGGACTCGGCGATTCGACCGATTAAACAGGGAACCAGCCAATAAAACAAATTGGTTTGGCCCAAAAAACGATTTGGTATCGAGCCAGTCAAAACACGATTGACCACCGGTCGAACCACCATTGAACTAATGTTGTGAAAACCGGTTCAAACTCGGCGGTTCGACCGGTTAAACAGGGAACTAGCCGGGAAAACGAATCAATTTGGCCCAGAAACTGATTTGATATTGAACCGGTCAAAACACGATTGACCACCGGTCGAATCGGTTGTTCAACTGGTAAAACTGGTTAGTTGAACCATTTTAAAATATTTTTTAATACTTTTTTTTTACAAAAATATTTTTATTTTTAAAATTTTTAATAATATATTTTTTATATATTTATGACATCACCGGTTCAACAACGGTTCGACCACTGATTGAACCGGTAATTCATCCAATCCAGATCTAAAAACATTGCATCAAACTAAATTCTTACGACAAATCTTTACAAATTCATTAAACTATTTGACTGTTAATGGGATGGCTGGCACATGAACGAGAGACTGCGTACATGTCATATCATGTCTACATGGCATGCCACGGTGGAAAATATAATAAAAATTACTTAAAAATTAAACAATTACAATAAGTTAACCAAATTAAACATCTGAAACAAAACAAACTTCTTTATTAAACTAACTAATTAAGTCAAAAGCTACATGTACCTCTTCTTTCCCAAATCAAAAGCTACCTGGTTCTTCATTGCAACTCAGATGATTAAAGAAAATTAAAAATCCTTAATCCCCACCATCTAGCCTAAGCACAATCCATCTCTATCTTCTTCTTTTTCTGCACTCTTCACAACCATCATCACGGCATTACTGAGATTACTGAGGAGTTATTCCATGCTCCTGACGCATGGTTACTGTTTGTTCCACCCTCTTACATGAGGGTGAGTTCCACACGGGTCCCACCACGTGTGGACCCATCCCTCATGTGAGAGAGTGGAGCAAACTGCAACTATACTCTAAAAGCATAGTATAATTTTTCAGGCATCACCACATCTTCCTCATTTGCTACCAAAAATTTTAACAATTGATCGTTATAAATTCACGAATAAAAAACCAAACCAGTTGAGCTTCAACAACCATGCATGAATAGCCACAAAAAATCCACCATCTCCAATTTAAAAAAGGGGGAAATATAAAAGAAAGGAGAATTATAAGAAGTAATAATTCGTAAACCCAAATATCTCTCTTTATATATCCTCAAATCCCTAACACTTTGTTTCTGAGTTTTGAGAAGAAAAGAAAATAATAGAAAACTTAAATTAGAATAGAAAATAATAGAAAACTTAAAATTTTTCTTTGTGTTATTTATGAGTTTTTTATAGAAAAAAATAAAAAAAAATCTTTTCTTGTGTTTGTGAATTTTAATGAAAAGAATAGAAAAATATTACTTTTACGAATTTACCCTTTTATTCTTTTGCTGATTATTTTGAACTACCTAGTATTCTTTATTTAGATACTTGTCATAAAATTAGGGCTAAATTAATCAGTCACTTGCCTGATGATCTCCTCCATGAGGGAATGTCTTCTTCCTTAGTTTTTCTATTCTTTCAACAGTTTTCTCCGGTATATCATTCGGCATATGAATAAATTAATTGCATGTAATAGATAAAGTAAAACCGAAGAAAAATGATAAAATACATAAAATCTGGGAACATATGTTACCTGCCAATAACTCTGGTTTATATCTTGCAATTCGATATTTCTGCAATTTAAGGGGGAAATTCAAACATTACAAAAAGAAAATTGGCAAATCCACTTCTGTTGGGAGAGTCGATATTAAGACAAATAACAAACACGCCTGCAAATGGCTCTTTACATGATTGATGGTCAAACCTTCAACTTTCATTTGCTTTAGCACGCCCTTTGGAGTAACTCCTGCGATTGATTTAAAATCAATTAATTATTCACACAGTGCGTCATAGTTCTTACCCTGTTTCTTAGACCTGGCAAAAGTGGCCCGGGCCCGCGGGTCGGGCCGGCCGGCCCGTTTTTGGGCGGGCTTTGGGCTTCCAGAAAATGGCCCGTGAAAAGTTGGGTTTATTTGGCCCGACCCGTTTTGGCCCGGCCCAGCCCGTGACATTTTTTTTTTTTTTTTTACATTTTTAACAAAAGAAATAATACAAAAAATATTATGAATATTAGATATTAGTTATCTTTAATATTAATATTATATATATTTATTAATTAATAACAAAATTAATTATATTTTAATATATATGACTGTAAAATTATTGATTATTTTATTTACTAATACTATTAAATGATTATGTATAACTTATGTGTTATAATTGTAAATAATTAGAGTTAGTATTTATTTCAAATTATGTATTATAGTTGTAAATATATATATTTTTTTAATTTTTTTTTTAAATGTTTAATTTAAAAATTAAAAAAAAAAAAAAAACATAAAAAGCCCGCGGGCCGGGCGGGCCATGGGTTCGACTTTTTCAGCCCGCCAAAATCTGGGCCGTTTTGGCCCGGCCCGTTTGCCAGGTCTGCTGTTTCTACTTGGAATCTCGTAAGTTTAATGGTATCAGATTTCCTTGAATAAGCCTTCTATGTTTGTTTGTCAAAAATATGTTTAGAATTGAATTATTTATTTTAATTTAATAATATTTTACACTATTTAACCCTTTGATAAGGGATTATTAATCCCTTAATATTAGACTATTAGTCTCATAAAATCATTTAATAGTTTAAAATGAGAGGGACTGTTAATTCTAATTTTTTTTATAAGATTATATAATCCCATACAAATAGTCTTAGGAATGATAAAAAAAATAATAATAATCCACAAGACTATTTAAAGAACTATTATTCCCTATCATAGAATAAAATAGTCCAAAATAGTGTTAAATTAATATAAATAGTCTTGTCGACGCCGGGATTTTCGTCGTTTCGTTTTTTAATATTTAAAAGCCCTTTTCCAATTTTAGCCTTTGGATTGAGATGTGACTTTTGAAAAGGGTCGGCTTAGTGTCGACGGGGTTTTGAAATGTCGAATTTTTACGAGCCAATTGACCAGAGTCGCCAGTTGGTATTGTTTGAAATGGATGTACCAACTCATCCGAATTTTGTTTTCGTAATCGTAATGGCTCGTATGTGACTCCGATTCAAATGGTCCGCAAACCGAGATTCATAGAGTTCGGGGGCTTGCTTAAGCGAGGGGAAGGTGTTAGGCACCCCCCGACTTCCGTGAAATACGGTTACCGCAATCTCGATGTTTTTTTCCTATCCTTTTAAATCCTAAGAATGTGTGTGTGTGTGCGCGCGTGTGCCTAAATGAATGTCGTTGGAATGCTTTACTTTGAAAGTGCTTCAGAATCTCGTTAACCCTATGCACGAAGGATTTTACGTAACCGAAGAGTTCATTTTTATTGTTTTGGTTTCGATAATAAAACCGATGATATTTTGTAAAACATATTTTTCAAATCCTTCGCCAAATAGGAATAGAACTCATCCGACACTTACAATTTTATTTTAGCCTACGGATGATCTAATATCCTACTTTGATTGATTTTATGAAAATCTTTATCTTTTCATTCCAAAATTCGTTTTCTCATGTCGAAAGGGAAAACCAAGCATCAAAATAACGTTGGAGCTATTTGTGGGCATGTAAGCCGTCTAAATAGCCCCAAACGCCCACAATCACATATTTCATTATCACGGGGCCTTAAACCCGATTTTTGATTCGACATCGCTTTAAGGCCCATAAATTACATATATACAATACAAATGCATCGCCATCGCTACATACGTAAAAACTATAAAATAAACTAAAAGGATATCATCGGGAGGTTATGAGGAGATTCTATCCGTCATAAATCATCTCTAACCATCCCTAATCCATAGATCCCAAAACAAATATCGACTACATTGGATCTAACTTCCACATACACTAAATCAAACTATTTAAATAGCAATGCACCAAATATTTTCGGATCCACAGAAGATCCACCCAACAAAAGCACAAATAAACAAATATTTACCGATTAAACTACCAAAACAAGATAAAATATTACATCTAATAGATCTATAAAACAAGCACCAATACAAAGAGAGATCGAATTTTTTGCCTTGATATTGATGGAAAATAACACACTAGCACTCAAATCTAATGTAGGATAACATATGTGGTGTAGAGATTGGACAAAACAAGATGAATCCTCACATTTTTTGCCTAACCCGAAGGCTTTCTCTCTCTATTTTCGCCATTTTTCTCTCTCTAAAACCTTCAAAACTCTTCTCTCCTTCGCTCTCGGATGGAAATGGCGATCTATAGCTGATCGGAGGCAGCCGCAGATGCATCTGCGGCCGTCTGAGCCGCCGCCTCGGCTGCCGTGTGCTGTCCTCGAGCCGTGCGAAAGCCCAAAAGTCGTTGGCCGCAGATGCATCTGCGACTGTCTGGCTTGATTTTCTCGATTTCCGTGCCACGTGGTCTTAAATCGCCAATTTCTGCTGTATTATTTCGGAAGGCTGTTACTTGATGTATAAATCGCTCTTTGTGCTTGGCTTCCAGGGGGCGCTGCCCCCTACCACCCCCGCCAGCTCACCGGCGAGCTGGGCAGCCGCTCGCTCACCGGGGAGCGAGACCCCCGAACATCGTAAGCGTAGTGGCCATTTGTCGTCTTTTGTGCTCAAATCAGGTTCTTCTGTATCAACTGTTTGCCTTGCCTCAAGTAACCTGATGCTCGTTGTTCGTTGTGGCGGCTTTGACCGTAAATCGTTGGGGTGGCTTCGTGTTGGGGTCCACCTTCCTTTTCGCTCGTCGGGTCCAATGACGATTCTGCCTTCCTGCCAGGGTTAGTAGAGAAGTGCAAAATTTGGGTGTCTACAAGTCTAATCCCAAGTATAATTTTTACAAATAAGCATAACCTATGTTTTTTATGAAACACAAAAACAGCAAGATGTTATAGAAAAAATATAAATTGGAGATATAGGTTGTAATTAAAAAATTATTATATTACAAATTGAGGATAGTATAGAAATTATGAAAATATTACTTATCTCATTTTCTTTTCCATCCAAATCAGACCAATTTTTAATGGAAAACTTTGGTAGAAAGAGTGACCAAGTTTTCTATCCATTTCTTTTCTTTTTCGTTTATTAAAAAACTCAGAAACACAAGAATTGGACAAAAAACTTAAGTTTTTCATCCATTTCTTTTCTTTTCTGTTCATTTTAAAACTCAGAAACAGAGCGTAAAATTATAAACGAATGAAACCTTGAATTCTTCTTCCTCGTTTTTTTTTCCCAAAAAAGCTACTCTTAATTTGTGCAAAAAAATTTTGGAACGAAAGAGATCTACGATTTAATCAATTACAACCTTACAAATTCTGGAGATGGTTAGATCGATTTGTACAAATCATCTACAACTCTATATTATTTATAATAGATATCGATCGATCGATGGTTATTGTGATCAACGGTAGAGGCGTAAAAAGAGTTTGAGTGATAAAGTTGAAATCTCTTACAAATATATAAGAGTTTGATAAAAAGGAGTTTTCGGCAACAGGTGGTGGGGGTAAAGACCCAGAAAAAAGGATCACCGCCTCCAGTAAAGATATGTCTACACTTTTAATTTTTTAGTTTGTGTAATATCTGAGCTTGTTTAATATGCTTCGTCTGTATAATATTTTCAATTTTTTTTTATTTAATAAAACATATAAAATCATTAAATTAAATTTTTTCTCAATTTTTAATACACCTCATCAGTTCCACATCAAATTTAAAGTGCTAAATAATCCAAGTAAACCTCCAATATGGCGCCACATTGTTATGCCATTAGCATTTAACAGTCTTAGACGATTTTTTTTTTTTTTTTTGTAAAAAAAAATGTAGTTTAGACTGGAAAAAAAAATCGGTTCAGTGATGCAAATATAAATTGAGATTCAGTATAAAGAGGAAAAAATAATTTATCCTAGGAGGATATGCACACATGCACATGTATAAGTTACGACTTACGTCTATCTATCCAACTTTATGTGGACATTCTCTTTTGAGTGTTTTTGCCACGGATTTTAAGTATGTGCCAAAAGCATAGTTATGTCTTATTATATCTTTTTAGTATTTTCAGATTATAGTTTAATATATAATGTATAAGTATGTTGAAAATAATACCACATGAAACATATAATGTGTAAATGTGACCATTACTATAATGCTAAAATTGGATTGTAGGAATCAAGGCAGAAATGTAATGATTCATTCCTATAGAATGGAAAAAAAAATTAATACCACATGAAACATATAATGTGTAAATGTGGCCATTAATATAATGTTACGTTTGAATTACAGGAACCAAGGTAGGAATGTAATGATTCATTCCTATAGAATGAAAAAAATTGTGTTTGGTTATTCCACTGAAATAGAATAAACCACTCTCATTCCTTTCAAATTTGTGAATTTTATTTCTTAGAAGAGGCTATGGAATAACTCATTCTAGTAAAAAATGGAATAAATAATTTCACTCACCATTCCGCTTGCCATTCCATTTCCTTCTCCATTATGTTCCTTCAATAATTTTATTTCTCCAATCGTAACATACATAAGTGATTGTCAAAATTACTCCGCTAAAATGATTGAACTTTTTCCTTATGAGCTTTGTTATATGTAATGACCCATTATTATGTAATGATGGGTGCGATGACACAATGTAAAAATGGTGGGACCCATCATTTTTACATTGTAGGTTCCACCATTTTTACATTGGCTCATTACTCATAGCAAAATTGTTTCCCCTATCATTCTTGACAGTTGAGAATTGTAAGAAAATAAATGGAAAACTACTACAAAAATTAAAAGTGAGTTAAGAAGATATCACCCAAATGAATTGAGGCGTGCGTAGAGCACTCTTTAAGGATAATTTATGTCCCTCCGTTATTATATATCACCAATGCAAAAGGTCACAGCGGATATCCTCTAGGATTCAACAATTCATTCTCTAATGTACACTCAAATAGAGAAGATGACATGAACAACTCATTGCCTTTTCTTGAATTTTAGAACGGATGATTGAAGAAAGAGTATTATAGTGTAGTATATATATATATGAAGTGTACAGATTTTTCCTTTTGTTTTCTAAGGTTAGAAGTTTCTCTTTATACAGAATAGTTGTATCATTCTATCATGCATGCAAGGCTTATGTAAAGAGAGAAGCTTCAACGGTAAAGTATTCAATTAATAGAAATATATCAAGCAGCATACCAACGGTAGAAACACAAGGATTTGCAACGAAAGAAATCAATTACACATTGATTTTGTAACGGAATGAATAAATCACATTAATTGATTAACTTTACTTTGAAATTTCTTTTAAAAATTTAACAATCCCCCACAATTTCAAAGTCGACAAGTATTAAACGAAATATAAATAAAAATCAAGAAGTGAAAATGCAATGCATAAATACTAGTGCCTTTTGGACTATGAACCAATACATAGAATAAATAAGGTTAAATTCACAAGAAATGGGTGAAACAATAAATTTATATGAACCACATTCCTTTAATATGAATTTAAACACTTATAATCCACATTACAAATTCGAAGCGGGCTTGTTCAACGAGGTTGGGCACATTTTCGACCATGCGCCAAACCCTGGTTTCATGAGAGCTTTAGAGAATTTGCCTAAATTCTCATAGAAGCGGCCCCACCTCTACTCTCACATAGTTGTTTTTTATCAAGCGTGTTTTGTAGCTTGCCACACTATCCAACATGGACTATGAAAACATTAAGAGCTAGCCTCATTCGCTATAAATGAACTATCATACACCATAAGAATGAATATTAAATATAAATTAGATAGTGCCACAACGATCAACCCGGGACTTGTTTTTACCCATATGAACCTAATTCATGTGATCTCTATTTACATAGGTTAGGTTACTATCATTGTTGATCTTTGTTCTAGGCAAAACTATCATCCCCTTGATGTAATCTCTATAAACCTTTTGTTAAGAGGTTTAGTCAAAGGATTGCTAAATTCATTTTCGACCTTACATACTCGAGCGATATTACACCATCATTAAACAGATGCCGAATATTTTTATGCCTTAGGCGTATATGCCTATTCTTGTCATTATGACTTTGATTTAAAGCTCGGCCTATTGCGACTTGGTAATCACAATGTATAGACACAGATGGAACTGGTCTCTTCTATAAAGGGATATCTGCTAATAGGTTTCTCAACTAATCAGCCTCGACACTTGCCAAATCTAAAGCAATAAGCTCGAATTCCATACAGGTCTGCTTAGTTGATTTCCAAGCGACAACACCACCACCAAGGGTGAACACAAATCCACTCGTGGATTTAATCTTATCTAAATTAGAGATTCAGTTAGCATCAGTGTACCCTTCAAGTACAGATGGATAACTTGTAAAACAATATACCATAATTCATAATTCCTTTTAAATATTCAAGTACTCTAGAAATGGTTATCCAATGCTCATCACTAGGATTATGTGTATATCTACTCAAACGATTTACAACATATGCAATGTCAGGTCTCGTGCAGTTTGAAAGAAATCCAAGACTACCAATAACTTATGCATACTCATTTTGTGACACACTTTCTCCTTTATTCTTCTTTAAAGAAATGCTATGATCGTTAGGTGTGCACACAAGTTTTTGAATTAAATTGACCAAATTTCTTAAGCAATTTTCTAGTGTAATGTTCCTGTGACATAAAAATTCCATTAGCATTTTTTATCAATTTTATTCCAAGAATGACATCAACTTCATCCAAATCTTTCATATCAAAATTTGAAAAAAGAATAGATTTGGCAACATTAACATGTAAATCAGTATCAATGATAAGCATGTCATCCACATAAAGACATATAAAGACCCCTACATTTTTATCAAATTTATAATATATGCACTTTTTTGCATCATTAACAACAAAACCATTTTTTATTATGACAAAATCAAATTTATCATGCCATTGTTTAGGAGTCTGCTTAAATCCGTATAATAATTTTACCAATTTATAAACTTTATTTTCCTGAACATGAGCCACAAACCCCTCGGGTTGCTTCATGTAAATTTCTTCATTTAATTCTCCATTTAAAAATACTATTTTTACATCCATTTGATGAATAACCAAATTATAAATAGAAGCCAAAGCAATTAAAACTCTAATAGAAAAAATTCTAGCTACTGGAGAATAAGTATCAAAATAATCAAGGTCTTTCTTTTGTGTATAGCCTTTGGCAATAAGTCTAGCTTTAAACTTATCAACAGAGCCATCATGTTTAAATTTTCTTTTAAAAATTCATTTACACCCAATGGGATTAGCACCACGTGGCAAATCAACTAAATCTCAAGTATGATTACTCATAATAGATTATATTTCATTATTAATTGCCTCTCTCCAGAATGGAGTATCGGGTGAAGTCACAGCCTCAGAAAAAGTAATAGGATCATTATTTATTAAAAAAGTATAAAAGTCATCACCAAAATTTATTTCTTTCCTTACTCTTTTACTCTTTCTAAGTTCAGCAGGTAAGTCTTGTAATTTTTTTGAAGTGTCATCATTCAACTCAAGTTTATGATATGTAACATTTTTTAACATAGGAAAAATATTTTCAAAAAACTCTGCATTCTTATTTTCAAGCACGGTATTAATAGCTAACACATCACTTTTAATAACAAGCAAATTATATGCAACACTATTTTCAGCATAACTAGTGAACATGCAATCAGAAGTTCTAGAGCCAATTTTTCTCTTTTGAGGATCAGGTAGTAAGACTTTAGCCAAACACCCCACACTTTGGGATATTTTAAATTAGGCAAATGATTTTCCCACAATTCAAATGAAGTCTTACCAGTCCTTTTTAAAATTATTCTATTTTGAATATGACATGCAGATAAAATAACTTTTTCCCACAAGTTAGGAGGTGCACCAGAACTAATCAACAAAGCATTCATCATTTCTTTTAAAGTCCAATTTTTTCTTTCACGAACACTATTAGATTCTGGTGAATAAGGAGGTGTAGTTTCATGCACAATACCATGTTCCTCGCAAAAAGCATTTGAAGGTTCATATTCACCACCTTTATCAGGTCTATGCCTTTTAATTTTTCTATCCAATTTATTTTTAATTTCAACTTTATATTTAACAAACATATCAAATGCCTCATTTTTATGTCTAAGTAAATAAACCTTAGTATACCTTGAAAAATCATCAGTAAAAGTCGCATAATATTTTTTACCACCTCTTGTCATAATCAATTTCAAGTCTCCCAAGTCTGAATGAATAAAACTAAGTAATTATGATTCTCTTTCTAACACAGGTTTGTCTGGTTTCTTGGTTATCTTAGCTTCAACACAAGTGTGACACTTGTCATGTTTGAAAATTGAAATATTTTTAAGAATGTCTATTTCCTTCATTTGTTTAATATACGAGTAATTAAGATGACCTAGTCTAGCATGCCACAAAGAATCGCGCTCAAGCAAATATGTGGAAGAACTAGCATTTTCATTTAAGAAATTAAGTACAAATAACCCATTATTATTATATCATTTTCCCACAAATATCCCATTTTTAGTCATTATAATTTTATCTAACTCAAAAATAACTTTTATTCTCACCTTGCCTAGCAAAGACACAGACACAAGGTTTCAACAGTTGTTTGGCACATGAAGCACATCTATCAATGTGAGAATTTTTTCGGAGGTAAGTTTAATAAGAAATTTTTCTTTTCCCAAAACAAGTGCAAGAGTAGAATCTCCCATGTAAACTTGTTCATCTCCTTCTCCCAATGGTGTATAGGAGAAAAATGCATTTTTAATGCCACAAATGTGCTTGGTTGCACCAAAGTCAATAACTCAATTATTGTCATGTGCCACCATGTTAACCTCAGAAACGACCGCAACAATAGCATCCGCCTCAACCAAATTTGCATTTGGTGGGGCAAGTTTGTCATTTCTCTTCCTATGTCTGCATTGCGCATCATGATGTCCAGGGTTACCATGAATAAAACAGTTACAATTTTTCTTACCAATTTGATTATATGCCTTGAGATATTCATTTGTGTTGTTGTTGTTGCTCCCTCATCTGTGGTTGTTGTTACTGTGCTTGAAGCCATGATTTTTC
Organism: Hedera helix; assembly: GCA_947179155.2. Classification (NCBI taxonomy): domain Eukaryota; kingdom Viridiplantae; phylum Streptophyta; class Magnoliopsida; order Apiales; family Araliaceae; genus Hedera; species Hedera helix. Next base: position 42,226,093 of record OX359274.1, read on the forward strand.
TTTCCATTGTTGATATTGTTCCCCTCCACCAAATCTGCCTTTGTAGCAAGCTCCCAAGTAGCGGTTAACACAGCATAATCCAAAAATTATCTTCAAAATTGTAAGAAAATAAATGAAAAAATACTACGAAAATTAAAAGTGAGTTAAAAAGATATCATCCAAATAAATTGAGGCGTGCGTAGAGCACTGTCCTTAAAGATAATTTTCGTCCCTCCAATATTATATATCACCGATTCAAAAGGTTACAGCGGATACCCTCCGGGATTCAACAATTCCTTCTTCTCTAATGTGCTCTCAAATAGAGAAGATGACATGAACAACTCATTGCCTTTTCTTGAATTTTAGAAAGGATGACTGAAGAAAAAGTATTATAGTGTAATATATATATATATATATATATATATATATATATATGAAGTATGCAGATTTTTCCTTTTGTTTTCTAAGGTTAGAAGTCTCTTTATACAGAATAGTTGTACCATTCAATCATGCATGCAAGGCTTATGTAAAGAGAAAAGCTTCAACGGTAAAGTATTCAATTAATAGAAATATATCAAGCCGCATACCAACGGTAGGAACATAAGGATTTGCAACGGAAGAAATCAATTACACATTGATTTTGTAACGGAAGGAATAAATCACATTAATTGATTAACTTTTCTTTAAAATTTCTTTCAAAAATTTAACAAGAATTACACAAATAATTTAGCTTTTCCCTGAAACACAGACAAAATGCAATCCGGTTAGGGGAGAAGGATAAGAGAGAAAAAGAATTGTTGATTTGATGACGCAAATGAGTACAAGATTGACTTTTACAACAGGAGGAAGGTCAATAGTGAAATCTACAAATCCACAAACCAGGAAAAGGAGAAGGTGAGTCTACCTTTTTCTGGTTGACCATCCCTTGATCTGTATACTTGCTTATTTCTATTATTATTTCTCTCTGTTGGTTTAACTTTATCTTGATATATAAGTTGAATGATAGAGAATGATGTCAATCTCCAGTGGATGAGTTAATTGTCAATTCTGTTATTGGCCTTTGCCTACTTCCTTTAACTACCAAATAGCATAATGAATTAAGTTAGTTTTCTTCTTATATACTTAATCTACAACACTGTAGATTTGAGAGGGAAGCATTTTCCCTCTGTCACACCAAAAAGGGAAAGAAATTTTGTTATTAGATTTAATAGAGCTTGATCATTGTTATTACTTGTTATAACTTACTGTGTATGCTGTTTTAACAGAGCTTGATCATTGTTATCATAGCTTATCGTGTATGGTGTTGTTAGAAACTGTGGAGTTTATTTTGTTGTATATGATGTAGTTACTGAGTTGAGTATGTCATGGAGCCTTTCTATTTATGATGTTCTATTAATATTGTCCACATAAGTTGTTATGAAACAGCGATGTATCCTTTTAATTTGTATGTCATTTGTTTGTAGCAAGCCAAGAGAAGTTACATGTTGAGGCCAACAAAAATTACTGGAAGACAATTGCAGAGCTCGTTCCCAGTGAAGTGCCAGCTATAGAAAAGAAGATAGGGAAGAAAGACCTGGAAAATCTGACTTCGATGGTCGTGATTCAAGGACCGAAGCCTGGGAAACCAATTGAGCTGTCCAGGATGAGAAATATTATCTTAAAGCTTGAGCATAACACACCTGTCCACCTTAGACCTTCTGCTCAACTAGCCACCACCAAAGATGCCAAAACTGAAACCCCGGCTGTCACTCCTGTGGCTGTTGCTTGATTTTAGTCTTGATCATAACTTTTGCATGTTGAGTTATTTGATTATCAGGAAATGGCACCGTCACAGTTTGTTTTTATATGTATAGAACATGGTCAAGCATATGGGGTGGGTTTGTCTTGTTCTCTTGTCTTGGAATATTGAAATTAATTGAGTTCTTAGCTAGATATTAAAGTATATCTATTATTGTAGTGCAAGGACAAAGGCTTGTTTGGATTTTTTGAATCAAGAGGTCGTATGACCTTTAGTGCCTTTTGGCTTGTTATCATATCAAATCTTGAAATTGTGCTCCCATTCTATTCAGATTACATACTCACAGTTAACGTGCAAGTAAGTGGTCCAGCTTCTGCAGAGCTCCCATAAGTGCCTTCTTACTGCCGGTACTTCTCCATATCTTCTCCCTGCGCCACATTCCTGTATCAAGATACTGGGGGAGCAAAAGCAAAATTCACACACTTTCTGGCTTAATTACAAAGCTTCTTAAGATAACATTAATGGAAGTAAATGATCCCCCAGAGGTGAGGATCACATGGATTGAAGGATTAATGACCAATAAGAAATTGTCATTTGTCAGCAACAAAAGACTGGTGTTTGTGCTTCAACAACCTAATGGCTAAAGCTATGAGCAGCACAAGTAACAATATCCCAGTACATGCCCTGTGCCTCAGTTGCAGTGCCTTGTTACCAGACATTAACATGATGAGCACCAAAAAAATGAGGAAAAAATACATCAGCATTAATGAAGATTCTAGTGGTGAAATATTCAACAGACTATATTCTTCGATAGAATTTAAAACATGAGAAACAATTCTATTGGACGTGCTCCTGAAAAGCAGGCAGCAGTAATTTTTTTTATACCGTAGACCAAATTAAAGTTATGCAGAATAAACAACAGGGATTCAATCTCAAATTTATATAAATTGATAGGGAATCCCTATGACGCTTGTGACCAATGATATAACGAGCCAGACAGATGTTTTGGCAAGTTTCTCGTAATACATACTCTCTAGATGATGCACTGAATAAGTCCAACTTTACATAAATCATGTAGGCATACAACCCAAATGCCCTGTCAGTTCTCTCTGGTTATCGATAGTCCTTACTCTAATGCCAGTAGAGAATCACAACGACAATAAGTAGATTAGAAAATTAGTTTATATCTTATGATAGAGGATACCAATCATCACCTTCCCCCTACACTTGTAGGGGATCTAACTCTTCTATAACTGTTAATATCATCCTCTAACTCGCTTCCATCCAAGCAAAGAGCATTGTTGTTGACGCTCACTTCAGAACTAGCATTACTGCTTGTTGCAAGAGGCGAGTCCAAAACACCAACTGTCCTGCTTCGTGGCGTAGGCCCTGATCTCACACTATACATGGAGGATGCTGGAATATTTGTCATCAATGGCCTTAGATTACCCGGAATGTTTCGCCTTATATCCTGCTCCAGAGGGCGATCCCAAATTAAACAATAAATAGTAATTCGACCAAATTTACTTACAAATAAATATAAAAAAAAATTAAAAAAACACTTACGGTGATGAACAGGAACGAAGAAACATATTTTAGATTATAATTCTGGGATAATTCTTACAAAAATAAAAAAGCAGGGCAGACTAGAGCAAACTGCAAACAGCCCTACACTCCCACAGCCTGCTCCCCCATCAAAACCCCAACCCAACTCACTCTGATGCATGAGTTCAAATTGTAAACAAGACACCCCTCATGCAGACTAACTTGGAACAAGTTATTTGATCTAACCCTCTACTTAATACGATAGCATGCGAGATAAATAAGATACATACCATATGCCTTATAGCCATGTCCATGGATTTCTTAGAGAAAGTTCTTCCAAAGCCAGAGCTGTCGGGGGATGAAGACTTGCCAGATAAGTTGCTACAAGGGGAATGTTTGTCATCCTGCTTTGGTGGCACCAATTTACGCATATTTATAACCCTTTCAACCATCTTGGTTCCATACATAACAGGGCTTACATTGTCATTAGCTTTAGCATATGCACGATTCAATGCAGGAACAGAGCTTCCACTGTTATGATTAATGCTGTTAGGGGAGCGTCCTCTTGAGGGAGAACATGACTGTCGCCTAATCCTTCCATTAGCAGCAGGTTCAACTGATGACGATCGGACACTTGGTACACCAGGCCTACCCCTAGTGGCTGAAATAGGCCTGTCAGGAAGTGACGTTCGTAAATTTGGCGGTACGTCAAGAGAGAAACCAGGCATCTCTGAAGGTTTCCACGGTCTTGGTTTCACTGTTGGAGAAATAGCTCGTGGAGGCACTGAATTTCTTGCTGTAGTAGGAACTGCCTTGGGGACTGAAGAAGGAGATTTAACTGAAGGAACAGATGTATTTGATGCAGTTGACAGCGTAGTTGGTCTACGAGTTGGCGTTGCTGCCCTGGATGTAGGCTTGGTTGCAGGTACAGAGGGTCTAACCGTGGGGGTTGAAGATCTTGCAGTAGACCTTGACGTAGGTGTAGAAGATCTTGCAGTAGACCTCGACGTAGGTGTAGAAGATCTTGCAGTAGACCTTGATGTAGGTGTAGAAGATCTTGCAGGAACTGTGGGTTTAGTTGAAGGCAAGATGGAACGAGAGGTAGGTGTTGAAGACCTTGAAGGCTTAGATACCAAGGTGGATGTGGGTTTTGACAGTGTGTTAGATGAGGGTTTGGATGCAGTTGTAGATGAGGGCTTAGAGGCTGAGGTTAACGTGGGTTTAGATGCTGAGGTCAAAGTGGGGCGTCCAGTTGGTGTTGCAGGTCTTGATCCTGGACCCCCAGATGAAGAGGGCCTTCGAACTCCTGCACTAGAAGTATTCAACCCAGGAGACAAAGCCGACTGTCTAGATGATAAGTTGCTCCTTGCAGTAGGCTCCAGCTGGGGATTCGCTAGCTAGAATCACAATAAAAAATGCACAGAACCAAAAGAAATCACGAGCTTGTAACTTCAGCATATGCAATTCAAGATATCCTAGAGAAAGTTAAAAGATTATAGGACCGAGATATCTTAGAGAAAGTTACGAGGATAACATGCATTTGTCGGAGAACTAAGGGGCTGTTTGTCTATAACTTTATAACTTAATGCATCTGAATGGTTGAATCGGTCAGTCATTCAATGCGTTTGTTTTGAATAAAAATCTGTTGAATGGTTGAAGCGGTCAGATTTTTGGGCTGAATGACCAAGTTTAATTTTCTTGGCTGAATAACTAAGTACAACAGCCGAATGAAGTATTTTATATTTAATAATTTTTTATTTTTTTTAATAATATTAACTATTATATTAAGTAATATTAAATAAATTTACAACAACTTTGAATTTATTTAGAGAGATAAAATAATAAAAATCTGTTATTCAGATGTTTCAGACATGTCAATTATCAAACAATTTTTTTCATTCAGTATTCAGAATTCTATTTCATTCAGCTCACTCAGATTACTTAAACATTTAGAACTATTTCATTCAGTTTTATCAAACACCCCTTAGATAGTAAGATTTCTCGAGCACAAAATATTTCACATGGGAGTCGGCATAAATATTTGCTTGAGAAGATCACAGCGAAAAATTCAGACATCCTTCAAAATAAAGATGCATGGTAAGCACGTGATACTCATACTGTGCATTGATTTCAAAAATTAAAGATTATGCTTTTTCATCAGAAATGAGGCATTATTTGTGTCAATATTTCTTTGTTACTTCTTTTAAGTCAACTAAACAGAGAACCTCTTCCTACTATCTACCTTAATTTCTTGGAATTGACAGAGTTCATCTCTACATCAACATGAAGACATGTATATATATATGTGTGTGTGTGTGTGTGTGTGTGTGTGTGTGTAGAGAGAGAGAGAGAGTCAATGTCGCTTGGTCGACCAATATTACTTGTATGGGCATGCCTAAATATGGATGCCTCTACCGACATAAGACTGCCAAGGATACATATATTAAATATCGAACGTCACATTCTTGCCAACTTCACACTAAACATCTAGCTTTCCAACCTCGTACTAAACATCTGGCGTTGGCTTTACAGTAATGGTCTTAATGAAGAAGAATTTTGGCGACCTCTAGACACAAACAATTGGTTGGTTTCTAATAGACCTAAAATTGTGGTAGTGTTTCAACTCTCTTTTCCATACTAGTGCTATAGTCACATGCCTATTAACACTGAACATAAATATCATCCAATAATTTAAAATAATGACAGCTAGCAATAACAAAATTAAAATATAGTTCTTACTCTAGATTTCAGTGCAGTTGGGCAAGCTTTAGGAGTTCCAATCTGACTCATAGCGGTTCTTTGTGATTCCATCTCCAGTGAAGGAAAAAGAGGAGTGCCAGGAGGGGTTAGAAGCCTGAAAACACAGAGAATCCTAGTAATTACCAGCTTTAGATTCAGTCCACATATTCACAAAATAATTAATCTTGTTGCACTCTCTCATCCCAATCCACCCACAGATAAGACGGAAGGAGAACCTGTAATCTAAAGGAACTATGCATTTTCAATTGCGGATGTGTAAAAAGAAAAAGAAAAAAAACTGACAAATTTCTCCACTAGGAAATCATGTCCTCATTGGACAGACCATTAATTTTGTCGTTAAATGATTGATACAAGTATAGATTCTTTAGAAAACAAAATCTAAGAGTCAAAACCAGTGAACCTTCAAAAAAACAGTTACAGATTCCCAAACAATTACCAGTCATAATCATTTTTATCAATGTCAGAATTCAGAAACTCCTCAGAAGCAGTCTTCCTTGTTGGGGCAGGTGTGGTTGATGCAATATTGAATATAGGAGAAATTCCGGTAGTTGTTCCTGCCAGACGCCAGTTATAAATAATATCAAATGTAATTTAAACTCAACACCCAAAAGCGAAGACAGCAATTAACTGAAAAGCACAAACTTTCCATATGTAATAGTAATTTAAAGTAATCTCTTCCGCGAAAAAGTTATACTCTAATTCACAAATTTCAGAATAAATATAAAAGGACCAAAAAGTGCCACATTTCTTTAATAAAAATATCAAATCACATCATGTCACTTCCAAGTTACAATCAATATGAATCCAAAAAAGATTTCACAGGCCGTATACAAGCAATGAAGAATAGCAAACTTACATAAATAAAATAAAATAAAATTATGCTAAATCTTAAAAAAGACAAAATTTAGAGAAGAACAATTTGAAATAAAATAGAAATTTCATACCAAGCGGAGCATCAAACTCATCCGAGTTCTGAATAAGAAGACTGTTCCGCTCTTTCTCCCGTTTTCGCATCTCGAGGAATAACGCAAGCTCTTCTTCCTTCTCTTTCATCACCGATGTCCTCATTTGCTGCCTCTGCTTCGTAACTGCCGCTTGCATTTCCCTCTCCGGAGCCCTAAAACTCCTATTCATCGCTAAATCTACCCTCCTTAAACCCTAAAATCCACAATTTATCACCAAATCCAAAGTCCACCGACCAAACCCCAACTTTTCATTCAGAAGCTCACAACACAACCTTTCGCTGTTTTGTCAACCAAAATAAATAGCTCCAGATCTAAAATCAAGCTCGAATCAGTACAAATCAAAGCTCATTTTTTCAAATGATTTGTACAAATCGAAAGCTGTCACACTTGAACATGCTTAATACGGAGAAAGAAAGTCATATATACACATATACATAGAGATAAGAAATAAGAAATGAAGAAAGAATCACCATTGATGGAGAGAGAAACAATTTGAGATCTCAGGAAGAGAGAGAGTGGCAGTGCATGTTAATTAATTTGGAATTGGAGGTTTAAATGGAAGACGAAGAATCTCAAGAGTTTTGTTTTGTTTTTATTTTTTATTTTTTCAGAAGAGAAAACAGCAGCTGTGAATTATGATAATGGAAGTAAACACTGCTTTGGCTGATTTTCTTCCACTTGATAGGTTTTTCTTTTTTATTCCTTCTTGGTGGATAACTACGAATTGGTCCTTGGTCTTATTTTATTACTAACAGTATATATTTGAATTCATAGGTTGGAGACATTATGGTACGAGGTACCTGCTGCAAATTCTGTAGTATTTTAGTTGACGAATTAATCAATTAGTTTGAGATTGAGTAGTTAAATAAATTTTTTAATTAAATAATTAAGTTTAATTTTTTTTTAATTAAATAAATAAATTTTAGTTGAATGAAGTATATATATATATATATATTTTATTTAGTAATATTAAATAAATTTATGATAATTTTAAATTTTTTAAGAAGGATAAAATAATAAAAATATGTTATTCAGATGTTTCAGACATATTATTTATCAAATAATTTTTTTCATTCAGTATTCAGAAATCTACTTTATTCAACTCATTCAGATTATTTAAACATTCAGAACTATTTCATTCAATTTTTATCAAACACCTAAATATATAAATTTTGTGCACAAATTTTAAACATAAATTTCATTCAAATTATTTAAAAATAGAGTCTGATATAAATATCTGTGTTAAATTATATTTTTTAATAATTTAAATATAAATAGAGTTTATTTTTAAATTTATGTTTATAAACTTATCTTTAGTTGACAAAGTTGTACAAAATTTCACCATATATAATAATAATAATAATAATACCCGACAAACAACGTGCGTACCCAAATTTTGAAGTTGAAACCGAAATAGACAATTTTGTCCGACTCCCAGTGGGAGGGACGAGATGAAATCCGATTATCGGGTATAAAATATATAGTCTCCTTATACGTTTCCTAATTGAGTATTTCTTATTAGTTTACGTACCACACATTATGCGTAAAAAAAAAATTAAAAATATATCGATAGATTTGTATATATTTTTGTCTTAAATATCTTATTACATATTAATGATAAAAGTTTCATTTCCTAATTGGAAGACTTTTATCTTGCAATTCTATCTATATAATTAAAAATGTTATTAGTTCACTTGTGTATTACAAGTTTTTTTATAAAAAAGCAAGCGTTTCAAATAGTTGAAAAATGATATATATTTGTAAATATTTTAATTATCAGTTACGTAAATAAATATTATATATAATTTTTTTTAAGAGGTGTGCAATAAGTATTATTGGCTACTTCGCTTATCTAATTCTATTATGGCCGCATCTCCTACTATTGGATCAACACCACATTTACCAGAAGAACTCTCCTTGTTGCCCTTCTTCTTATTTTATTTTTAAAAAATAAATAAATAAATAATTTTCATTCAATTATATGTCATACATAATTCTAAAAAAATGTCTATCAACTTATAACACTAAAGCAAACATAATAAAATTATTTTTTAATATTTTAACTATAAATCTATATGTACTCGTCAATAAAATTATAACTTTACTCATTAGAGTAGGCACAGTTAACATATACCAACAACCTTATATTTAAGGGAGTCCATGTACCATTGTTTACTCTTTTGTTTTAGTATATTTCTGCTTTATAAAATAAATATATATTTGTTCACGTATTTTTGTAGGGACAATGAGTGAGTAATCCATTTAAACTGTTTATTATTTGTATTTTTTATTGTAAAATTATAGAAATACTCTTGTTATTTAATATTGGATTCATTGTGAGTTTTAAAGGGTTTTTTTTGTTAATTCAAATTGGTGCAATTTATTGCTATTTAAGAACAATCAATTTTGAATGTGTAACCTCCTATTATTTAATAAAATTTATTGCAACCTAAATAGACCTGCCAAACCAATAATTATCTTCAGTTTGTCACTTTATATATTAGCATAGATATAAAAATAGATTACACATACATAAAAAGGAGCCTAAAAATGGTCCAATAATTTCAACAAGAAGAACTAATATCGATAATGGTAATGCTAGTCTTTTGCTAATTTATAAAGTTCATGAACCAATTATTAGCACTGTTTTATAATTCGGACCGAATTGGATTGACAGTTTGACCGTAGTTCAATCGAAATCAGCTAGCACACTGGTCTGATTTAATCCAAAAAATTGATTTTCATCTATTCAGTCAAAATTTGATTGACCATCAGTCCAATAGATGGTTCAACCGATAAAATCGGTTAGTAAACTCGGTTTTTAAGTATTTTTTTTGTATAAAAATATTTTAATTTTTAAAATTAGATATTTTTACTAATATTATAACATTATTTCACAATATTTTAACTTATAAAAAATTAGATATTTTAAACTTTTATTAATAATTAATAATATAATTTTTATGTATTTTTTACGTCACCGGTTCAATAACGGTTCGATCACTAGTTAGATCAATGAGTCATTCATCTGGTACCCTTTTTGATTTGATAACCGATTTAAGTCTAAAAATATTGATTTATTAGTATATTGGTTACTATTTTGTCAATATGCTTTAGTTCGATTTTTTAAAAGACCTAGACTATGTTTGTTTACAAAAAATATACTTGAGATTAGACTATTTATATTAATTTAATACTATTTAATTAATTGATGAGGGATTATTAATCCCTTAATGTTGGACTATTAGTCTCATAAAATCATTTAAAAATTTAAAATGAGGGGGACTATTAATCCAAAAAATTTCATGGAATTATAGAATTCCACATAAATAACTTTAGAAATGATAAAAAAAAAAAAAAAAATAGTCCATATGACTATTTAATCCCTTATCATGGGATAAAATAATTCAAAATAATATTAAATTAATACAAATAATCTAATCTTAAATATATTTTTTATAAACAAATATTGCCCTAAGAATATTATTAAGCAACAAAGCTTTAAGTGAATTCATTCGTGTATCTAAATTTAATGAGGAAAAAATTGAACTCAACACCTCTCATACTTATTTATTTATTTATTTTTATCTTATCACTATTTTTGCTCCATCTTCGACACAGCTTTAGTAATGAAATTCAAAACAACGACCCATGTCAATAATAAAAAAAAACATTCTTTCAAATTTCATTAGTTATCTTCTTTTATCAACTATATATAAATAAATTCAATTATTTTAAAATTATTTACATACTGAAAACAAAATGTTTTTTTTTATAATTTAAATAAGTAAAACCCATAAAATAAATCTGAAAGGCTCGAACAATTCATTGTCCTCCTCCGTATTATAGTCCGACTATTGCATCAAATCAATGTAATAATTTTATAATATAATGAATTATTATATTAATATAATATTTATTATATTTTTTTCATCTATTATACGTATCAATTTATTATGAACATAATGTTATTATATCAAATTTTAAAATTTTTATTACATCTTCTAATTGATATTTTAACTCGTTACGTTCGTAATGTAGGGTTTCCATATAAACACAGCGCAATTTCAAAAAATTTCTGAAACCCTAAAACAGAATCCATGCGAAAACATATTAATTTAGAGGTTTAGATATATTTTTACCGATTATCCGAGCTTGAATGGAGACGATGGAATTCTGGAACTACTTTAAATCTTCAACGCAATTAAACGAAAACTGCGACTCTATGATATCCACACGAACGCCTCCGCGAATCGTCCCACGATTTGCAGTAAAGAGAGTCGCGGTACTAGCCGCCAAGATCTGGATCTGAATTTACTGTGTTTTTCTCTATAGCCTCTTTCTGAAAGCGGTTAGGGTTTAGGTTTTGATTTTTTTCACGTACTTAAAACAGCTGATATATCATATATATATATATATATAGCAGTTAAAAGAATTAACCAAAAACTAATTAAAAAAAAGAAATTCAAATTTATATATATTATATTTTAATTAAGTCTTACTTAATTAATATACATATATACAAATTATCCTATTAATTTAAATTCGTAATTTAAATACTATCAATCATATTGATATATTTAAATCATAACAATTTAAATTAATTCCCTTTTAATTACGTTCTAAGTGTGTGACCCTATAAGTTATTATTATATTGGTAATAATTTTAAAATCATATTATAAAATTATAAACAGTGAGCGGCATCTAGTAATATATCACTGCTACCCAAATAATAATAAGATCGATAATTCGATGCAACTTTTTCGTGATCAATGTTTCAATGTAATTTAATCTTTTTAACTTTGACATCTTAGATTAAACTCGAGGCATGAAATGTGTCATACTCTTCATAATTTAATCTGAGTTTTCTTGATTAATGAGTAGACTATATGAAACAAATCACTATTTGAGCATGACCATGTATTTCATAGTCCTACTCAATCAAGAGGCCTATGGATATCACCCCTAATATATTGGAGGATTAAATTCCATCTAGATCACTCATATTTCTCACACGATTCATGATGTACCAAATAATTATCTTTATTGTTCATCCTGTTAAATGTGACTTTTGATGATATCAAAGTACATAAATTCTTGTGTAATAATATAGTGATTTCAGGTCGAAGGATCATTACATCATTGTCACTATGAGAATTTCTTATGACACTTTACATAATGTTCTACGTAGAATTCTCATGGTGGGTCAGTCCAGTACATTGTTCTCTAACATGTACCTATGCATTGACTCAATATCTCATATATATTTATGACCAATAAGATTTGGCCATCAGTCAATTCACACACTAATATCAATGCATCATTGTTGTCCATTAACAATGATACTCGACTAGGGACATTTAAGAGTAATGATATTAATTGTAATTATATAATCTCATGTTCAAGTCACATACTTGAAACTATATAATTCGTATCACTATTCTAAAAACTTTTATTATGCTAACATTTATATAACGCAGTAAATAAAATCATAATAAAATAATTCATTTATTCAATCAAATATAATATAAAAAATATTAAATAATTACATCAAATAATTGACCTATCTAAAACATGAACTCTAACACGTAATACAATAGATCATAAAAAATAAAAAAATAATAATTATAATTAAATTGATATTTTTATTTATAACTTACTTTATTTATAACTAGGGATAACTCGTGCCTGAAGGCACGGTGCAACTAATATAACAGTTGAGTACTGTATTTAATATTTCTAAATTGAAATGGCATCAATGCTAAAAGGGTGACCCATGTTGTTTACGTGCAATTTTTTTTATTTATTATTATTATAATAATTATAATTATATTTATTATTATTATTATTATTATTATTATTATTATTACTACTATTATTATTTTTATTACTATTCTTCTTCTTATTATTATTATTATTATTATTGTTGTTGTTGTTGTTGTTATTATTATTATTATTATTATTATTATTATTATTATTATTATTATTACTATTATTACTATTATAATAATTATTATTACTATTATTATTATTATTATTATTGTTATTATTATTATTATAATTATTATTGTTATTGTTATTGTTGTTATTATTATTATTATTATTATTATTATTACTATTATTATTATTATTATTATTATTATTATTATTATTATTATTATTACTACTACTACTACTACTACTACTACTACTATTATCATTATTATTATAATGATTACTACTATTATTATTATTATTATTATTATTACTATTATTATTATTATTATTATTATTATTATTATTATTATTACTTTATTATTATTATCATTATTATTATTATTATTATTATTATTACTATTACTATTATTATTATTACTAATATTATTATTATTATTATTATTATTATTATTATTATTATTATTATTATTATTATTGTGACGACCCCAAATCCGGGTTCTTTAAGCTCGGGTTTGGTTCTCACTGTACAATATTTAACAACAATGAAATACATAAATTGTATTCAAACTACGCGGAATAACACAAAAAGTTCATTCTCAAAAGGCTACACTTCCCAAGGTCTATTAACCTTAATCGTAACATTACATATTTTAAGGGAAATACAAAAGATTTACAACAGTAATTACATAACAGTAATTTAAACTAACATGCATCTACTAAAACTAAGCATTCGCTTTCCCCTTACCTTTGTCCGATTTAGAGCTTTCGGGATTAGCTGAAATATAGTCATGATATAGCAAGAATGAGCAACTAAATGACTCAGCAAGTTTATAAACAACAATCATAAGATATATCATGATGAAGGGAAATAACTTCAGGGTTTTCAACAATAACAATTGCAAAAGATATCAAGAATCAATATTCAATAAAAGATTGGATTGACTCTTTACTGTTGAGTGGTCTTTAATGATCGTGAACTCCTACTAAGGTAAAACAGACATACAATGTCTGACTCCATGTTAAAAATAACGGGACACTTGAGGGGATCAGTCATCTTATGTCCTATATATATGCATAACATTTAGATTTCTTATGCGCATTCAGTTTTCCGACAAACAAAAATCATCTTTAACTAGGGTTGTTCTTTCTCAGTCTTACTGTAAGAATCCACACTAGCCAATGGTTTGGATAAACTTTTATAATATTCAATTAAATGAATTTAAACATGCATTTGTCTAGCCGAAACAATTAGCTTAGATATTCTTAAACAGTTGCAAAAACACTATATGTGAATACAATAATCAATAATGATGTGAAGAAATTGTTGGATAATTAATTCACTCAAAAGTCTGTCAAATAACTACGAGTGTAGATACTTGCTCAACAATAATTGAATTACTCATTGTAAATACGATTGAAGAATAACTGCAACAATAAATACAAGTTAAGTTAAGAAAAACTTGCCTCGTGCGTCGTCTACGGCTAACCAGCTTAATTTAACAATCCTTGAACGGACCTAACAATTAAATCAGTTTGATCTTAAATTAGTATCATATACTTGTAAGTATAATGACTTTTATAACCTTACGAACCACATAATTTATTAATTATGGGTAATTAAACACTTAGGAAATATTATCACTACTTGATAATATTTCAAACACAAAGAACCTATATTAAATGTTTAATATAGTTCATGCAATGGTCTAATATTATTAACAATTTAATAATATTTTATTAACTATCTAATATTATTAATTATTTAATAATATTTTATTAAGTATATATAATATTATTAATCATTTAATAATATTTTAATCATTATCTAATATTATTAATCATTTAATAATATTTTATTAAGTATACAATATTATTAATCATTTAATAATATTTTAATCATTATCTAATATTTTTAATCATTTAATAATATTTTATTAATTATCTAATATTATTAATCATTTAATAATATTTTATTAAGTATCTAATATTATTAATCAAATAATATTTTATTAAGTATATAATATTATCACTCATTTAATAATATTTTAATCATTTAATAATAGTTTATTAGAATTCTAATATTATTAATTATTTAATAATATTATTACACACTTAATAATATTTTAATAATTTTCTAATATTATTATTTATTTAATAATATTTTATTACTTTCATTATATTATTATTTCAATAATAATAATTATACAGCTTTAAATCATTAAATTAATTATATATATATTTAAAAATATATTTATTAAGTTCAAAAATAATAAAATAATTTTTGGAATATTTTTTATTTTCTGACCCGAACTAGACCCGACTGACCCGACCCGACCCGACCCTGTTCGGATTTATTATTTTTCTGAGAACAGTGCACTGCGCCGCGGCGCAGTGATTATACTGCAACACGGCGCCCCGGTGCTGTAATGCCGGAAGTGCCACTTTTAGATTTTTTTGTGACAGTTTTAATACCCTTTGATCAAACATTGATAAAATAAAATCTACACATCCAAATAACACCAAATCAGGGTTGATGTGTTCATAACTTCTTGTTTTACAATATTCTATGGTTCGATCGTCTTTTTGAAAACGTTTTACACGAAATTTACGGATCGAATCACTTAGGGTTTAAAAACAACATCTTTTGTGATTAAAGCTATAACTTCTTTGTTATTCAATATTTTTGAAATGTTCAAAAATGGTTTTTCTTTAAAACTCATAGATCTAGCTTTCTAGCTATAAAAATCAAATTTTCGATTTGTATATTTCAAAATACAACATTAAACATAACATGTATCGTTAGGGTTTTACCGGTAAAACGTGTTATGAATATTTCTACAACTTTTATGCATTTCTCACATACCAAATCATGTTATAAACACATAGATCTATGAATATACATATATTACATAGATAAATACATCTAGACCATCAAAACGAGTTTTGATCGGTTAAAAATAGATTTTAACAGATCAAAAGCTATCTAGACTACAAAAATGAAAGAAAAAGATGTTTAGAGCACTTTTAAACGTTTGAGTTTTGTTTGCTCTTCTTCTCCTTCTACCGAAGTATGTTGTGTAGCTTGAGGACATTCACCAAGACCTTCTCTAGCTTTTTCTCACAGCTCACAAGTGTATTCTCTAACAACTGCTCTCTCTCTTTTTCTCTAGAAAATGACTAATAACCAAAACAAGTGTGTAGAGCATTCTATTTATAGCCATCTACTAATCTAGCATCAATTCACTAATCAAGTTATGTTAGTGAAATTAAAGCCTTAAACTAGATTACTATAGCATGATTGACAAGTTGATAGACACATGGAATGACTAGGGTGGTTGAACAACTTATGACAAGGAGTGATTTAGAAGCAATCTAGGAAATCAAGCAATCCAAGTGAGACCCTAAAAAATTTAGCAAAATGGGATTTTTCAAGCCATTTTTTCTTTAATTTTTTATTTTAATTATACATATATATATCTATATATGTATTTTTATATATGTAACAATTTTGACCAATTTTGGGCTCCACTCTGGACTCTAGGATTAAATATATTGGGCTCATTCAATTAGATTGTTTGGGCTCAATTTAAATAACACATTAGGCTCACATTAATTATTCTAGGTTACATTTAATTAAATCAAGCATTGGGCTTGTTTAATTAATTACATGGAATAGTAATTAAATTAATTACATGGACTACTAAGTTAATATCTTTGACCTAATTTATCAACTCATTTGAATTTAAAATATAATCCAATTAGATTTGCTTTAATTAACTATACACCTTGCTTTAATTCTTTAAATAAATATACGCATACACAAGTACACTTATTTAATTATCTAAAGTACAATTAATTATTACAAAAAGTTTAAATTCATTGCTAAATATTTATTAAATATATTTACAATGACTAATGAAATTCGTGGTCATTACAATTATTATTGTTATTTCTATTATTATTATTATTATTATTATTATTATTATTATTATTATTATTATTATTATTATTACTATTACTATTATTTTTATTTTATTATTACTATTATTATATTAATTATTATTATTATTATATTATTATTATTATTATTATAGTGGTGAATTTGATTTGGGTGGAAAATGTGAGTGGATAGATTTTTGAAAGTTAAAATTTGAATTGGGGAGGGGGAAATAAGATGTAGATTAGTGACCGTTGGATGTTGAAGCCTTAAATGATTTTAGACTGTTGAATGTTAAAATCTAAATTAATTTGAAACCGTTGAATGTTGAAATATTGAGATTTGAGTCGCTCTGTTTTATTATATAGATATATAATTAATAAACTAAATAAAATTTTAAATATAATATAATAATATTTAAATTACTACATAAATATTAAAATTTAATTAAATAAATATATCATAATAACCTATTAGTGTTATATTGTAGCCCTATATTAATTAATATTACGTATGCTATTGCACTGTTCACGACCAAACCCCATCCTTACTTCATTTTGGAGACCCATTAAATCAAATATTAAGTCTACCCATTTCGGGTTTATTCGTAGAATATGTTAGTGGAAATAGTGTAACTGTATCTCAATTATATGTATAGAGTTCCTCTCTGCAACAATTACGTTACGATTTTCCTTCATTGATTCATTCCTCCATGTACAGGGGAGAGAGAGTTCTGACCTGGATTCGAAATCGGTGATTGTCGTTTACAAAACCCTAAAATTAAAGGAATTGATGTTAATGGAGAGGTGTTGAAGAAGAATTGAAGTGTATAAATTGAAATCGGAGATCGGAAATGGCGGATAAGAAGAATATGAGGAGCGAAGCCAGTAGTAGTAGAGGTAGTACTGGCATTAGTAGCGGAATTGGGAATATCAACAATAGTATTAATAACAGAGGCAAAAGCGAGGTTGTTGATGTTGGTCGCCGTCGAAGCACTTGCGGTTATTGTAGATCCCCTGATCATACCAGTATTTCTCACGGTAAGTTTCTCTAAATTTTACATATACATGTCTATCTCTATTTAGATGTTTTGGAATCGAGAATTTTGTGATCTTTTAAAATGAAATTGTTTGTGGAATCTGTAAATGGATGAAATAGAACTTCAAAAAGGCACAATTTTAGGTTTTGACTGGCTATAGTCCCTCTGTACCAAATTAGTTGTCCGGGTTTGACTGTCAAACATGTTTAGAAACTAATACGAAATGTATAGAAGTTTTTCAAGTTCCAAAAGTTCCATCTTTGATGGACCCTATTGCAATTAGTAAGTCGTGTATGGTCAGTGATTTGGAACAGAATTTGTTGCCTCTGAATTTGTTACTTTTTCAAATTTCTTCCATCAGACAGGCTTATTGTATATCTCCATTTCAAAGCCTCTCAGCTGGAACAACATTATTGTGAGTAGCAGAAGTGAGGTTGCATTTGTGAACAATTTTCTTTCTCCATGATTACCTAAAATAGAAAATTGAGCAGAAAAACTTATGAAGTACTTAAAAGGTCTTGTCAATTGGTACCTAAGCTCTTGTTTAAAGGTTACTCAAGTTAACTGCAAGCTATATGCAGCTGAAGATTAGACAAAAAAAAAAAGTGTAGTTTCTGTTGCTAAAATTTGTATTCCTTTGTTTTGCAGGGCTACGGGCGGACAGCCTGACTGTTGATGACTATCAAGGTGGTAAATCGCATCAAAATGTACATTTTGGGCAAACACTTTGTATTTATCGCATACACATATTTGACTTCTATTTGGTGTTCAATATGTTTGTCACGGGAATTCTCTCTCTTGCTCTCTCTCTCTGTCACACATACCGGTGTCATAGTCGCACTAGACTAGAGTTGCCCGAAAATGCCATGTCTCTCTTTCTCTCGCTCTAGTATGTGTCACCCAAAAACGCAGCTTATTTGGTCATCTAACTAATTGCAATGTATTTTAAATGATCATGTACTGTTATTGTTTAATCATATACATTAGTAAGTTTTAATAAATATGGGATACAATTAGGAAGAGGCATTTCCACCTTTCCTTCATTGAAGTAGCAAGAATCATTCTTTACTATTGAGCACAAGTTTTATTTTGGGCTTGTTCGTTTGTGGCTTCTTGGGCTTTTATAGGTCCAAATGCAACGTCATCTTTTTGGAGCGTTACGTTTGGACCAAATAAGCTGTGTTTATGTCCAAATAAGCTACTTTTGATATGTTGCGTTTTTTAAATAAACAAGAAGCTCAAGTGCGCTTAGCCTACGAACACCGCAAATGCACAAAACCAATCATGCATTTTATTTTCCATATATACACCTAAAGGATTGAATCATCCAATTCTGGACATGGGTGTCAGATGCATATTCCACACCCTTGAAGCATCTAGTCCAACACAGATAGTTCAACACTTTTAAAATAGTTCATGCACCATAGTGCAAATAGCGACATACACAGAGCCGAAAAAAGCTACAGTAATTTCAACAAGAAGTAGTGTCAATAATTGTAATATTAAAGTCACTTGCTAATAGATAAAGTGCATGAACCAAATAGTAAATTTATCGCAATACCAACTCTGATAGCAATATGCGTTAATTCGAGAATCGGTTGACGTGTTGAACTTCGAGGGGAAAAGTATGAAATTCAGAGAATGGAATTCAATTGCTGCTTGGTATTATCCAATATACCAATTAACATGTAATCAACTCAATCTTTCAAATTTGGTGCTGCTTTCGTTTGTTTTCTGCTTTCCATTGCAAAGTTACACCTCTGCTGTTCAATTTAACGGATGGATGTTTTAGCATTCTTTATCTCTCGATACTGATATGATCACATTTGGTTTAAGTTGCATCAGCATCTTTGCTGTATCTATAATAATCCATTTTTCTTGTGATCGACCTATTTCTCTTTATAGCTCTTCTTGACAGAGGTTGGAGGAGATCAGGCTGTTTTCTCTACAAACCTGAGATGGATAAAACATGCTGCCCTTCTTATACTATTCGTTTGAAGGCCAGTGATTTTGTTCCTTCAAAAGAACAACAACGAGTGTCTAAACGGATGCAAAGGTATCTTCAAGTTGCTCCGTCATCTCAGTTTTCAGATGCTATGTACTTTCCATACAAACATGCACCACATACGAGTATACATATATGATCTCGTGAAGGTGTGTCCTGGTGTCATGTTTTGTTGAAGAGGTCATCATTGTCAATCGGGACATCTATATAATAATTGCTTTCCTTATACTGAGCCAAAACTCATGAAAATATTTTATGAAAAATGAAAAGGGTTAATTTAATAGCAAAAAGAAAAAAAAGAAAGTGATTAATTTTTAGAGCATTCGACTAATCCCATGGGTACACGTGCTACAGGAGCCATGCACCTGGCAATCCAAGCATAAGCTTGTGTAGGTACCCCTTGGAGTTGGCAAGGATTGATCTTGTGACCTCTCCCTTATTATGGTAGAGAACATGCCATTGAGCCAATCCCTTGGGGATAAGATGAAAAGGGTTATATTAACCAAAAGGCGAGGGATACCAACCTAGGAAAGCCCCTAGTTTGGGGGTTTGCTCTTTTTACAAAAATGCATTTAACCTTGCGTTTTTGGAGCTACAATGTCCAGAAGAGCAGTTTATAGGTTATATATTCATCATAAACAGCAAACAGTCTACTTTTGTGACATCAATCTTCTCTTCTCCTTTTTTTTTTGCATATGTATATCAGTTGTTTCTAAGATGAAGATTGACAAAGTACTGACAGTTTAAATAACTTGCAGATTTCTTGATGGTGGATTAGAAATGAAAAAAGCAAACAAGTTCATGGATGGGCTGAGTAGTTCAAATGATTCATGCAGCCTTGTCCATACTGAAGCCACAGGCTCAGCAGTAAAGGAACCCTTGGTGTTTAATGTCGGAGAAAAAGACAAAGCTGAACAAACTATGCATTATTTGTCTGACCAAATTGATAATGCTGTAAATACATGCATTGAATGTGGGGAGTTCCCTCGAAATATTCAGCTACCAAAAGCTTCTGTCAAGAAAGTTGCACAAGGTAAAAGGAAGTTACAAGTTGAAGGATCAGAAGATCTTTTATACTCTAGCAATATTTCTTTCCAGATTGCTGCTGCTTTAAGGCGGGGTAATAAGGTGCACCATATAGAAGTATCTGGAGGCCGCAAAGAAGAAAATGAACACTATGCAGAGTTTACTCCTAAAGTAATTGCAGATAAACTGGCGAGGTATTTGAATCATATCTCAGAGCTTACTCCTGTAGTACTTGCAGATAAATTGTCAGTTAGAGCTTGCAATGGGCACATCAACATATATTCTACCACCAGTCAAGCTTGTTCAGATAAAGTGGTGGAAAGGGTTATGGGTCATAAAGAGTCTTTCTCAGAAAGTACAGATAAAAGAAGTTTGAAGAAGAGCTCTGGATGTCTTCCGGGCAAAAGACAGAGGCTTGAGATCATTTTGAAAAGATCTAGTTTTGATCCCGAAGAATATGACTTGTATAGGAGATACCAGATTAAAGTGCACAATGATACACCAGATCATGTCTCAGAAAATTCTTACAGGAGGTTTCTGGTTGAGTCTCCATTAATCTTTGTTCCATCAAATGGTGATGGCAACACCCCTCCTTGTGGATTTGGTTCTTTCCATCAGCAATACATTATCGATGGCCAGTTAGTTGCAGTTGGGGTGATAGATATTCTCCCTAAATGTTTATCTAGTAAATATCTGTTCTGGGACCCAGACCTTGCCTTCTTATCACTTGGCAAGTATTCAGCTCTGCAAGAAATTTGTTGGGTAAGAGAGAATCAAGCCCATTGTCCTAGTCTCCAATATTATTATCTTGGCTACTACATTCACTCCTGCAACAAGATGAGATATAAAGCAGCTTATCGTCCATCTGAGCTTCTCTGCCCCCTACGCTACCAGTAAGTAATATTTTGCTTACATTAAGCAAATAAGAACCAGCAGTTTTAATAAAATTCATGTATATCCTTTAAATTATATGAAATATAAATTTGGTTTTTGTGTTAAAAGAATTTGAAGCAAATTGCATCAAAGTTTAAATTCTTATGGGGTTTTGATATTCCTTTTCTTGACAATGACAAATGTTTATTTGTTTGTGACTTATCATTACGTAATAATCCATATTTCACAGGCAGTGCCTTCCTGGGGAAGAAACCATAGTTGATAAAGGCGTGCCTGATGCACAACTGGGCAAGGCGAGGCGCACTTTTGTGCCTTGCTTTGCCTGAGGCGAGGTGCCTTCAATGAGGCGCGGGCTCGTTGAGGCGCGTTGAGACACATGAGGTGCATGAGGCGCTCGCTCTTTGAAAATTCACCCAAATTAATCTCAATTGTCCAATTTTGTAATCTTTTATGATACGAGACATTCATACCCCCTATGAACTTAATAAAAACAAATGAAAAGACAAAAAATTCCGTGATGGGTTGATTATTGAGAAGAATTATCCTAAACTACTAATGTATCCGTTATGGATGACAATAATTTTTTAAAATATTTTATTTTTTGTTTGTTGGGCAGTTTTTAAATGACTTTCATTTAGTCCAAAGCCCAAACAACCATAGTCGAAAATTTAATAAAATATGTAGTTAATAACTATAGTTCAGAATTATTTTCTTTAAATTATAATATGAAATTATACTTTTATTTAGGTTTTGATAAGGTGATTAGTAATAGGGTTGTTCAATAATTTTGGTACAACTGGTTTTTTGGGTATACCGGACCGGTTCGAATTAGCCGGTTTGGTACATAAAGACAGGTCCGGTATACCAAAAAAAACGGTTTTGATACCGGTTAGTGCTTTCGGAGGTTCGGTATTTACCAAACGGTACCGGTTTTCTTTTTATTTATTTATATTATTTATAAATAATTATTAATAATAATAAAAATAATTAATAATAATAATAATTTTCGACTGGTACTGAACCGGCTTACCGGTATCGATACCGAGTTTTAGATAATTTTGGTACCGTTCCAGTTTGGTACGAGTCCGGTTTGGTTAACACCCCTAATTATTAGTTACATTTGTTCAAGTTTCTATTTTATTGTAATTTAATTGATTATATTATTCAAGTTATAATAAGATTATTATTATTAACTAGAGTTATTTTTATTGAATTATCTACTTGATGAAGTAAGTGGCAACATACTTGATACTTTTTAGTTCGTGAATGCCTTTTTTTTTATAAGTTGTTAATGTTTAGGAGCTTATGCAATAAATTTAGATATGGTTTTATGCATATTTTTTTATTTTTTGAGTATGTGTGCCTCCTCGCGCCTAGGCCCCAGGGAGGCCTTCGCACCTTGGTGCGCCTCATGCCTTTAATAACACCGGAAGAAACTATGTTGCATGTACACTTCATGTTTTATCCTTTAACAAGGATGAAGCTATGCTAGGGCTCAGGGCTAAAATTTTGATATTTTTACTTTAGGCCCCTCTAAGATTTATGGGAAAAAAGAGAGTATATATAATATACTTTGAAAAAATATAAAAAAGTATTTCCTTTATTCCAAATATGAGAAAATTTATTAATATATCACTCCTCCCACTTTTTGGGTTCATTATAGGAATGTCAAAATTTTATGGTTTTTGTTTGCTCCACTTTATATACTATAAAGGATTCAATATAATGCAACACAAATAAATCTGATTTCAATTAAAAAGTATAAAGGTGTCCACAAAATTCGGACTGGGAGTGGTGCTCCCGGAATCTACTAAATTATTTACAGCCTTATAGTATTACGTTCTGCCCCGCCGAAAAAATATTCCTGGCTTTGTCCCTGTCCTTAAATATCGAATAAGCTAGTGATAGTCGATCATCTGGACCTACCCTTCATTGAACAGGCTTAAGTTGGCAGTGTGGATAGACTTACGTTGGAGAATCCAAGTAAAGTTGGACTTCATTATGGAAGTGGAGAACTGAGTACTACATATTATATGGTTATGAGAAGATATTGAACAGCTGTTTCAGTAGCTAATTTTTTGATAGGAGTGATCACATATGGATCATGCTAATGAGTATGGTAGTGTGTCTGAATTTGACTAATTAATCTGAAAACTTAATGTAGTATAGTTACTCCCATTGTGTCACTTGGATGAGAAAATCATGAAAAACACCATTCCACACGTCACCAAGAGATGGTTGGCATACAAGCGTCTAAGCCTTTGACTCGTTAGCAAACTTATGCCCAAGGCAGACACCAAGAAGCCCCAAAGCTTGGCGGCTTGGTCACAAGGCTGGTTAAATAAGGCACTAAGTGCACGCTTGGGACCTCCCCAGGTACTTCTGTGTGGTGGCTAGAGCCGTAGGGCCTAACCATGGTATACCCTTCCATGAGAATATATCAAGGCTCCCTAAATCCTCAGAGATATTTATGTGGTTCCTGGGACATGTGTTGGCTATTCAGTTCGTTCCATGCTTGTAAAAAATAGAAGAAAGGAGCACTATATTCACAACCAATGAAAATTGGATACTTCAAAAGTGATCTTAAGGACACTTATGCTGATCTGCTTGGCATATATGTCTACCACATACCCCAACTATCGTTAGCTTTCTACTTCCTTGCAGTCTCAGATTATTCTTTCCACATTTTTAGATTAGCTAGAATTCTTCGTGTAAAACCCTTGATATTCTGCAGTCAATAGCTCACAATATCTAGAGTCTGCCTCCATCTTTATCTCTGCCCTCTCACTCTGCTTTGGATCTCTACCTTTACCCAAGGACCTTTAAAGGTTTCTAGATCACCAAGTAATTCCTCTTCATATCTCTCCCTCGTTCTAACCTGGCTTCACTACCTTCCTGCACTTACAAGTAGGAGAAGTTTCTCTCTGGCTATCTTGAGCTTTGGCTGATTTTGTTATTCACTTGATAGTTGTCAAAGATGATGGTCATTTACTTTGCTACAGTTTTAATCAATTGAATTTGCAGTTTACTATCAATTGTTACATACTGTTGATAGTCTGGTGTTTTATGAATGTCACAATGGAATGGTTATTTTTTAGTTCTTTACTGACAAAACCTTGTTTTACCAGGTGGGTTCCATTTGACACTGCAAAGCCATTGCTTGATAGAAAACCATACGTCATCTTATCTGATTTCCCCAATTTGCAAGCAGAGGATTCCTCAACACCTTTGATTGAAACTCAAATGGATCTGCAGCATGATAACCCTTGTCATGAAGAATCCAATGATGTTCCTTTTGATGAGGATGAAGAAATGTCTGAAATTGATTTTGAAGATTCGGATGATGAATCAAGCCCAGAGACCAGTGATCTAGCATCGGCTGAAATTGAAGATGCAAGTGTTGGTAACATTATGATTGGGTTGAAGGGATCTCGTCTGAGATACAAGGTACATGACTCAATGCTCTGGTACATTGATCACATAGAGCATTTTTGTTTGTTCTTTACTTCACAGTGTAGATTCATATAGCTAAAGGGTTGGTAATCACTAATTTTGCAGTTCTTCTTTCCTTTTTTTTTCTCTTTTAAATTTATAAGGGGGAAAATTGTAATCCCTTGACGGTTAACTGAAGAAAAAAAGAAGTGAAAAGCAGTACATTGAACAAGAGAAATTGCTTTCATTCTTCCAAATTTCTATTTGGGTGAGATATATATATATATATATATATATATATATATATATATATATATTTTTTTTTTTTTTTTGTGGGGGGGGGGGGGGGGGGGGGGTGGGGGGGTGTTTGTTGTTTAAGTTGGAGTTTTGTCGTATTAGGAAAAATTACATCAACAAAATAAAGGGCATACCCCTGCGATAACAAGGAATAACAAACAAACAAACAAGATACAAACAAATTTATACTTAGTAGGCTTTTGTTTCAATATATTACTCTTTTAATTTGTATGATCTTCATTCTTCATTTATTCAAGAAAAAACTTAATACATTATAATGCTTTGACTGAAGTGATAAAAATCTGCACCCGCCAGTGAATGTAATGATAAACTTCTCTAGGTGGGAATTGTTTATGTTGGAAAATCTTTTTCTTTTATCAATTAGTTGATTGTATTTTCCTTTAATGATTTTTAAACCATCTTTCTGTGGAATTAGCTCAACCTTCCTGCCTGAAAGATGTAGTACCTAGAGGTGGGAAATATGGTAAAGGCCTTGAGGAATAACCCCAAGTTTGCTGGTTCTAATTCCCATAACTATTACTGGAGTCCAAAATGATATTATAAATATCATCTTTCCTCTATATTTTCTTCTTCTCTTCTTTTGTCAACTTCCTATTATATTTATGATGGTGCATTTTAAATTAATTGTCCCGTTTCCTTTTGAAGGATATTCAACAAGCTTTTGGTTCTGCTGAAAGGAGATACATGGAAACGAAGTTGCGTAGATACATGATGGCCGTGGGTGTGACTCTTTCGGAGAGAATGGTTTTTTCACTTGGCTAGATTTACAAATTATGTCAAACTCAATGAAAACTTGTGACGAAAAACTGGAGTTGAATAATTATTCCCGTTCTGTGTAGTGGTCAAATTCAGTGGAAAACTGAGGCGTCTGTGGAGTTTATTTTGGATTTATTTTTCTTTGATCCATGGTAATTAAAGATTTCAATTCTAGTTCAACTCACTAGTGGATTGTATGTACCTTTGACATCATTTGATGATACTCTAGTTTCTTACTCAGGTGTTTGAAATGGATGGATCCCTTTTAACATTAGCACTGAATGTTTCTGCAATGGAAAAATATTTTATTTATTTTTGTGGTGTTTCTTTTTGATACTCTCGCAGCTAGTAAAGAATATATCAATTTGCATAACATGACACAGTCAAGTCTCTGACTATAATTTACTCCAACAAGTTGCATAATCCTTATGAGATTGTACCAATCTGCATCTTATTTCTTGAAACAATGCTACTTAATACAACATTTCCTTGGAAATCTTGTGGACTGGGAATTTATTCCGGTGGATGATACTCCATTATTTTAGTTGAAAAGCCCAAGCTTCTGAGACAAATACTTGGTCTGTTATGATTCCTGCTTCAGTTAAATATTTATTTGCTAACAATTAATCTTTGGGTGGAATTCCATAAGACAACTGAGCTAAGAAGCATGGATACCTGTGTAGGACACGGATGTGCCATATAGGAATAATAAGATTCGTCAAATATTCAAATATGGGGATTAAGGTGCGGAGATTTGACACATTTTATCATAAATATGTAAAAATATGTGTTTATATATATATATATATATATATATATATATATATATATATATATATATATATATATATATATATTATAAAACATTCAACAAAAAAAATTGATACTAAAAGAGAAAAGTAAAAAAAACAAAAACATCCAACAAATAATATAACTTAAAGTTTTTATTGAAAAAAAGGAAAAATAATAAGAGAAGTTATTATGTTTGTTAAAGTTATTATCATTGAAAATATACTCATATTAGTAATCATAATTTTATTATTATATTATGAACTTAATAATTTAATATTTAAAGGGTACAAAAATATGCACATCCTTAACATTTACAAATTTGCAACTGACGGCAAAATCACCCATTTGGTCCTTGTCCTTGGAAAATTCCTGATTTTCTCGAGCAATTCTCCATGAAGTACCTACCCAAGTTTATCTTTTAACAATTTCGAGGGTGATGTACCACACTGAGATGAGTTTTTGCAAATCAAAGTGCAATATCAGTTGTCGGGAACACACTAAACTTCGCGGGGGAATGCCTGAACTTCACTTACACAAGTGCTCCATTGAATAAACAAAGAAACGACATGGTCGGTCTCTTGTACTCATAATTGTGATCTCCGTTACGTGCACATTTCTGTTGTGAAAATCAAACAATAAATATTGCCACAGATTAACTTCATCACCATTGTGAAAATCGTATCATCCATTGTGATCTAAAGCCAAGCAACATTCTACTCGATAAAAACATGATAGCGAGATTTTGGGCTAGCAAAATTTTTCTTCGGACAAGTCAATATACACAACATTCAAATACAAAATCAAACACTACATCTATCTTAACCATTAAAAAGTATTTGGATGTTGTGCTTATACTTATTCTTTTTCTTTCTAAACTGGCAAATGCACTCCAAAGCACTTCGATTGGAATAAGGGAAACTCTTGGCTATGTAGCTCTAGGTAGAACTCTAAAAAATTCAAATATATATACACACATAATGCATGCTTATGTTCTTTAAGGAATAAGACTACTGGTCAGTTGTATATTTTTGTTATCATGGTTCTCGTAAATCCCATTTTGACCTATAATAATTTTCTTTTAAGAATAGTAAATAAAGCTGAAAAACAATTTAAATATTCAAGAACTAGCACATGTTCCTAGGTAGTTATCAAAGAATTTCATAACAATTAGCTTTCAAACCAATCGTAAACACTTGGGAGAATTTGAGAAGTTAATACTGTATTATGATAACCACATTTAAATTTGTATATGCTATTGTTATGGTTTTTAAATTTCTATTTGTATTTTGAGATGTTTGGAGGTGAGTGAGTGGTTTGAAAGCAGTGCTTCTAAAATTGCCTAAGGGCCTGTTCGGGAATGATTTTTTTTTTTTACTTAAAGTTAAAATTTGAGTAGATTTATAAGTTAAATTTAATAAAAGTGTTTGACATCATTTTTACTTATAAGTCGGGATTTATAAGTACTAATTATGGATGTGTTAGGGTAATAATGACTTATAAGTTAAGTAAAATGTAAAAATTACTAAAATGTCCTTTAGTAGGAAGAATGTTAAAAAAACAAGGAGGGGCAGTTTTGTCATTTCACTGCAGTTGACCAACTTAAAAAAAATGACTTATAAGTAATTTTTTATAATTCATTTTTTTTAAGTAACTAAAACTTGCTTATTTTTTTTAACTTTTTTTTCAACTTATAAGTCATTTTTTAAGTCATTCCCGAACAGTATTTTTAGCAAACCAACTTATAAGTTGGGTTGACCAACTTATAAGTTGGTCCCGAACAAGCTCTAAGGGTCATATTAATTTATCTTTTTATTTTACATATTTTATTTATACGTATACACTAGATAAACCAGATCTAAAATTTGCATAAAAGTTAGCAAAAATACATTCTTAAGACATAATAAATTAAGCCTAATAAAATTATTATAATTTTAAGCCTTCATTAGGTTGATGACTATTGAACTAGGCAACCTAGCCAAATTGAGATAGTAGAACAACGCCTAGCCCTTAACTAGGTGGGGCTTAAATAGGCCCAAGGGGATCTTGACACACTGATTTGATGATTTCCCTTTTAAATATGGTGACTTAAATGTTATCAGAAGTTAGGGCTACATCATAATAATGTTATCAAGCTACTAAGAACATTAAGTTTGAGTTGATCCGCTGGGATTACCCATATATCGATAAATAACTGTAAAGTTCAACATTTTTTTATGGGGACGGTCACTACGATACCAATTAAAAAGACAGTTGTCGTTACTGGACAACAAAATGAATTTTAGAATTTATTAATATTCTCTAAAAAAGGTATTGTTAATAATTTTGCGGATACTGAAACTATTAAAAGAACACCCAATAATTTATTAAGTACTGTACAAAGTATTTGAAATACAAAAAGGAAATACCATTCAAATAGTATTTCCAAAGGAATTGCAAATAGATTTGCTAGTTCACCAATCATTGATAATTTTAGAAATGTTAATTCCTAAAATTACTATTAGAAAAATATATAAAAGATCGTTGGGCCAAGAGGCCGACTAACTGACAAAAGGGAGAAAAGAGGAGTGAAACTATTCGACGACGGAGTCGGAAAGAACTTTGTTAATCATAAGAACGTTGCTCTCACCTTCGTCCGGGGTATAAGTAGTTTGATGCCCAACAGACTCTTAAAAAGCCTAATAAGTTACGAAACTAGTTTGTTTCAAATTACTATATTTGGACGATCTATGGCCAGTGTCCGAATGATCTCATCCAGAAATGGCATGGCCAGCATACACCATAATGGCACACCCAAAAATAAGCCTTTACTTCCCTATGAGCTACAATCTAGTTTTTGGGCTGGCCAAATAAAGAAAATATTAAATTGAATTTGTGTTGTACATTTTGTTTTTTGTTTTTTTGGTTGAAGTTGTACATTTGTTTTTAATTAAACTGTATGTGAATAATTACGCTGATGCAGAATACAGCAGCATGCCTCAACTCTTTGAAGTGTTGCATCTTTATTTTTCTAATTGATATAATTACATTTATTAAAAAATACACCATCCATTTGTAAAAAATAGTCTAATTTGTAAAATTTATGAATATTGAGGATATATTTATTTTTAATATATATTCTTAAAAATAATAAATTGTTAGTTGTTACGGGATATTCAAGTCTCCCATAGAACTCCAAAATTAGAGAGAGAAGAGAGCAAAAATATAAAGAGAGGAAACTTTGATATTTCATTCATTGATTCCTAAATAAGAGGTTTACATGATATTAATACCTAAGAATAAGAAAGGATAAGGGCATAACAGACTTTTACTACTACTTCTCTGTTGCATGTCGTAATATTAGTTTAGGAGTATAATATGATGATGATTGTTGATAAATTTAAGAATAAATTTATAGATACATTTATTCTATTTTATTTTATTTTTTGATACGCAAGTTCAACAATTATTTTGGCCAAATAAAATTCAAGTAATTAAAAATAGAAGGAGAGAAAAAATGTGTTTATTTGGCCAAAATAACTTTTGGACTTAATTGCGTATAAGAAAGAAAGGAATAGAATTGATGTATCTATAGATTTATTCTAAATTTAAATATATTTTCTCATTCTATATTCGTTAAATATTCATATCGTGATTAATTTTATTTATTTTTATTACAAGTAGACACATAAATCAATTATCTATTTATTTACATTATCATACCGACTATGCCATTATTTATACTCGCAATAAAAATTGACATATTTTTATCACAATATGTAAGACTCTTCTATATTATTACCACTAAAAAATAAAAGATAAGTCTACATATACAATATTCAAATATAAAATCAAATATTATATTTATCTTAACTGTTAAAAAATAAAATATGACACGAATTTCAATATTATATCTCATTTTTTAATTATTAAGTTAAATATTAATGTGTTGGAATATTGTGTAGTTATACTTATTCAAAATAAAAAGAAACCTGGGAAGAAATACTTATCCTTCCGCTAAAATCTCCAGCCTAGCATTGTGTGATAAACAGATCTGATAATGAGATATATATATATATATATATATATATATATATATATATATATATATATATACAAGTACACTATAGAGAAAATATTGTAGAAGATGGCAATCAAAAAATAATGATAGAGTCATGTAATGAATGTCGGGACATTATTACCAGAAAGCAAGAAAGTGATGGTCACATGGTCACCATATATGCATGGACAAGCTTCAGTGGTCTACCAAGTGCCATCATTTATTGAAAAAATAAAATAAATTTCAATGCATCTCTCTAGCTTTTCTGTTATAATCGTAGCTTCGTAGAATTAAGATTGTAATAGAAGACATGACAAGAGTGATCTTTGTCCTTAAGATTTTTATCGCCCCCATCATAATTAGTTTGCTATGGATTGCAGACAATATATCTCCAAAATATATGTTAAGTCTCAAAATTGAACAGACTTGTGATAGCAATTCATATTTGTTCTAGACGAATATTTTTTTGTGATAATTTGATATTTGTAAAAAATAAAAATATATAAAAAAGAGAAATTATTTCAAGTGCTTAGTATTTTTTTTATATTTGTCCTTATATATATCATACGCATATATCTCATCTTATGTATATATACCAACACACACACACACACACACACACACATATATACATATATACACACACATGCATATATATTATAAGTTGCACATTATAACTATTAAATTATATTTAATTACATTTATCAATACTAATTATGTAAGTTATACATTAGTAATAGTTAATAATTAAATAAAATTTGAATAGTTCTTACTATTTTTTTTATTCCAAAATAAAATAAGACTACACCACTTATACTTATAAAGTAACTGATAGTCTTTTCTATTAAATGGGACAAGAAAAAATTACTTTTATCAAACTACTTTATACTTTATTAAATGTCTTACTATATGCACAAATCAAATGATTTCTACACAAATTCAATGAAGTTTTCTTTTATTCTCCACAATTAAGAAAGCGAATTGTACATTTATATTCACTTAAATTATGTTCACTAATAAGTTTTATTCAAGTTCAAATTTGACAATAATTAAATTTCCAAAATATAAATAAGGAGTAATTTGTAACATTTTTTTTTGTTTCTTTACTGATCATGATTTAACGTGTAACTTTGCGTCTATTATTATTTTTACAAAATCTCCAACATTGATGATAATTTCCGATGTCAGTTACATCAAATATAAATAAGCTACGGAATAAGGTTGCTGGGTAAGTAGTCAGCTCCCTTTTTCCTATTAATTAATAATTTAGGTTTCATTTACAGGTGTCAAATCTTTTTTTGTGACCCCGGTTTTTCAAGTGGAACTTGATTAATTAATTTTTTAATATTCTGCTCTTAATTTCAACCCAAATCGCTTCATTAATTATACTCCGTACATCTGTCAAAAAAAAATAAAAATGAGAGTATTGTTTGACTTCATGTAAAAATTATATATTTTGGCAAAATTTCATTGATGATTTTCTCACTTTTATAAATATATATATATATATTATTTCCATGCAAGGAAAATACTTATTTATTAATTGTCAATTGTATTTAATTTTATACTTACAATTTCCTATTGAGGATCGCTTCTTGTCAATCATGAAAAGAGAAAATGATTAGGACTAAAATTGGATCTCCCTAAATAGAGGACCTATATATATAGATTAGTAGTTTCTAAAGTAAAAATAAATAAATAAATAAATTATCTTCAAGTGTCAAGTAAATTTTGATATTCTCGGGGGAAAAAATCAAAATATTCATTACTTATGGGTTTTGTATATTTTCTAAGGAAATTATGTGTTTGAAGATACATGATTGAAAATTTTAACTTAAGGTAGAAGAAATGGTTGACACCAACAATGAAGAGAGATTATTTAATGTTATTGGGATAAGTAAATAGTATATTTTTTCTTTCACATATTTGTGAGACTCATCTTTCATAGAGTTCACAGGTACGTGAGAGAAAAAAAATATACTAATCATTTACTCTAGAAATTTGGAATAATCTATCTTTATTGTTGGTGTCAACCTTTTCTCCTACCTTCGGTGAAAATTTTCATCATGTATCTTTAAACACATAACTTTCTTCGAAAATATATAAAAGTATGAAATATTTTTTTCTAGTAAAAATACTAAAATTATATAAATAATTAAGGTAGATTGTCCCACCTTTTGATACCAATAAACATGGTAGTAACATCTCTTAATCAAACACAACAAAAGTGTGTTAATTAACTAATGCTTTGCACACTTTAGGTATTTTTACCTCTTTTTGAACAGGTATACGGGCAGAGGCGGATTTAGTCTTGTAGTTCAGTGAGATCAAATTTAAAAAATAAACTTTTAAAAATAAAAATTTAATAAAATAAATCACAAATTAGTGAGGTCAAATTTTATTCTTGTTAAATTTATGAACAACCCCAATAATTAGTGTTTTGAAAAATTTAAAAGGTATTGGTTGAGTTGGGATCTTGAGTAAATAACTTTTTTAAAAATTCTTTCTTTTATTAGTGGGATAAGAACTTAATAGTGATCTTTTATCAGAATTCTTTCAATATTAAGCGAAGGAGATACTGGTGTATAAGTTTGAAACTGAATATTTTGAAAAAAAATATCTAGTACTTAAGTTTAGGGGTTAATATTTTGTGGGTAAATTTCTTGGTAAATATCAAAAGTGACAAGTTCGTCACTTTTCAAGAATAAATTCAAATTTTATACATAAAATACAATAATTTAATAAGCATTTAACCCCATAATATACTCAAAGAATACTTTGACTGTACGTCAGCTTCTCATCTAAATAAATTGCTCACGTGTTTGAAGTTTTCTTTAAAAGAACATAACTTTTGACTTGCACAAAAAATTAGATCATTTTTAAACAATTAATCAAAACATGTTCGGTCGTTTATAATTTTATATCATTATCCATTGTAATGTGTAGTATATGGGTGTGCATGTATATATATATATAAGCGTTTTTTTTTTACTAATTTGAAAAGAATTTTAACATTTTTCTTGTCTTTAAAAATAATAAATTCCAAAACCTATTACATTTAAATTTTATAAATAATTATTTTATCATTAAATTATAAAAAGCTTGATATAAATAATTATTTTATAAATAATTATTTTATTGTTATTTTTACAAAATCTCCAACATTGATGATAATTTCCGATGTCAGTTACATCAAATATAAATAAGCTACGGAATAAGGTTGCTGGGTAAGTGATCAGCTCCCTTTTTCCTATTAATTAATAATTTAGGTTTCATTTACAGGTGTCAAATCTTTTTTTGTGACCCCGGTTTTTCAAGTGGAACTTGATTAATTAATTTGTTAATATTCTGCTCTTAATTTCAACCCAAATCGCTTCATTAATTATACTCCGTACATCTGTAAAAAATAAATAAAAATGAGAGTATTGTTTGACTTCATATAAAAATTATATATTTTGGCAAAATTTCATTGATGATTTTCTCACTTTTATAAATATATATATATATATATATATATATATATATATATATATATATATATATATATATATATATATATTATTTCCATGCCAGGAAAGTACTTATTTATTAATTGTCAATTGTATTTAATTTTATACTTACAATTTCCTATTGAGGATCGCTTCTTGTCAATCACGAAAAAAGAAAATGATTAGGACGAAAATTGGATCTCCCTAAATAGAGGATCTATATATATAGATTAGTAGTTTCTAAAGTAAAAATAAATAAATAAATAAATTATCTTCAAGTGTTAAGTAAATTTTGATATTCTCGGGGGGGGGGGGGGGGGGGGGGGAATCAAAATATTCATTACTTATGGGTTTTGTATATTTTCTAAGAAAATTATGCGTTTGAAGATACATGATTGAAAATTTTCACTTAAGGTAGAAGAAAAGGTTGACACTAACAATGAAGAGAGATTATTTAATGTTATTGGGACAAGTAAATAGTATACTTTCTATTTCACATATTTGTGAGGCTCATCTTTCATGGAGTTGAGAGAAAAAAAATATACTAATCATTTACTCTAGAAATTTGGAATAATCTATCTTTATTGTTGGTGTCAACCTTTTCTCCTACCTTCGGTGAAAATTTTCAATCATGTATCTTTAAACACATAACTTTCTTCGAAAATATACAAAAGTATGAAATATTTTTTTCTAGTAAAAGTACTAAAATTATTTAAATAATTAAGGGAGCTTGTCCCACCTTTTGATACCAATAAACATGGTAGTAACATCTCTTAATCAAACACAACAAAAGTGTGTTAATTAACTAATGCTTTGCACACTTTAGGTATTTTTACCTCTTTTTGAACAGGTATATTTTTGAACAGGTATACGGGCAGGGGCGGATTTAGTCTTGTAGTTCAGTGAGATCAAATTTAAAAAATAAATTTTTAAAAATAAAAATTTAATAAAATAAATCACAAATTAGTGAGGTCAAATTTTATTCTTGTTAAATTTATGAACAACCCTAAAAATTAGTGTTTTGAAAAATTTGAAAAGTATTAGTTGAGTTGGGACCTTGAGTAAATAGCTTTTTTAAAAATTCTTTCTTTTATTAGTGGGATAAGAACTTAATAGTGGTCTTTCATCAGAATTCTTTCAATATTAAGCGAAAGAGATATTGATATATGAGTTTGAAACTGAATATTTTGAAAAAAAAAATCTAGTACTTAAGTTTAGGGGTTAATATTTTGTGGGTAAATTTTTTGGTAAATATCAAAAGTGACAAGTTGGTCACTTTTCAAGAATAAATTCAAATTTTGTACATAAAATACAATAATTTAATAAGCATTTAACCCCATAATATACTCAAAGAATACTTTGACTGTACGTCAGCTTCTCATCTAAATAAATTGCTCACGTGTTTGAAGTTTTCTTTAAAAGAACATAACTTTTGACTTGCACAAAAAATTAGATCATTTTTAAACAATTAATCAAAAAATGTTCGTTCGTTTATAATTTTATATCATTATCCATTGTAATGTGTAGTATATGGGTGTGCATGTATATATATAAGCGTTTTTTTTACTAATTTGAAAAGAATTTAAACATTTTTCTTGTCTTTAAAAATAATAAATTCCAAAACCTATTACATTTAAATTTTATAAATAATTATTTTACCATTAAATTATAAAAAGCTTGATATATAAGCGTATTAACCATACCATAAACTTAAAAACTTGAAAACTCATGCTTGCATGCATATATATATATA
Organism: Hedera helix; assembly: GCA_947179155.2. Classification (NCBI taxonomy): domain Eukaryota; kingdom Viridiplantae; phylum Streptophyta; class Magnoliopsida; order Apiales; family Araliaceae; genus Hedera; species Hedera helix. The sequence continues at coordinate 42,262,494 of OX359274.1, forward strand.
CACACAACAATATTCTATAAAAAAAAATAAAATGAATTTGGTTAAATAGTTTATCTCGTTTAAAAACTTGCGTTTGTTTTCCACTTGCAGTGAATGTTTTATTTTTTAGGACATGAGAAAAAATACAATAAATAAATAATTAATTATAATTATATGTTTTACAAGTTACTCCTTGAGAATATTTGGGTTTCAATCTCGATAAAGGTGTAGAAAGATTCTTTTGTGTTGTTGAAATATGTAGGTACGATATAATATATTTTGTCAGGGGTTTAAAATATTTTAATTACCTCCGTCCTATTTTTTATACCATAAAAATAAATAAATACAGAAAAAAGAATGAAAAGGAAAAATAGAATTGCCAACCATGCAGAAAGAGAGCGTTATCGAGCTCTACTATTCCCTGCACGTGACTTGTTGTCTCTGAATCAATGTCACATTATGAGTAGCTACGACTCTAGCATTCTGAGAATTACAGCACTAGTATTTTTTAAGATTTAGACCGCACGTGCATGGCTGACAACTCCATTCGTGCGAACGAGAGGTGGGTGGCAGGGGTGTCACGTCGAGCTTTGTGCCCATTTGTTAGTGTGAAGAGCATGTCAGCTCACTCGTGTGCGTCAGTACTCGTGTCTTACGGGGTTGACTTTAAGTTTGACCACTGACATCAGTCCCCCGTCATCTGATTCGAATGGAATCAAGTGCCGAGAGCCCCGTTAATCCCAACCGAAGGAGTAACTAGTGATTCTGGGTCATATGATAGGTAATATTTTATATTATTTATGTGCTATTATTTTAATATTTAAAATAAATTATTTATTTTAGTACTTAAAATTAAATAATTCATTTTAAATATTAAAATGATAATATATAAATAGTGTAGAGTATTACGTGAGACAAATATCCCAATAATATCTAATAATTTTTTCATTGGAAGAGATTTAAATGAATAATTTATTTTAAATACTGAAAAAATAACACATAAATAGTGTGGAACACTCCGTGACACAAGTACCCCCAATAATATCTAATAATTTTTCCATCAAAAAAGTCTTATTTTTTAGCTTCTAGATTTTTTATTATTATTTTGGTACTAGTAATATAAAATGTACAATTTCTTTCGAGACTATCACAATAAACTATTAAATTAAAATATTTAATAAATAAAAACTAAAAATACTTATTTTCATTTCATAAAGAGAGGATCATATCCATAATTTATAACTTATAAATTATTGGGCATGCAAGACTTTATGGGTCCTTTGGGAAGGTTGCATTAATTGCTTTCAACAACTATTTAGGCTGCTAAAATTGATAATTCCCATGTGCTTTTTAATTTACGTTTTCTTAGGAGAAAATACATAAGCGAATAAAGAATAATGTTAGTATTATTAATTATTTATTAAAAATATAAGAGAAAAATATATTACATATTTAATATTTAGGGATAATATGAAAAAATAAATTATTTATATATTCTTCTTTAAAATTTATAAATTATATAAGAAAATTTAAACTTCTTCTCTTTACAAATAACAAATAAAAAAAATGAAAAAATATTCCGTTTCCATTGAACTTGTCAAACAATCAACAGTCCTTTGAGTCACACTAATTAAATACATGATCTTTCTTTTAGTTTAATTTATTAGCTAATGGAACTATTTGAAGGAACCAATTCGATTATTGTGTTATGTAAAATTTCAAATAAGCAATTGTTTATGTAATTTTAAGAATTAATAAAATTTTAAATTTTCATACTTAATAATTATGGAAATTGATATTTTTGTAAGGTAGATTGATATTTTCGTAAGTGGGACTTGCGAAAATATTAATTTCTATTGAGAATTGATATTTTCGTAACATTTTTAATAAATTAAAATAAAATTTACGTACAAAAATATTAATTTATCCTGTAAAAATATCAATTCTCATTATTATAATTAAGATGGCTGATTATATGTACGGTATCTCTCGATTTGAATGGAAAGTTTTATTTATTTCTTTTTTCCCAAGTTATCTTAAAGAAAAACTGAAAAGTGATCGAGTTTGCTATAAATAAGTATGTGAAATTAGCATTTATTAAATATCAATATTGTTTTCAAATTGAGATATGTAAACGATTATATCAATTAGTTAATAACTTTCTTTGCATGCATTATTATTGCAATTAGGAGTGCATATGGTCGATTTGGTCAGTTTTTTGAGAAAAAAAATAACCAAACCATTTAAGTTAGTTATAAAAAATTAAAAATCAAAACAGTCCAAATTTTTACATCATAATCGGTTATCAGTTTATTCGATTTCGGTTAAATCGGTCTGTTTATTCGGTTATTCGGTTTCGTAATTGATAATTTGATATTTATTATATTGCCAATTTTTCATAATAATTAATAAATCATTAACTCAATAACTACTAATTATAATAAAAGTTTTCTAAATTCGAAAAATAAAAATCACCTAACTCACTCATTAGGATAGAGGTTTGCAAATTCGTCACAATAAAAATATATAATAAATATATAATTATATAAAATAAATATTTATTAGAAAAGTATATAAATTATATTATAATTTTAAATTGTTTGGTCGGTTTGGTCAGTTTCGGTTTTTTGATAAGCCAAACCAAACCGACCGAACTAGTTTCGGGTTTTTAGTTTTACAGTGTTCAATTTTTCGAATTTATATTTTTTTGTTTGAAATAGTAACGGTTTGGTTCGATCTGGTCGATTTTTCGATTTTAATCGATTTTGTGTGACCCTTAATTACAATAATGAGATTCTTATTTTTTTAAACAATGAGGGGGTGTGCCGGTGTGCCACTTGTAAAGAGCTATTGGTGCTGCGGTGCAAACATTCCACTAAATATAAGTACGTACAAGTCATATGTATCCTATTTAGTTAGGTTTGCCTCATCGAGAAATAAGAACACATTTATTTATGGGTCCAAAATATTAGCTTGGGGTCACGGGAGTAATTATTTTGGACCCCATCTCAGAAGAGTAAATAAGTATAAGATTATATTTGATTTTGTGGTCCTTTTGTGCTTCAAATTGACAAATTAATATGATCATCTTTACACAGAATATATGTAGACTTAGATGTAGACATTTATATGTGCCTTGTGGTCCAATTATATACTTCCTCGATACTTTTTTAATTGACTTTTTAGGATAAAACACAAATATTATAAAATATAATTAATAGTTTATTTGATTAATTAAAATGATTATAAAATTTTAACATTACTCTTTAAAATTCATTAGAAAGATAAAAGATAAATAAATTAATATTTACTGTAAATATAATATGATAAATTAAGTCGTTAATATTTTTTTGAAACTTACGAACGATAAAAATAAAAGAATAAATTTTAATGTCTAAAAAATAAATAAAAAGAAACGGAGGAAGTGTCAATTTTAACTGGTTATTTCGTTCAAGAGCGAGAGATCCATCTAGAACATGAAGAAACATTAAGAAATGTATAGAGAAAACCAAAAGAATGTTAAGAAAATCTGACCAAGACATAAAAAATGTGAATGGCAAAAATAAGTTGAGGGAAAAATGTTACATTTGATTGACGAAACTAAAAGAAAGAATTATATAAATTTAATTAATTTTACATGAAGTTACTTAGAGTATATACAGATAAAGAAACTGCATGACCCATTCTTCATTTATGGCCAGAAAACAATAATGCAATATATATATATGGGTTCTTTACAGAAATATACAATAATTAGAAAATAATTACATTATTAGTGCATCCATAAAATAATTACAAAAGGAGGCTAATAAATTCAAACTATTCAATTTCACATTAATAAGGAAACCTAAAATCAAGGACAAATAACTATCATAATTAATAATTTAAATTCAAATATTTAAAATCTAACAATAAAAATAAATGACGATATTTGTATGGTCCGCTTTTGGGTAGAAGTAAGAAAGAAAGAATCAAAGCCCAGTAGAATCTTAGCTGGACTTCACCCTCCTTAAAATTACTACTCCTATAATTTCTCTCTCCTCTCTCTCGCAGTATGTATCTTTTTCACTGTATCTTCCTTTTCACACCATCACCACTTGTGCCATTACTGACGATGTAGATACATCTCTCTCTCTCTCTCCCTCTCTCTCAAGTGTAAAAAATAGTCCCTACCCACAGGCCACATCTGCTACATTTACTTCCCCCCCCCCTCTCTTTAAACCACTACAATGCACATACTCTCTATCCTCCTCCTCTTATCCTGCACATAATAAAACTAAATTGGTTACCTTGGTATGAGGGTTTGGTTACCAACTGCACTATGAAAAAACTGTAGGTGTGGAGGTAGATTGGTTACCTTGGTATGAAATTTGGTTACCTTGGTATGAAGTTTGGTAACTTTGGTATGAATGTTTAGTTACCTTAAAATGAAGGTTTGACAACTAACTGCATGAAGGTTTGGCTACCAACTGCATGAAAGTTTGGCTACCAACTGCATCACATTCAAAATAAATTGGTAACTTAATAAAACTGAATTGGTTACTTTGATATAAAGGTTTGGCTATCAACTGCATCACATTAAAAAAAAAAATTGGTAGCCTAATAAAACTAAATTGGTTACCTTGGTATGAAAGTTTGGCTACCAACTGCGCTATGAAAAAACTGTAGGTGTGGAGATGGATTGGTTACCTTAGTATGAAGTTTGGTTACCTTGGTATGAAAATTTGGTTACCTTAATATGAATGTTTGGTTACCAACACACGTCAATCACATGCCAATTTTTTTTTTTATTTATAAAAAAATACAATTCAATGAAAGCAGGATTAATCTTAAATCAAGTTAAAAAATAAAATCCTAGATCTAACGAAGGCAAAATAAAGCTAACATGAACAATTCGAAGATCAAGAGATAAGGGCAAATCTAATTGGTGGGTGATGAAGAAGGCTGATATTGGTTCTTCTTGGAGGAAGATAACAAGTAGTTAGATTAAGCATGCAGTATGTCGGCTGTTGGATGGAAATTGGAACAAAACCCTTTTTTTTGCTTTCGAAAAACAAGAATCCGTATTAAATGGCGGATTAGATTGGGAAAAATTATAACTCATTAAATCAGTTAATTAAATAAAAGGGATAAGAATGTATTAATTTGAAAATTAAATATTAAAGATACACTAATTTTATAAATATTTTATGTATGTATTTTTATTGTAATATTTTTTAAAAAGGTACTAAAAAATGTAAATGTTCCTATATATATATATATACACACACACATATGTAGCAAAAGTTTTCTTTTATGCAATATGTTTTTTTTACCTGATAAGATATTGCACTTTTGCCATATATCATTTTGTAAAATAAGATGAGTATAAAAGCCAAAGTCAAATAAATTTACATAAGCTAACATTTTTTTATATTTTTTGAAGTCCCATTTTTTGAAAAGTATAATATAATCTCATAATTAATTATATTAAAAGATAAAAAGATAAACTCACAAACAAATCTCATATAAATGAGGGAATACGGTTCACATAAACAATAGAAATAAACCCATTTAAGTGAAAATTAAAATTAAATCTTAAATATCACATTACTTCAATTTTAACTATTAGGCTAAGACATCATCTACCCTATAAGCTAACATAATTAATTTATCCTTTCTTATGTCCTTGTATAATTATTTTCAAATAGGTTGCTAAAACTTCAATTTCTTTTTCTGTAATTCTTTTTTAATAAGTTAAAAAGTGCTCAAATTTAATTAATATCTTCTTGCTTTTTAGTACTTGATCTTTCTCTTTTGAAACATTTTAATAATTCTTTTCAAATAGGTTAAAACATGCTTCGTTCATATGCTTGTGAAACACCACCTAGCTATTAAGATGCTTATGAACATTGTGTAAGCATAATCCTAGCCTATCGGAAAGTCTAATTCTGTCTCAAACCGACAAATATTCATGTGGTTCTTAACTGTCTAAAAATCACTAACCTACTACCTATTATAATATTCCTATTACTTTATATTATAATATAATTAACTCTATTAATATGCCCTTTGTTGAATGGATCATGCCAAGTGTTTGCCTATTAAAGAAAGGCATTTAATATCTTTTTTAAAGGATAGTTGGATCTTAGCACCAATAACAAGATTTAAGAATGTGTGACATGGGTTTAAACAATTTTATTTGAACTAATGAATTAACCATGGCATATATGTGTGTGTGTGTGTGTGTATATATATATATATATATATATATATATATATATATATATATATATATTAGATTTTGATTTTATTATCTCTCATGAAAAGCTTCTGAATTATAAACTACAAATGTAAAAAAGAGTTATGTAGTACATTATTTTAAGGCATTATTTAGTGGGTGGGACTGGGGAGAACTAAATGTCTCTTATGGGGACCATGTGGAGTAACAAGCTATTATATGATCACATCTTACATATAAAATAATTCAACCCTATCATTCCATTCTAGCTCCAATAAATTATTGACATGTGGCTGATCTTAGTTAAAGTATGATTATTTAACTAATTTGGGGATCACATCTAACATTAATTAGGAATTAGAGTTGGTTAAACTTAGTTGTCTGCAATAATGATCACCAATTTGTGTTGATGATGACAACGAAAAAGAAGGTTCTTATTGATTGCTGGTTATAGAACCACTAGACTATATGTACAAAAGAGCAATCCATGTGACATTTGATCTCATTAATTTTCACGTGAAATTTGAACCAACTTTATATGCAAACAATTCATTCTGGTCCCTTAAATAAAAAGAGGAGGATCAATCTGAACAATAATGTGCATACTCCCCAAGTTCCAAAAATAATGTCAATTTTAAGCAATATGTTCACTGAAAAGCTCATTTCATAAATTTCTCGAGAAGTTTACATATATAATATTTAAATATAAAATTAAATATTAAATTTATTTTAAATATTAAAAAATTAGAACATAATACGAATTTTAATATCATTCTCTATTTTTTAAAATTTAAAATGAATATAGTGTTTAAATATCGTATACTTATACTTATTCAAATTTCTCAAAGACTGATTATCATATCACATCTTGTACGTACAATTATTTTCTAAATATTCCAAATTTCCATAATTGCTTCCAATTGATTGTCATAATGTAACTTGTAATACACTTATCCATGATATATATTTAATAAAATATAGGATAACGATAAAAATTGCAAGAGCTTAATTAACCGTGAATACTTGCGACAATAATAAATATATTCTTTTATATTTTTTGGATAATGGCTAACTCTTGCTTTTTGAAAAAATAATATTCTTTTCGTTACACCATATAATAACAAGTAATTTTTTGTTTTTGAATTAAGATAATATGTTATTTTTGTTTTAGTGATGATGTACATTAAATTTTATTCGTATGCTATGATGTCACTATTTTAGTCTTACCGACTATAAAATCTTGTTAAATGCTAGTCGTATTAAAAGCATATTTCAATTGTCTAAATAATATGATGATTTTTTTTTGTCTAAATAATATTTAAAAGCATATTATTTAAATCCTCAATAATAATTGACCATAGAGTCTCTATTCTGACCAAAAAAAAAAAAAAATGAATGCAATTTTCTTTATTTAGAATGTTCAAATAGGAGTATGTTTGCTTTAAAAAATTCTGATTAGTGAAACTCTGCTTCGGTTTATAATTAGGTTTAAAAAAATAGTTTGCATTTGATAAAAAAAAATTAAGCAAGTTAAAAATAAAGTATTTGGTGTAAAAATAAAACTTATTATCACTTGTGTCAAGTGTGAGTTTGTCAAAAGGAAGGTTTCAAAAAGAGATAATGAGAGAAACTATTAAAATAAATAAGAATAAATTAGTAATATATTTGGTTAAATCTATTAGTAATATATTTGATTAAATTTAATTATTAGAGTTGACAAATAATCAAAAACTCCAAATTAAAATTTTTGATTATTTCTAAAAAAAATTGACTATAACTAGTCTTAAAATCAGATTACCAAGCACATTTTACTTTTTAAAAAATTGATTATAAACTTAGTGATAAAGACCTAGTTCTCTTTTTACTCTGCAAATTTACAGATTCGAGTCTACTCGTCAGCAAAAATCCGTTACATGAAGAAGGTAAGTTTTTCATATATTTTCCTCTAGTTCTCTTATGAAATGTATTAGGATTAGGCAAAAAACGGATAAAATCAAATTACCGAACCGAGCTGAATTTGTTTAACTAAATTATTTTAGTTATTTTACTAATTTCAGTTATAACCGTTTAATTATTTGGTGTTCAAATTCGGTTCTGATTTTTAAAATTATGTTATTCAAATACCCGAATAACTGAATTAGATATTTAAAGAAAAATGCTTTTAACTTATTCCTATGATTATGTACTTGTGTATTGTTAAATTGAAATTATTAAACTATTTTATGAATTATTATGGTTGTGAAATGTTGTTAAATATTGTTTAAAAACTCTAGTATGAAATTTGAAATGAATTTTTTTGTTTGGTAAAAATAAATTAATGTTTCGATTATATACCGAATAATAGAATAATATAATTCGATTATTCGATTTTTAGTTATTTGGTTAATATTTGAGACGCTCCCAAATCTATGCCTACACAGCCCAATTTGAGACACCAAAAATACACGGTAACTATTACAAAATAATACATATTACAAAAATACTAAACTCAATAATACATAACTAAGTCTTCACTATTATTGTTACACTATTTTACAACATGTGAAGATTACTACACCCATCACTCAGACCTTCACTCAATTTCCGTCTAGACCCAGCTACTCTTTCATTTCCTGAAGAACAATGAAACAAACGAAAGAGTGAGCTCAAATAGGCCAATAAAGAAATATCAAGACTAAGATAATAATGAATAAATTATTATTAGATTTCAACAGTTGAGTTATTGATTAAATATAATAAACAACGAGTTTTATATTAATAATAGCGGTGGAATGAACAATCCATTAGAAGAATTATGTAGACTATGATGTCCACTAGCTAATCTTTTTCAGAAAAACATAATCAACTTTTATTATCTGAAACACCACTGGTCATAATCATACCAACAATAGTTCTTCTTTATCTCAGGCCGAAGAGAACATTCGCCACGTGCCCTAAAAGACGCACCACCATTATCTCGCCTTTAACCTATATCTGTACCTTAGACCACAAATATTCACAACAACTTGATTCTTGATAATTATAATAACAACAGGGATATAAATAATTAATAAAATAGCAGGATACTTTGTCCAGAGTCAACTAATGTTCAAATTATCAACATGATGTGAACTCAAATTCAAGATCCATAACTCAAAATAACAGTTGAAGTTCAATATAAAAGTTAAAGTAAATAAGAAAGTTTACATTACATGATATTAAATGAAGCGCGAATTATTAAGGAACATATAATCATTTTAGAAAGTTTTACTGAATAGTATTTACCATAGTAAGTTTAAGAGTATGAAATAAAATGATATCTCTTACCTTAACACGTGACTGAATATTGATAAAAATGAGTATGATCAACCTATATATATATATATATAAAATTAGACTAGTAAATATTATACATAAATTTCATGTTGTATAGCAACTCGTATGAAATCATCAAAAGTGGTTTGATAATGAAAATTTGTGTAGTGTACAGAATAAAGTATAATAATTTTAAAATAATTTTTGAAAATAATATTTCAAAAGAATCTTCAAGAGAAAGTTTTTCAAAATAAATTTTCTAAAGGAAGAGTCTCCTAGAGAAAGATTTATAAATATCGTGTAATATGTGTGGTTACTTGACTAATTATTATGAAAAAGACTTATTTGAACAATACTTATACTCTTACAGATTTTCACAAATACACACGATAGCTTAAGCATACTTATAGGGAACTTACACAAAGTAATATTTAGATAGTGAAAGAAAGAATAAGTAAGAAAGTTTATGAAAAATTCTTAAGTTAAGGTCTCTATTTATAGCTAAAAATCTTATCATAATTCAAGATTTTTTTAATTTAATCCAAACCGTATATTTCAAGATAATATTTAATCCATACCACATATTTCATCATTTAAGATTTCTTTAATCTAAATCATTCATTTAAAAATTATCTTTAATCTACACCATTTATTTCAGATTTTCTTTATCTTTAATCTATACCATTCATTTCAGATTTTCTTTAATCTATATCATTCATTTCAGATTTTCTTTAATCTATACAATTCATTTAATAAAACAATTAACTTTATATATAAAACAACTACCTTTATATATAAAATAATTAACTTTATATATAAAATAAATAACTTTATATAATATATCATAATAAAATAATTTACTTTATATAATTTATATAAGGTAAATAACTTTATATAATTTATTATAATAAAACAAATAATTTTATCAGTTCAATTATTCAACAATAATTCATAATTATTCATTATTATGACCAATTGTTGTAAATGCAGTGTATTTGGCTTTCTGAATTAGATACTCATAATACAAGCAAAAATATCAACTAATAATGAAATACAATAGTTAAATCAACATCATAATAGTAATAATAATAATGCAGAAAATAAATAAAAGAAAAAATATGTTACTGTATAATGACAATTATTGATTCGGTAATGTGAGTTACTGTGCACATACTACTGTGACACTTATCAGTTCAATAATATGAATTATTGTACATGTGACAATTATTAGTTCAATAAAGTCAATATTATATAATAATCATTTTATCAGTTCAATAATATGAAACATTGTGCAATATCGTGTGCTACTGTGCAATACCGTATGTTACTGTACAATACCATGTTCTACTATTCCTTTATCACTGGGTATTTTAACAGTTAAAAGTGATAGTACCGTTGACTATTTTTATTTAAAAAGATTACTTATATTATTTTTTTATATCTGATAATATTTCGTTGTGGGGTCTACTAATATTTAGTTATTTCGACGCCGTCGTACGAATTGAATATTTTTCGACATAATGAATATTCTCCGATGAAACGAATATTCTCTAATAAGATAAAATTTGTACAAAATATTTTTTAACTTTTAACTTTTGTCAATTTATCTATTTATCGTTTCAAAAAAATATGTATAAAGAAAAAATTAAATTTGTATTTCATAAAAGTTGAGATCTTACAATATTAATTTCGAATACTTATTTAGATAGTAAAATTATATAAGATTTAAAATTTGATTATAAACGAATAGACAATCTAATTATAATCAAATAGATAATTCGAATCGGTTAATAACTGACAGTTCACCCCTCAAATGTATTGCTAGAATCTAGTTGTAATAGAAGAAAAAAATATAATATAATCAAATTATAATAACATAAATTATCAATACAAAAATTTAATTAAAAAAAAAAACCTGATCCTACACTAATTTAATTGATTATAAGTTGAGATCAAATACCCTCTTAAGTGTCCTGAGCCGCCTTTCTATGTGATTTTGTATATAAAAAGTAAAGATAAATAAGTTGACTCCAGTCATATGATGGGGATGGATATATTAATTTAATGCATTACGAGTTTTCTCAAAATCCTTCAGATTGAGTCAAACAAGTCTAATTTGATTTATTTTAAATTATAATATTTAATAAATTATTATTTAAATATTAAAAACAATAAATTTTGATACCAATAGTAGTTTTTAGATAATTTAACTATATTAATTATATTGACTAAGATGAAATGAAGTAATTTTAATTTTAGATAAAAAGTTAGAAATTAAGTCATTAACTTTATAAAGTCAAATTAATGAAACTTTTTACAATAGACGGAGTATATATCAACATTTTACTCGTGTATATTTAGGCCTATCCTTTACCAAACATTTCTATTTTAAACATGGATTTTTAATTCTAAAAGTACAATAGCTAAGCAAAATCATATATATCTCTAAGTCTAAAAATTGAAAATAGTATGTATAGATAACAATTAATAAAAAAAATCAATCAATGCTCATAAAATAACAAAAAAAATTAATATTTTTACAAGTTAATTTGATATTTCTACAAGATTAAATATGACTCACTTATAAAAATATCAATTTTCATATAAAAATAATTTTTTTATAAAATTAAATAATATATAATTAAAAAAATATCAAATTAACCCGTTAAAATATCAATTTCAATAACAATTGCAATCCTTTTATAATTGAACACTTTCTTTTTGGTGGATAAAACAAGACCTCAAGGTAGAAAGTAGAAAGCTCTCTTCTAAGTATCTCCTCAAAGAGTAGGCTGATCATAGAACTTAGAGATAAGAGACAAAGAAGTAACTATCAATACCATAAAGATAAGGAAATGGTTTTTTCAGCCCATACATTTTTTTGGACGTAAATGTTATATTCCACAATCGGATAAGAAAATGATATTTCCAAGCATCAATAATGTTCTTTTTTATCTGCGCAAATGTTATGTTTCTCAATCACCAAGTATTCTTTTTCATAATATTTTTTTTAAAGTTTTAAACAATTGACTTAAAAACATTATAATACATCTCTAATTTTGAATTTTTTTTATTTTTATATATTAATTAATTTTATGATGAATTTAGATTACGGTCTAGGCAAAATCTAAGTGATTAGATAGAAGATTGATGTGTGTCTCCCTTCTTTATGAGTAATATTATGTGGCCTAAATTTTTTATCTTAAATAATTTGTCACCATTACATCCGTTGAATAAATTATTTGTGATTGATTATATATATTATGGAGTATAAAGTAGTATATTTTATTTTATTTATTATCACATTATTTAAAAAAAAATTGAAATTTTTAGTATTATTTTTTTAATGCTATCCCTTTAAATATATTTAAAATAGATATAAATTTATAATTATATATATGGTAAGACTCATTCCTAAATAGCAAAGTAAATTTCAAAGTTATAATGCGCACAATTAATTACTGTACATTTTGGGCTGAAAATATCAAAATATCCGACATTAATTTCGTAATCAACTCCCCCTTTCTCTTGTCTTCTCTCTCCATTCGTTTATTAGATTTGCTTATAGATAACCCACTCGTGTGCTCCACCAAGAAGCCTCCCTCTCCCTTCCTTTAAATTCCAACCTCAACTCATCTCACCACCAAGTGTTAATAACTATGGATCCCGTGTACGTCTTTCTCTCTCTTCTCCTCGCCGTTTCTCTCTCTCTCCTCACCACCGTCCTCCTCCGCACCACCACCCGCCGGAAACTCCGCCTGCCGCCTGGAAACCTCGGCCTCCCCTTTATTGGGGAGACGCTTCAGCTCATTTCGGCGTATAAGACTGAGAACCCGGAGCCCTTTATTGATGACAGGGTGGCTAAATACGGCACCATTTTCACTACCCATGTGTTCGGGGAGCCGACCGTTTTCTCGGCTGACCCGGATACGAACCGGTTTATTTTGCTGAATGAAGGGAGATTGTTCGAGTCGAGCTATCCCGGTTCGATATCTAACTTGCTGGGAAAGCACTCGTTGCTGCTCATGAGAGGGACTCTTCACAAGAGAATGCATTCTCTCACTATGAGTTTTGCTAATTCTTCGATTATTAAGGACCATTTGTTGGTTGACATAGACCGGTTGGTCCGGGTTAATTTGGAGTCTTGGACCGGTCGGGTTCTCCTCATGGAGGAGGCTAAGAAGGTATGTACGTAATTGAGTCGACTAGGTCATGAAGTCTAAAGTGGACGTTAGACTACATGTCATGTGTATTTTATTTTTAAAGTTAAACTAAAACTTCTTTAGGAGTGTTTTTATACTTCATATAAAAATTTACTAAAATATTCTATGTAGTTAATTTAGAAAATTTATTAAAATATACTTCTACTACATATGGAAACTGATATTTGCATTTGATATTACTGCATGCGGTCCCACATGATTTTTAAATCGTGATACTAATGTAAGAAAATTAATAAATTTTCATGACAAATTATTAGTATATTTCGATTAGTAAAAATGCAAAATTATCAATATATCCAAATTGATAGTATTTTTACATGTATATTATCTTAGTTAAATGTGTTTGGATTCACGTTTTATAAAAAACGTATGTACATAAATATTAAAAATTCATGTAAAAATATCGATTTTGAATAATAAAAAGTCTTTGGAATAGTTCCACTCGTGGATAGACAGACGGATACAAAAGAGAGGGAGTGAATGGAGACGATCAAATTGGGACAAAAGAAAAGTAAGGTGCATGCATTTTGTCGCCCATGTTAGTTGTACTCGAGTATAAAGTTCCATGGGGTGTGTTAATGTACGCCGCTTAATTATGATTCCAGTTTGAGACTTAATTAATCAGATTTAAGCAGAAATTTTTATTAATGTTTATAGATTCGATTATCATGTAATTAATTTTGATCAATTAACTAATATAATATTAACATACAAGTCATAAAGTATTTTTTCTCTGCGTGTCAGTACTGTATTGGTCAATTGATTAAAGTTAATTTCATGGTAACCGAATTCAATATTTGTAAATTCGGATCGGTCATTAAATTAAAAAGGATATCGGGTGGATGAGTCATTGATCTAATTAATGGTCAAACCGTTATTGAATCGGTGACGTTATAAATATATAAAAAAAAATATATTATTAATAATTAATAAAATTTTAAAATATTTAATTTTTTATAAGCTAACATATAATGAAATAATATTATAATATTAGTAAAAATAATTTTTTTTTAAAAAAAAAACTTTAAAATTGGGCAACCGGTTCAATTAACCGATTTGACCGATTGAACCGATAGTCGGTTGGATTTTGACCGGATCGCTGAAATTCAATTTTTTAATTAAATCGAACCGACGTGCCAACTGATTTCGATGAGACCCCGGTCCGATCCGAATTTGCAAACACTTATTTTTAGAACACTGCATGACATGTTCATGTTTGGTAAAACATTATTATTATGTTGACTTTCTTTTTTGTTATTTTCGTATTTTTTTATCGTGATATGTTTGTTCATATTTATTCTTAGAAGTTTCTGCATGGTGGAATTTATGACTTATGAGAGATTAAAGCACTACTAATTTAGACTAATAGAAGTTGATTAATTAAATTTTAATATTGCTGATATATTTTGCAGATTACATTTGAGTTGACAGTGAAGCAGCTGATGAGCTTTGATCCATGCGATTGGACAAAGAAATTAATGAAAGAGTACATGCTTGTGATCGAAGGCTTTTTCTGCCTTCCTTTTACTCTCTTCTCCCCTACTTACCGCAGAGCCATCCAAGTGAGTCATTAATTAATTTTCCCTTTTTCTATTTCCATAATCTAGAGTTTATGTGAATGCATATTAATCATATTTATAGAAATAAGTAAGCGGTAATTAATTAATTTAAATGCATGCATGCATGTTATTTTAATTTTTGATTTTAGGCTAGAGGAAAGGTGGCTGAAGCGTTGAGCTTGGTGGTGAGAGAGAGGAGAGATAGTATGGAGAAGGGAGGAGAGAGAAAGAATGATATGCTGGCGGCACTGTTGGCGGGAGACGGCGGAGGAGTGGGATTCTCTGACGAGGAGATTGTGGATTTCTTGTTGGCTCTGCTGGTTGCGGGATATGAAACCACCTCTACTATTATGACTCTGGCCGTTAAGTTTCTCACCGAGACTCCTCTGGCTTTGGCTCAACTCAAGGTTCGTCTCTCTCTTTCTATATTTTTATTTCCAAAAGTACCCTTCTTTGTTGTATAGTTTAGCGAAGATACCCCCACGGCCCACCCCCTTCCAGCATCATGTACTCGTTCCAATCCGTGTTTTGATAATTCATCTCTATCTAGATCTCCTCGTGTCTGAATTCTCAACCAAACAAAAATTGGACTATATATTTAAATATACAGAATATATGAATATTTAATCGCAAATGTGATTATTACTTGTTTTTGTCACAGCTAATTGGTAATAACTACCCAAATTTTGTGTAGCAAAATCGTACATAATAATATTTCAAATTTATGGTTAACAAAAATGTTGAAATCACGATGTCATGATCAGATATAAAATACTAAAAATTATGTTTATTTTGATCGATCGTTGCAACATCCAGCTAACTATTTCGGTCGTAAGATAATTAGATCTGGTTTTTCCTATATATATTTTTGTATTACAATTACGTAATTTGCTCATATATTGTAACTTTCGTATGACCGACACTTAGCCATGCAATTTGTAGACAGCAGAAAACGATTGTGTAGCTGCTACTTATTGGTGTCCCACTTTGTTTGTCACAACTCACTAGGTCATTTCTTCCTCAAACTTCACGCGTGAGTGCATACTTCATAGAGGTTGTGATAAATAACCATGCATAAAGACAGTCGTACTCCCCTCATTTAAGTGTTTAGTTGCCCTTTCCTCTGTCCCCCAAAGACTTTTCTCTCATACTCATAGTATTAGGATTTGGATTCTATGAAAGATATATGTGAGTTTATAGTTTTTTTTTTATTGAATTTGTTGTTACAAATTGTATATTATTTTTATCATTTTCTTTTTTATAGACAAATAAATGAAACATTTGTTATAATAAATATAATAAAAAACTACAAACGTACATATAGTCAAATGGTAGTGTGACCATTTCATGAAATTCGAATACCAAAATATGAGAGTGTTAAACTTGAGATTTCCCTCCACATACATATTCACGTAAGTGGATCTTAAGAAAATATTCATCCTCAATAATGTAGTATAATACAATAATTATCTCAAAAATGAGTTTTTCTTTCTATGAATATTTATATAAATATGTTTTCGCATGACATGTAAGAATCATTTAATTAGGGCAATGATATTCAGCACAAAAAAGGTTCTTTTCCAACACAATGTTTGCATGTAGAACTTGTATTATATGTATGAAAAATTGTAAATTTACAAAATATCCAAAACCAAAATATCACCTCCCTCGAATAACCTATTGAAACTTTATTGTTGTTGTTGTGAAACACCTCTTGTAACTTAGCAGTCTATTCACTAAACTGCCATTGATATCGGGAAGCATGACAGACCTAGGGAAGTGTGATGTTTTGTAGTAAATGACA
The DNA here is from genome assembly GCA_947179155.2 of Hedera helix. NCBI lineage: Eukaryota > Viridiplantae > Streptophyta > Magnoliopsida > Apiales > Araliaceae > Hedera > Hedera helix. The sequence goes on from OX359274.1 coordinate 42,279,573, forward strand.
GACTAGTATAAATGTTGGTCAAAAAGCAAGGGAAAGTACAGAGAGTAAAGTCAAATTTAAAAAGTTAAGGAAAGTGAGACAATAAATATAAATATACAATATTTAAACACAATATGTAATTATTATATTTATTTTAATTATTAAAAAATAGAATATGATATTAAAATTTGTATTATATCTTATTTTATAATAATTAAAATAAATTATAGTGTTTAATTTTGTGTTTAAATGTTATGTATTTAAACTTGTTCGAGTAGAGAGCAACATTCAGTCTAAAAACTAGACAATGATAAAATTACTGTTCATAAAATTTAAAATGCAAGAGATTTTGAGATCTGACAAGAATGTTAAAATTTCGGTCAAATTAGTAAAAAAAAATATATAAAAAAAAAATGATGCTCTGCCTTTTATTTCACTCCCTCTCTTTAAGTGCAAACAAACAAACAAAACGCTGCACGCCTCCACATCGGAATGCTATGTTGGTCAGATTACTACGGTGATGAATGTCAGTGTCAGAAAATTTCAAGGACATTTGTGTAATTTCAAAACTGCAAATATAGTTTGTGTTACTAATCTGGTGTTGAATCCGAGTGGTGATTATTAGGCAGTGCAAGATATATAGAGTTCAGTAGTCCCAGACAATTTTATCCTGAGCAAAAGTCTCGTTGTGTATTTTGATGAGTTGGATGTTTCTTTGTACAAAGGTTTTGTAGACGTGTTTTTGTGTCTCGATCCTTTATCATTTTCTCTAAAAGTATTATTTTACATTTTGGAAAAATGAAGTATGCACAAGACATGAACTTGTATTTTTTCCGTTGATTACTCACAACTGAAAATTTTATGTTAAATCTTAGTTGTCAGATCTTGCAATGAACAATGCGATATCTAGTAGTTGTATAAACTTATATACCTACTATGAATCTTCTTTTTTGCAATTTTATATATATATATATATATATATATATATATATATATATATTTTCATGTTGGATGTTTTTCTTGGTATTTGTTTATAGGAAGAGCACGATGAGATTAGAGCAAGGAAAGGTGAATTTGAGGCACTAGAGTGGGAGGACTACAAGTCCATGCCGTTCACCCTATGTGTAAGTGGACAACCCATACTCCCCCAGTACACAAGGGGAAGAAATAAAATTTATCCTTAATCACGATACTCTTGTTTTCTTCAAAATTATTCATCTCATATGTGCTTTGTTTTTCCTCTTTCAGGTTGTTAATGAAACTCTCCGAGTTGCCAACATAATTGGTGGGGTATTTAGGCGAGCAATGACAGATGTCAATATAAATGGTGAGTTTCAAAAAATACTTTGAAATCAATTTGGAAATTACCCTATTTAACAAAGATTAGCATTTGGTCTGTTTTGTCAAAAAATGAAAAAAGGTGGAACGATACCGGCTTAATAATTTATCCATCAATGCATGATCGATAATACATGAAGATTAAGCCCAATACCAGCTTTATATAGTTTCGTTCTCATTTACTTTATGCTTTAAATTTCTATATATTTTTTGTATCCGAGTAGGTTACACAATTCCGAAAGGATGGAAAGTCTTCACTTCACTCCGGGCAGTCCATCTAAATCAAGAACACTTCAAAGATGCACGAGTTTTCAATCCGTGGAGGTGGCAGGTACTTGCCCTTCTCATTTCATTTTTCTTTTTTTGGAAACTAATATTTCCACACGAAGATTTGATATTTCTATAAAAGTCTTTCTAGTATAAATGTGTGCCTAGTTATTCGCTATTCATGAGATGTGAGGAGAGTCTTTTTAGAAATATTACATTTCACGTGGAAACATCAAATTCCTCTTTTCCCCCATGATTTTTTGGGCACCAACGTAAATTATAACATTTTGAAATTATGGTAAAAACAGAGCAATTCAAGAGCAATAAAATCGGTCAATGCGTTCACACCATTCGGAGGAGGACCAAGGTTGTGTCCGGGCTATGAGCTCGCCAGGGTGGAACTCTCTGTCTTCCTACACCACCTCATCACTCGTCTAAGGTATATCTGATAGATAAGAACGGATATTTTTACATGAAAAAATAGTGTTTCACATGATCCCTCCCTCAGAATGAGTTCTATATTCATGTGAAAATATTATTTTTTCGTATAGAAATACCAGTTTCCGTAATTTAGCAGTTTATTTATTTATTTATACAGTTTTCAAGCAATGATATGATTGATTTTAATTTGTTGCATTTGATCAATAGTTGGGTTCCTGCAGAGGAAGACAAGCTAGTTTTCTTCCCAACGACTCGGACACAGAAAAGGTATCCGATAATAGTTCAAAAACGAGGCAAGCCATGTAAAGAGTAAGCAAGTTATCCGAAACGAATAAAGTTTGTAATCTAGATAAATCAGGCAAATGTAACCTATGGATCACAGTTTAATGAAACTAGTATAGTTTAGCATACATATTGGTTTTCATACGATGAGTCTAGCTGATGGATTTAAATATTTTTATTATTGTAAAATTGACTTGGTTTCTTCATCATACTTTCTTAAGTTTAGTGTCTTAAATAAAAATTTAAAGTCGTAAATTTTGCATTAAAAAAAAATGAAATGGTCAAAGAAGACTTGGATCAAACAAAAAAGTCCATGAAAGAATTTGAATGTATACACAACATCTAATCACAAAATTAACTACTATATCTATTTTAATTATTAAAAAATGTGATTTTGCATTGAAATTCATGTCAAGTTATACTTTTAATGGTTAATGTGACGCCCCGGGGAAAATCAACTTTGACCAACCGGACTCCCGCTCGTCAACGAATAAACTCCACAACATTTAAATAAAGGCATGTTGAAAAACTCAGTAAATTTAAATTTTTATAACATTTACTTAACCTTGTCTCAGAATCGCAATCTTTACATAAATACTACAACTCAGATCATTTATATTTGATGACCTAGTGTATTACAACCATTGTGAGCAAATAAAAGCTCGCAACCTAATCAATAAGTCGACATGACTATTTACTAACTGCTTTTAATTACACGAGTTTACAAAATATTAACACTCGTCTTGATGTACAACCGCCTTTCACTATTATTACAAGGCTTATACGACGTTATCTTAAAGCAGTTCTAAAAACAACGTCTTAAATAAAATAAACCATAAACCTCAAACATCTTTTCTGCGATTACCGGGATCATCAATTCCTCGCTCCTCGCTGAAAATGTTTATTATAGCAAGAATGAGCACGACGGCTCAGCAAGTCTAACAGCTAACACATAACACGTAGGTTATATCTAATTTATGATTTATGCTTTATGCTTGGCATTTACATAGGCATCATGCTTATCATGCTTTACATTTATACAATTTACACATGCTTACCATGCATGTCAATATTTCCAGGTTATATAACTCATATAACCTCATTTATTATTTAATATTAATTAAATAATAAATAATTATTTAAGAAATGATTATGTAATTGATATTCAATAATCATTAAATGAATTAAGGAGAATTAATTAATTATTATTTAAATTAAATAATAATTAAAGTGAATTAAGGTTAATGAGATAATTGTTATGTAATAATAAATAACAAGTAATGCTAATTTAATTATTTATTTAACTAATATTAAATAAATAATGTTATGTAATTAAGAAAATAATTGTTTATGTAAAGATAAATAAACAAGTAAAGTTAATTAAATTAATTATTTATTTAAATGATATTAAATAAATAATGTGGGGTAATTAATGAAATAATTGTTTATGTGAAGATAAATAAACAAGTAAAGTTAAGTGAATTAATTATTTATTAAAATGGTATTAAATAAATAATGTGAAGGAATTAAAGGTAATAAAGTGTAAACAATTGACGGGTAATTGTTGGAGTGTTTAGTTATTACCAATATTATAAATATTCATTTAATGAATGATAATTAATGGTAAGGGGATAAATATTATTAATGGATTAATAATATGGATAATTGGATGAATATTATTAAGGGCTTAATATTATTAATAACCAATTAAGGTGTTGTTCAGTACGTGAGAAGCGTTGGTAATTTAGTGATGTATTATTAATGTATAATAATACTGATCGGTAATTAAAATATTATCCAAGGATGATAATATTGTCTTATAAATTTACGAGTTAATAAATAGGGAATTCTGTGTTGTAGAGTAAATTCTTTTGAGAATGGCAGCTGAGTTCCTATGTACTTTACTAATTGCCAGATAAGCAAATTAGGTCTTTCGAAGGCAGTAATTCAATTCGTTGAGCGTTAGTGATGGAACGCGAATTTCAGACTGGTAGCGTAAGTCAATGCGACTATCAGACAAGTTTGTCAGTACTATGTGCTATACTTGCGAACCTGTTTGCTATATGCATAAACTATTAAGTGTGCACTCATTTTATGTGCTAACTGATTTTAAATGTGCATGTGTACAGTCATATGTTGTTAATAGCTGGTATATGATTAATGCTATGAATTGAATGTGTTATATGAGTTATATAACCTGGAAATATTGACATGCATGGTAAGCATGTGTAAATTGTATAAATGTAAAGCATGATAAGCATGATGCCTATGTAAATGCCAAGCATAAAGCATAAAGCATAAATTAAATGTAACATACGTGTTATGTGTTAGCTGTTAGACTTGCTGAGCCGTCGTGCTCATTCTTGCTATAATAAACATTTTCAGCGAGGAGCGAGGAATTGATGATCCCGGTAATCGCAGAAAAGATGTTTGAGGTTTATGGTTTATTTTATTTAAGACGTTGTTTTTAGAACTGCTTTAAGATAACGTCGTATAAGCCTTGTAATAATAGTGAAAGGCGGTTGTACATCAAGACGAGTGTTAATATTTTGTAAACTCGTGTAATTAAAAGCAGTTAGTAAATAGTCATGTCGACTTATTGATTAGGTTGCGAGCTTTTATTTGCTCACAATGGTTGTAATACACTAGGTCATCAAATATAAATGATCTGAATTGTAGTATTTATGTAAAGATTGCGATTCTGAGACAATGTTAAGTAAATGTTATAAAAATTTAAATTTACTGAGTTTTTCAACAACATGCCTTTATTTAAATGTTGTGGAGTTTATTCGTTGACGAGCGGGAGTCACGGTTGGTCAAAGTTGATTTTCCCCGGGGCGTCACAGTTGGTATCAGAGCTGATAGGTTATAAACCTTAGGTAGGAGTACCTTAGGCTATAACCGTAAAAAGGAGATAAGGAAAATGTTAAATGATCTGTTAAGGGATTAACAGCATGTGCAGATAGCAGGATGCTATAAATAAAAGATACTATGTGGAATAGTAGTAAACTCGGAAAGAGTGGTATGTGTGGTAATATGGATTTGGAGAATCCCTAGTTAGATTTTGTTTATTTCAGTTGAGGACTCATATTAGTGGCTGAGTTGAACATTCCTTTGTATGGGCAGGGGATTGTGCTTGGTTTTACGACCACTTAGCTTCCTATAATGATAATCATTGAAATCTTGTGTCGCGCTATCCGATGTATATATGGTGAGAAGGTGATTCTTTTCTCATAGTCAATCGGATAGGTAAAGAATGTTAAGCCCAGGTGCGTGTTCTTAAAACTCATACTGGTGGTAGGTTTGTGACTCATAATCATATGGTGGAGCTCCTCAGCGAATGGACGATTTTAGTCTGACTAGGATAAGTTCCTCAACCCATATGATTGTGGTAAGTTTCTGAACTCACACTGTGTGGTAAGTTTGATGAACAACGAGTGTGGGTAGAGTTAAGTAACAAGATTAAAGCTATACTAAATATAGTTATTAAGCTGGAAAGGTGAGGAGTAAAATTGGTGATTTTTTGAGGTTTTAGGACATTCTAAATCTTCTAGCTATGCTAGATCTTGAATTCTTAAAATCGTGCCCAATTCGCACTTGTGTGCCTTTAAAAAGGATATTTAAAATTTTATCAAGAAGTCGCGGCAAGCCGAGTTGTGGGACAATTCGTTATTACCTGTGGCTATAAGATAAAATCCAAAACGATTTTCAAATATTTTTGAAACGTTTAAATGAGGGTCTATGCTACTTGTTTCGGCTAGACCAGATTTATTTGAAAATATCAAAAAGTATTTTTTAAATATTGTCAAGTTACCATGTGATATGGTTGCGACAAATGACGGAATTCTCAACGTGCTGTTAAGACAATGTGGAATCATGAAGTTATGGCGATGACGGAATCCTCAACGCATTGTCAAGATGATGCGGTATCATGAAGTCATTTTTATTGCACATATGTGCTAGTGAAAAGTTTTAAAGAGTTTCGATTGATATCCGAACTATTGTTAAAAAGTCTAAGCTAATTGATTCGGCTAGACAAAGGTTGAGATATATTTTTCAAGTATTTCTTGGGAGTTATGTTGGGAATCCAACAGGGAATAAATGTTATGCGTGTACATGTGGTGCGGTAGGTTGATCTCCTCAGGTGGTAAGTACCCGGGTTAAATGTTATGCATATACATAGAGTACGGAAGGTTGATCACCTTAAGTAATGAGTACTCAGGGTAAGGATGTTTGCAGTCTTTGTGAATGTTAAATATCTCTAAGGTGTTCAGTGTAAATTTTTATGACGCCGGACAAATGGGTTGTTTTTTTTTTAAGGGGGTTATTTTTACTTCCTGGTTATTCAAACTCATTCCCAATTATTGAAAAGTCTCCTGGAAGATGTTCCAATATTCTGGACATCACATGGGTAAAGGGGAGTTATTTTAAAAGGGTTATTTTTACTTCCTAGTTATTCAAACTCATTCACAATTATTGAACAATTGTTGAAGACTCCTGGAAGATGTTCCAAGGTTCTGGACATCAATTGGGTAAAAGGGTAAGTATACTGTAATTTTGAGGACGAAATTCTTAGAAGAAGGGGTAAATGTAATGACCCGGAAATTCATAAGACTGATTTGTATGGTCTTAGGTGATTATTATGATTTAAGGCTACGCTAACTCTCGGATGAGGGAGTAGTGGATAGTCGATTTGGAAAAATTTTTAAGCTTTCGATGATTCGAGCGGGAAATTGAGGTTTAGATATAAAACTAACCCTGGTAAAGTGATAGACGATCACTGAAAATAAATTATAGTCATGTCGACTGATTGTTAGGTTGCGAGTGTTATTTGCTCACAATGGTTGTAATACACTAGGTCATAAAAATATAAATCATCTAAGTTGTAGAATTTATGTAAAGATTGCGATTCTGAGACAAGGTTAAGTAAATGTTATAAAAATTTAAATTTACTGAGTTTTTCAACAACATGTTTTCATTTAATGTTGTGGAGTTTATTCGTTGACGAGCGGGAGTCACGGTTGGTCAAAGTTGATTTTCCCCGGGGCGTCACAGTTAAGATTGATTTTATGATTGATTTTTGTATATATAGACTTATTCATATGATAACACCTAATACCAGAAATTAGGTCTTTTTTACTCGAATCAATATATAGTTTGCTTCAAGTAGAAGAATGAAAGTTAGAATTACCAGATATTTTAATTAACTTAGAGAATCGCGTATTGAAACTTGTGTACTAAATATTATACTATTATGCATCAACTTTAGCATATTGATTTTTTTTGTTGCTGTTTTATTTATAATTACACAAAATATCAATATTGTAACTTAGTATTGAATACTGATAAATATTACACTTATACTAAATTATGTACAAAATAATCAACTTATTGATTCAATTAAAAATCTTCTATACGTAGACATATTTTAGTCAAATTTTAAGATATAATAACTTATATAAGATATAATAACATATCGTGTTTTAACTATCGAGTACGAATACGAAACTAATCACATTCCAGGTAACACCGAGTAAAATTATTTTTTTCCCGTATTTTACCAACTAAAAAATGTATTAGATTTTACACTAGATCAAGAGAAACAACTATCGCCAGGTGAGAACTCAAGTTTTCTTTTATCATAATCAGCAGTAGGGGTGCACAACGATCGGTTTGGTCGGTTTTGTATTTAAAAAATAATCAAACCATTTAACACGGTTATAAAAAATTAAAACTGTCCAAACTTTTATTTCGTAGTCGGTTATCGGCTTATTTGGTTATTGGTTAAATCGGTCGGTTTAAACGGTTTGATCGGTTATAAAACTTAAGCATAAGAGATAAAATTGATATGTACCTTTGCAATATTAAAGATTACGTTTCTGCAATCAGGAAGGATCGATGCTGACAGACCAATGAGGTAAATTATAGCGCATATTATCGAACATCACCCTTGCACGCTGCAATTGTTTACTAGCTCCTTGGCTTTAATAAATTACATATATACAGTGGCGGAACCAGGACAAAATTTGAGGGGGGTCAAAATTTGAAGGCGAATCACCAGAGGTCCGGAGCGGCAACAGAGAGGAGTTGAGGTCCTTGAGGAGGTTGAGGACGCATTTTAAGCAGTTTTGATTGGGAGGGGAGTTGATGTCCTATTGGCTATTGTGTTGATTATTTGTTCCCCACCTTGCTTTCTTTCCATAGTCAACAGTTCTAAATTAAATACGTTCTTTACTTGATTCCCTTATATTTTTAAGCATCACGACCCCTTAAAGGCATTCTATCAAACATGTCATATGCACTGTTTTAAAAATCAAATTTCATAAATATTTACATGTGAATCTAGCCCAAAACCTCTTAACAAATACTCCCTCCATGTACAAAAACCCATATGTTCTTCCCAAACAGGACTCCTAAATTACTACATAAATTCTGAAAAGGAGGGGCTTTCACAGATAAACATCCAAACAAGAAAAACCAAAAACAACTCAATTTCCTTACAATAAATTGCCAAAGCACGATGGAGCAAAATAAAACAGATAACCTATTTTCTTAACAAGTCTATATTTCCCAAGAAAATCATATAATAAATAACCCAGATTCAACTAATTTGAATATCTGAATTCCTAATACTCGTAGTAAAAATATATGAGAAAGTTTATCTTAAGTTTCTCAATCTGATTGTCGAGAAAGAAGCCAAATCGCTGCTGAGAAAGAAGCCAAACGTGTTCAGGAGTAAGAGGTGTTCAGGAGTCATCTGGGTACCCACTAGAGCTTTATCTCCCATCACATGTTCAAGAGGTGGTTGATAAAATCTCCATAACTTCAGCAGAAGGGTAAATGCATTGGAGAACACAACATGCAGAGTTATTTCTTCCCCTGTTTTAAGAGTCCAAGAGACCTTTGGAGAACAGGATCCAAAAACCTCACATAGGGGCATCAATGCCCCAACAAGTTCAGGAACCTGGGAAAACAATAGTACATTAGCTAAAAGCCATGCATCATCGATCTTTTCCACCCTTTATGTGGTCTCCTTTCTTTATATTCTTTTTTCCCTCTTCATTATTAACAAAAAATAAAAAAATTATGGCTGGCCTTCACAACATCTCATAAACAGTTTTTATTTTAAAAAAGTGAACGAAACTAAAAAAGAAGTGAAAAAAGATAGAAAAGTGAGTAAAAGAAAAACTTCAATTCGTTGGTCATCAATTGTTCCAGTGATATGCATAATCCTAACTCCCAACTAGTAAATGTTTTAGAAGTAAAGATAGAATAAGTATGTATGATGAGAATATGAGGGATGGGATACAGTTTTTTGTATAGGAGAGTATATATAATTTCTCATATGATGAGGGGGACACTGATGATCTAGCTTCCTTTTAAGGCACATACACAATTGCAACAAACTACACCACCAAATTGAAGAAAAAAAGAAGCATAAATAACTGAATTTCAACTTACCAAGCCATGTAAGGAAAGAATCTGAACGCAATCATGGCTGTCGACTGCCGAGAAACGGAAAAGTCAGGAAGAAGCCTAAGGGTCGCGCCTCCATGATCGCCGGTTGGGGGGTCAAGAACTCTTCCGTCGCCTGAATCTTAGCCTGAGGGCCAGAGCTACCGGGGGCAACTGCCCCCCCTCGCCCCCTGGTTCCGCCTCTGCATATATATAATAGCAATGTACACTATCAGAACACTTGCTTTCCATTTTGATCATGAACTATTTGTGCAGCTGATTTAGTAACCACTACTTGCTTTGTCTTCAAAATGACGCCAGGCCCTTGCCTATTTACATCACTCTTGACCTCCATTTCTTGCTTAGGCATCAATGCAATCCCTGATTCCTCATTTTTCACAGCAATGTTAATTTCTGCTTCAGGCGGGGGAGACACAACCTCACATTTTGTTACAATGAGATACCTAAAACAGTAAAAACGACACATTATATTTACTCTAGTTTAATTCACCAAATAAGTGTATAAAATATATAATTATATTATAATTGTAAAAATTCGGTCGGTGTTGATTTTTTTGAGAGTTAAATCGAAATCGACTGACCGAACTTCGTTTTTTTTTTTTTTTTTGAATGTCGGTTCATTAATTTGATAATTTTCGATTTGGTTTAGTGTCAATTCAGTTCGGCCCGATCAAATTTTTTGATTATATTCAATTTATTGTTCAACCCTTAATCAACAGTTTACCATCTTCAGGGACAAAGCCTCATTTTGGTGAGTGGGGTTATATTTGTATGAAAATTGTAGAAATTTTTAGGTGTTATATGTAAATTGACTATTGAAATTTTATAAAAATTTTAATATATGGGGTTATATTTATATTATGCGACTTTCTCCATTTCATATTACTTTTACCTACTTATATATACATTTTCCTTTAATTTTTTTAAATTATATATTAATTTCATTTATATTACTTTTTGAAATATTTAAAGAATTAAGTATTTATAAGCAAATTTGTGGTCAATAGGATGCACATAAAATGTTGCCATTTCATTTATATTATGTTTCACTGTAATCAAATACTTTTTATTTATAAAGTTGGGCATATATTTTTGAAACAACAATTTTTAAGAAAAATCTTTTTCTAAACATATTTATAACATTTGTTAAAAATGTAATAATAATGGCATGATAATATTTACTCTACATAGTATCTAAATGATGTCAACAAATTTCATTTGATTTTATAGTTTAAATATATTTCTCTAATTTTAAAACAGACTAAATAGTTAAATATATCTCTAATTGTGGAAACAGACTAAAAAATAACATATATCTTTAATTTTAAAATGAACTAAAGACTAAAATATATTTTTAATTTTAGAACGGAAGGACAACGTGTCGTATATGACACAAAAAAAAAATTAGATTGGGGACATTACTCCCGAACCCCTGCTAAATTATTGATAACTATATAATAATTTTGATCTTACTGAAATTCTTTTATAGCTTCATCACTAACCATCTTCCAAACTAACACTATTGCTGATGGATTGGAAACAGTTGGGAAATTTAACCGAATGACAACGGTTGAGAAATTTAACCACACAAACTAAAGCTTATGTAGTTTCCTCAGTGGGTGATGTGAACGGATTCTCGGCAATTCCACAAGTTTAAGCTCATCGTATTCTCACTATTAACAAGTAATTTATAGCAACCGGTGAGAGAGTTATGTAGTGGAATACATTTTGAAAACGAATTGAAGATGACGACCTAATTTTTGGGGGCAACCTTAAATCGTTGGGATACTTTTTTTTTTCCTGCACAAATGTCCATGAGAATAATGGCTAATTGTCGTTATGGGACACCTCTGGCGAAGATAGGCAATAAATGTATTAAGAGATAGGTTATCACATGTGTATGGTTTTTTTGTGTAAAAATTATGTCTCTACAAAATTTCCTTACTCTCTTTTGTCACCTTATATAACCTCTCCTATTGTCCCATCATCTGAAAAATGCGTCGTTCAGTGGGCGATCGCGTGCTTGAAGGGCAACGTTGTGGGTCCCTTGGGCCAAATCTGGATGTCCTATCAGTCGACTTGTGCGTCGCTCAAAGCACGTTTATGTGTTCGAGGGACGACCATATGGGTCCCTAGGTCAGAGGACGCTCTCCCGACTTGGGCCATAGTCCAAGACCTCCAAGCCCGACCCAATCAATACAGAGCCCGTCCCTCACCCTCATGCCTGAGCCAACTGCATGCCCATTATGAAAATTTCTATATATACTAACAGTTGTGCATTAATTTTCTGCCGACATAAATAAAAATATATTTTGAAAACGAATAATTCTATATATACTAACAGTTAGTGTATTAATTTTCTATTGACATAGATAAAAATATATGTTAAAAAATGAATAATTCTATATATACTAACAGTTGTGAACTAATTTTACATTGAGATAGATAAAAACAAAATGCGAGTCCTAGTCAATTTTAAACTTCAGGACTGATCTCTATGATAATCACTTTTCTACGCAATCTTCAATTCTACTCCAAGAACAAAATACTCCTCAACGATCCTATACATTTGTTCTATAAAATACATCAACACTCGTAAAATCTGTATATTTAAAACCAATAATTTTTTTATTCAACGTAGCAGTTACATTAGGAATTAAAATAGAATAATACTACTTCATAAATAATATTCAATAATCGTGTAGAGCTTTATAATAAAACATGTCAACTACGTACATCATCAAATCCAGAACAACATGAATTAACTAACACATTATATTGTATATTTTTTGCACTATATTGATAATCATTTCCTCCACTGTGTAAACCTAATGTGAGAATCCTATATATTTTTTCTTTACAAGTTGTGTAAGTTTAAAAAATAGAGGAAATGATTGAAAATCTTAAAAATAGTATAATTTTTCTTAGAAATTTCAGAAAGGTAAGAATAATTAGATGCAATTTTAGTAAAATGTTTTGCGTAATTTTTTTCTTTTCATTTCTGTCCCATTTTAAAATAAATTATACAATATAAATTTATTTAAAAAATTAATATTTTTACGAACAAAATTGATATCAATTTTCACAAGTTCTATTTGTATGACTGAGAACTTGTGATCAATTCCGCTCATTTATTATCCCTAGTTGGACTGTCGAAAGGAGACGAGACCCGGCAACAACCGCGCGTGGGAAGTAACTTGAGCCCAAAAATGGCAGAGAAATTGGCTCCTGAAAAACGCCACAGTTTCTATCATGAAGGTACGTTATTGTCTTTCGTCCCCTTTCTCTCTCTGTCATCGCAATCAATTTGTCCGGCTTTCCTCTTTGTATTCTGTCAGGTTTTTTAGGGCAAGAACTGTACTCAATTGAAGCAATTTGTTTTAAACTGAAGTATGTTTTGATGAATTTGTTCAGCTCAGAAGGTTTTTGAATGGGATCAAACGCTGGAAGAGGTCAATATTTACATTACTCTGCCGGCAAACGTCTCTGCTAAACTGTTTTACTGCAAAATTCAGTCCAAACATGTCGAAGTTGGCATTAAAGGCAACCCTCCTTATCTGAATGTATTTACCCACCCACCCATTTATCTCTTACTTACTAATTTATTGGATTTAGTTTCATTAAAATCATTTAATTTCACACATTTGATATGTTTTGCAGCATGATTTGTGTTCCCCAGTGAAGACTGATTCTTCATTTTGGACTATAGGTATGCACTATACATACATATATGCTGTTAGAGCTTATTTAGGCAATTGTTACCCCTTTATTACGTTTAAATTTTAATTTTAGGTTATGGGTTTGATATATTTCAGAGGATGATACGCTGCATATCACACTGCAGAAGAGAGACAAAGGCCAGACTTGGTCTTCACCTATACAGGGTCAGGGTCAGCTTGATCCTTTGGCGGCTGATCTTGAACAGAAGCGCCTCATGCTTCAGAGATTTCAGGAAGAGGTGAGTTTAGTCATTTTAATTCAATAGCTTAATCATCTCTTTAACTAGTCTATTGTTTAATTCGGCTGTAAGTTTATGTCTAAATGAAATTGAACATCTGTACATGGTAAAGATTTGAGTCTTCTATTTCTTGCAACAATGGCATCGACAATTGTTTTAAACTAGCTTTTAAAGTGTGCGGCACAGGGGAGTGTTGTAACCGTGAGTAATTAAGAACGTGTAGCTTTGGATTTGATAAATTAATTAAGAACGCATTATTAATTAAACAATTGGAAAAGTAATTAATTACTAAACTTAAGGATGAAAGAACCTTTAAGAACCAAATGAGGCCAGAGTAGTGTCAAAGATAAATAGTGCATAAATTAATTGACTGAGTTCATGTCAACAAACACACACTATTGGAGATAATCTAAATTAACATCCTACTTCAACCTGCAGTAGCATTGAAGGCTTTCCATTGTCCATCTAAATTTGACAGTCCTTTTCTTGTTAACAATACGAAGAGAAAACATCAGGCAGGTTTGGTCTTTGAACGCTATATATATGTTTGAATCACAAGTGAAAACAGTAATAACCTACTCCAAAAATGAGGTTTGACTAAATACAAAAATAATGAGCGATTACTTTAGCTGGTATTCCTCTTTATTACTTGTCTATAGGTGGTTTAAAACTTGTTTAGCTAGTATTCCCCCTTATTACTTGTTTTAGTTTAGGATCAGGTTAACTTTGGGGCAGGGAAAAGAAGAGATCATTTGGTAGTGCAGTAGAAGGTGTGTAAGTCAAAGAAAGAATGTTGGTTTACTGAGTATGTAGCTCGGGAGATTTCCCTTGGAACCTAATTCCCTTTAGCATAAACTATAAAGACATCAAAAGCAAGTTCAAAATACAAGGTGAGGTGTTAAACCATTGTTGTTAAAGATGCGCCTTGGCATGCACCTAAGTGCAAGGCCGATCCCGGTGCATGTTTGGTGAGCCTCGCCTAAGGCGTCTCCTCTAAAGAGGTGCACACCTCGGCTTGCGAGGCGTGCTAGGCAGGCAAGGTGAGGGCTCCATCGAAGTGAGGATTATGTGACACTTGATTGATGAACAAAGATCCTCCTCCATCAACTTCCAGTTCCAGTGGCCTTTTTGACTTTTTTCATCGTCTGGATGGTCTCCTCCAGGTAAGTCTCTCTCTTCTCTTCTCTCTATGCTCTCTCTTCTCCTTTCTCCTTATCTCTTCTCCTTTTTTATTTTTTTATTCTCTTCTTTGGTTCTCCTGGAAAGTTAAATTGCCAAAGAAAAATTCTATTTGTAAAATACTAATTGATTATGTTGGCCAGTTTTTTTTTTATAGAAATTTTGGGTATTTATAACTACACTACTACTTTCGTATTGCCAAATTATTAACTAATTAAACTATATATTTATAACTAATTAGAATTTATTTAATACTTAAATGTTTAAATGCATATATATTGTTGTTTAATGTGTATTACGTAAATATATATGTAAGATTGTAAGTATATAACTATGTCCTTATGCAGTATGTAACTATGGTATAATTATATCAGTGTATCACTAAGCTATACAAAGGTATCATCCTTGAACTTGTTAGAAATTTGTTAAACATGCATAGAAGTTTGTGAAAGTTCTTAATAATTGATAAATTTTATATATAAATGATTATATATATATATATAGTATATTAAAAAAAATTAAATATGTGCATGTCATTTTTATGAGGAACACATCTCGTTTTGCCTCAAGTCTAAGTTCCAAGGAGAGCTTTGCGCCTTTGTGTGCCTCGCGCTTTAAATAACAACGCTTTAAACATGGCACTTATATCACCATGCAAGCCCTTGAAAATTTATTTCCCAAGGCACTTCCTGGCCTCATTTGAGACATGAAGTTAATGCAGGGTATCATATTCGTTTTTGTGAAGGACACTTAGATGCGCAAGGCCCAATTTTCGAGGACTTCTAATCGTGTTTTCACATATCCACTTTGCATAAATGTTTGTGATAATGATTTTATGTCTTGTGATTTTCTTTTGGAATATCACTAATTAGTATGCCAGTGAGTTACTGTATATGAGTTGTTGAAGCCAATAAAAATTTTAACCTCGTGATAAACAAGTTTGGACCCTAGACACTCGTGGTAGTTTTTCTTGTAAGATGAATTTCCCTTTTTTAACTTCATCTCTTGTTGCAGTTTATTTTCTTTTGGCTTTTGTCAAAGCGAGTGGTGCGTCCAAAATTTCTCCATTTTTTACAAATGTAGAATAGTAATGAAATTTATTAGGTGTGCAAGTCATATATAGCTCTATCTGAAGACGTTTGTGTTATATGCAAGTAGAATAATGAGATGCTAAGATCAATGTTACGCATTTTCAACGAGATTACGTTATGTCATTGCTTACTTGACATGCACAACGTGCTCATTTGACTACATTATGTGACATTTCTTATAATCTTCAGAGTATTCTAGATTTACTCATATAATTACTATATTTTGTGAATATCCATGATAATGTAAAGGACGATTCTAGATAGTGGATCTTAGCTTACCATTAAATTTGATCTTGACGATTGGTTTTTATGGTTGAAGGGGCTATATAAGAGTATATCCCTCTTTTGTAAATCATTAAACAAAATTGTAATAATGCTTGTGTAATAGAAGTTTAAGTAAATATGAGAAATAAGTTTTGGATTGCCATATTTGCGGACATCTTCAGAAACAACATTTGTGCAATTCCCAGAATAAATAATCAAGCTACACAAATGGTCATTGCAACGAACTCAAGTTTTGAAAAGACTGTTCCCTCGCCAACCTTCCTTCTCTACATCGTTACGATTAGTAAAAAGAGGACGAACAAGAAAACTATGTTGATTATCATCATTATCATTGTCACTTCTTTCGTGCTCATCTTCTACTTAAGCTTCTAAACAAATTGGTTCCGGAGTAGTAGAGTATCAACTATTTTTTCTTTACCAGCAAAAGTAATCAACTTGTTTGGACAATGAGCTGAAAAGTGTCCACGACCACCATAATTGCCACAATGAATATATGTGCGAGGTTTATTGTTGAAATTGTTGGACTTGTTGAAATTTTGTTGTGGCGGTGAAGAACAACCATGAGTGTTGGAACTAGAAGAGCCAATAGTAAAAATAAACAACCCATTACCTCACTTGTTGTACGAAGATGAACCACTACTGTGGTTGTTGAAAGAGGATGCACCATTCTGAGATTTGTCAACAACTCCATTAGTCAACTTTGATTGTAATTCGACGCGAAAGGTCTCTTAACAGACTTGGTAGACTATTCTTCCTCAACTTGATATGCTGCTTGAACAGTATCACTCAACGTGATATATATATATTTTCAGAAATCTTATTTGCAATCCTAAAATTCAAACCCTTTGTATACATAGCAATAAGTACTTCTTCATCATCGAATTCACATCGAGTGCAAAGATAATAAAAATTATTATTGTACTCTTCAACAGATATGTTGTCTTGTCCCAAATTCATGAAAAGAATGTGATTGCATTGCTTGTAATTGGTTGGGAGAAAGTGTGTTGTTCTATAGCAATTTTTATCTCTGCCCAAGTTTGTATATCACCTCTTCTAGCTTTACCGAAATTTGCGTGTTCCTTTTCTCCACCATACACGAGATGTTTCTCTGAGTTAGGCTTCAACAAAATAAACTTTTTGGGCTTCATTCATGTTGTGCCATTTGAAAAAACTCTTCAAGCTATGTACCCAATCAAGGAATACATCAATGTTATGGTCACCATAAAAATCTAGAACGTCAAGTTTGACACCTTTGTTAACTTCTCAATTATTGTCATTAACATTGAATGTCTCCGTCGGTTGCGGTTCCTTATGCATCGCTTATGAAACAGTGGAAGATTCACCCTTTTCTCGTTCAGACTTGCATTGTTGGAGCAAAACATTACTTGATTCTGTTAAAGATTTCATTCGGGCCCCTAAAGAATCTATTCGTGCACCATAATTTTTGGACGTCTCTTCCATCTTAGATTCAAGCTCAACATTACTAACCATGACTCTGCCAAGAAAATAAAACAAGACTTTTTTTCCCTCTCTCTCTAAAGGTGTAACTGCAGAAAATGTAAGGAAGTAGTGACTGTACTGAAACTAAAGAAACTTCAGGGGCTGAAGTGGAAAAAATGAAAGTATTGGGGATGTTATGTAAAAGTTTTAAAGTTGAGGGGCTATTTTTAAACTTTTGGCAAATGCGAAGGACTAAAGTAACTTTAGGGTACCTATCTATAATTTGTTAGAAATATTTAGCATCAAATCGGGAGTCTTCATTTATGCTCTTAAAGCAAACAGATCTACTTTCTTTCTTCTCTAAGCTACGGAGCAGCAAGCCATTATTTGGGGAAGACTTGTTAGATGAATCTGATGATGGTGGTAAGGTGAGATGGCGAGGTGGTGGCGACGGTGACGGCGACAACAGGATGTGTCGGGGTGGGGCAGCTTTCTACTTCTCTTTGTTTTTTTTTCCGCGTCGGTTGTTTGGACTAGCAGTGGAGTTTTGGACTGTTGTTGTGAGTTGACTGTCTATGCTGTAAGTAGGGATTATTAGAGATGTTTTGATGAGAAGGCAATAGTAAGGCTGCGTTTGAATGTTTGATGTGTGGTTATGGAGTACTTTTCTGGGCAGCGGGTGATTTTGTGAGGCTGTTTAGAAGTGGGTAGAAGTTTGGAACAGGTTTAGGACGAGTTTTGATACCAAAATGTTGGAGACCGAGTAGGGTTAGAATAAAGGATAAAGAGTTGAGAAGATTAAGAGAGAAGAGATATTTAAGCAATAATGCTTTCGATAAAAATTGTATTAATCAATTAACACTAATTAACAATTTGCACCTTAAACAATAGACTGAAAATCGATTTGCACCCTAAGGCCATTTTATTTCTTAATCGAAACCAAAACTTAACGTTAATAACTTATATCCACCCTAAGCTAAATTTCCGGCCAATTTTTCACCGAAAAGCTGCAAGCGTGGAAATAGAGAGGGTATTTGGGTAAATGTACTCCCTTCTTGCCATTAAAACACAGAAGCTTAGGTCACAAACTCTCTTTACACAGCCTCTTTCTCTCTCTCCCTCTCTCTAAAAGGCAATCTGCTACAACTCTCTCTCTCTCTACAAATTGAAGGATCAACTGTTACTTCCGTCTCACAAATGGATCGATTAAGCTATTGTAAGAAGCCGTTGGTGATGAAATGTGCTTGGAAAACCAACAATGCAGGGAGAAGATTCTTGGGTTGCATTGATTGGAGAGTATTCTTCTGAAATTTGAGTGTTTAATTAATGTTAAGTATTTTTTTTTCAATTGACACCGTAAATTATTTTGTAGGAAGAATTGGGTGTGAGGAGTGGATGCAACTTCTTCGAATGGATCAATCCTCGATTGTGTGACCGTGCAAGAGCGGTGATTCCAGGCTTAATTAGGAGATTGGAGACAAAAGATGAAGATTTGCGTATAGAGAGGGCAGAGGTTGAAAAGCTCAAAGTAGAGTTAAAGAAAACCAAGTCCAGAGATAAAATAACATGGCTGATTTTGTCTGTGTTATTGTTAGGGATTTATCTGCTGAAATGAGTAGGAATGGTTCACTTAGCAAGTTTGTTGTACTTACCGTGTTTGGTCTGTGTGTATGGTAATTAGCACAATTTTTTTGTAATTCAAATGTTTCAAGTGGACTGATATGTACTGAAGATGAACTTTGGTGAATGAATGAAATTTTGGCTTTACTTTGCCTGTGTTGTTCGAGTCATATGGCATCTCTCTATGTAAATTTGAATGAAACAATGTCTATTTCACATTTAGTAAATTTGAAACCAATTGAACAAAAGTTATCCAATCACAAAGTAAAAAACAAGCACTGCAAAATAGAAATTGCGTAATAAGAACCTGCATTCATCTACAGAGGGGAATAAAGTTTTACAACCATTTTGTTACAAACAAAAAGTTAACCACCCAAAAAGGGGCTACAATAGACATACCTCCCAATATACATTCTACCAAATTTAACCATGTTTGTTTAGTCATAAACATCCAACCAAAAAGGGGACTACAGTATACATACATCCCAATATACATCCATCCATATATTAATAATGTATGTGGACTCATAAACAAGCAACAAAAAAGATAGTTCCAAAATATACCCACTACATTGAACTTCACAAAGTATCTCCCCTAATGACTTGTTTTTTTTCCCTCTCAGTTCTTCTAAACCCTGTTTGGCAATACATTGCCTTCCCCTCCAGGTAAATGTATGTCCAACATGCCTTTCTTCAGTTGAAGTATCTACATGAACTCCACCTTGCCATTCCCTATCTTGCCTTGTTGTTGTTCCCTTGTTGTAGTGCAAAGTGAGAAAATTAGAAGTGAATAACCAGTTAAATTAAACAAACTGTACTTTTATATAAAGCACCTGAGGTAGGTTTGAAACAGGATCACTTTGGCTGCCTTAGGTGGGCCGGCTAATTGGGTCATGTGAAGTAGTTTGTGTTTCTCACACTTCTTGCTCAGCATTGCTAGGTTGAGTATTGGCTCCATCACCACCTTCATCTGCATTCTCCCCAAATCTCTTCTGCACATTGGAAAAAGTTATAAGAGTATAGCATTCATATAGTATAAGAGTATAGAACTAATAAATTACATTCATATTCCATATCTTATGTCAAGTCCTTGTGTTGTGTCCCCAGTCATTACAAAAACCACACCTTACTGATGTTCCACTCCTTTTTAGTTTTGTTGTACCACCTTCATTTGTGGTTGTAGATAGAATATTAGTAGTCTTTCTTATGATAGTTCTAGGTCTGCCAATTAGAGTTGATATTATAGGTGGTTTGAGCGGGTTAAGGCTAGTTTTTGGCCAATCTTCACTTAATGGCTCAATGAAGTTTTCATACACCTTCAAATACATTTCTCTAGTATAGCATTTGTGTACATATTCTATAGGATTTTGGTGTTGATTAAATGTACAGGCCACAACATGAAAGCAAGGTATACGAGTCAAATCCCACTGCCTACAATCACATGTCCTGCTCTTCAAATCAACTACTAGTATATGACCCCCTGAAGTAGTAGTTACCCCATATTTTCACTCCATTCAAGAATTGCTTGTGATGACCTCTCAACTGCCTTGTTTTTTTTTTTCAAGGGTTTGGGGCATAAGGATGTGTTTCTAGCCAACTGTTTGTAGTATTTGTTTTGTATCCCAACCATATAATATCTTCTAATGGTTTTAAGATATGTTATTATAGGTTTATCCTAACCATAGCACAGTCCCACACAAGATGCCTTAAACCTGAGCCTTTATAATTTTTTCAAAAGTTTTTGTACATATGCATAACACAAAATCGATGCTCAACATTAGGTACAATTGTTTCAACTGCCCTAATCAAGCCCTGGTAGCATATTTGATACACAAATTTTACAAGTCAAATGGGGAGATATAAAAACAATATTATCAGAAAAATACAAAATAAAGAAGCAAACACATAAGAACATGTACTTTTTGCTTGTCAGAGATAAATGTCCAGCCAAACTGATTAACCATGTTAATGTCTGTTGCAAGTAACTCTAAAAATCATACCCAACTACTTGTATTTTTTGACTCCACCATAGCCCAAGCTAATGGATATAACCCATTGTTGGGACCAGTCCCAACAACAGTCAGTAATTGGCCCCCAAATTGCCCTTTGAAGAAACCCCATCCAACCCAATTAAAGGTCTACAACCTATGGTGAATCCCTGTTTTAATGGCTGTAAACAGATATACACTCTTTGGAATCTAACAAAGTTCTCACCCAAGATAGGTTTTGCCCTTTTAACAATAAATGAACTACTTGACATCTTTCTTTAAACCTCTGCACCATAGTCCAAAAGCCTCTCAAATTGATTTCCATG
Source organism: Hedera helix (assembly GCA_947179155.2). NCBI lineage: Eukaryota > Viridiplantae > Streptophyta > Magnoliopsida > Apiales > Araliaceae > Hedera > Hedera helix. Next base: position 42,301,243 of record OX359274.1, read on the forward strand.
ATGTCCTTCAATCAATTACAAAGCCTTTATCTTTGCTCTATATGCTAGACTTTTGTTTATTTCAATGTTTAAGTCATTGACAGCTTTGACATGAAATGCATCTACACTCCAATTTAAATGGAGTCTAAAGTCAATCTCATATTTGCTAGCTAACCAAGATGAAGTCAGAGCAGACCCAACATTCCACTCCCTGCTACATATTTGATCCTTTCTGAGTCTTGTGATTTTGAATATATGCTCTCTCTGTGCCTTTGCTACATACAAATAGAAATTGCACTGAGGCTCTTAAATAACTTGTATCTTGTTGGACATGTTTTTTTTAAAGGTAATTTTCCTCCCATATTTCACTACATGAGATCTTATTGCCATTTTAAGTCCAGCCACATTACTGAATGTCATCCCTATTGACCATTCTGGATCATACATGTCTTCTTGTGCATTAAATTCATTTTGTTTTTTAATCTCATCACCTTCATTCTCTGACCATACAATCCTTTCATCTTCTGAGTTATCAAGGTCTTCAGATGAAAAATCAACTTGTATATCTTCTTCTATCCTTGAGCTCTGGCCTTTCCTACATCTTCTTTGCCTTTTTTGTTTACTCAAAAACTCACCTAACACCTTATCATCATCCATATTCTCAGGTTCATTCATATCCACATTTTTAGAAAACATGACATCATCACTACTTTCATCATGTGAGCTATTAGAAAAATGTGGCATGGTAATGGTATGGTCTTCATGACTAGATTCATCCCTTTCTATGGGACTATTGCCCTCTTGTTCAGCCTCATAGTGTCCTTCATTCTCTGTTTCATTATGGCTCCTAACCTCTATTTCATAAGGTCCTTCATCCTATCTTTCATTTTGGGCATCTGCCTCTGCCTCTATTTCACATCTTAAGAATTGTGGGTGTATTGCTTCTACTACATTTGCTCTAAGGGGTTCAGTAGGTGGTATATGAACTAAGTAAACTTCCATCTTCCTACTCTTAGGAATCAATGCACACATAACCATCACATCATCATATGTATCTAATGCAAATAGCCCCTTTTCCATATCAGTCTTAGGAATTCTGTACTTGAACTCAAACATACCACCAATAGACCCAAATGGTTTGGCCATTGCACGAAATTCAATTAGAGACAAAATCTGGATGACATATATCATAATAATCATATTAACCTCCGACATAGCCTAGACTTGGTTCATTTATAAATTGCCCACGGTGGAAGTATTTAACAGTGAAGTATTCAGTATCCACTGCATATGAAAATTGAATACACATAATCACACACATTATGAAGGAAAATATGATCACCATTATCACATTTAAAAGACTATACACCAAAAAGAAGACCCACATATACAACTAAGAAACATAACGAAGTTAAGTTTTTCATATTACAACTTACCATAATTAGGGGCTTCCATTGGTGTATATGCTTCATGATCGGCTCTCTCTAAGAAATTGACACGATTGACTCATCTTGTAGGACAAAATCGACCACTTTGTGAAGATGATGAAGAAGATTCAACTGAACAAACACACTCGACTCTCAATTTTGTCTTGCAGTTAAGTTTAGAGCGGGTAATTTGGGAATTAGAGTTTGTTAGGACACACTTTTTATCCCAAGCGTGTGGGAATAAAATATATCTTCAAAATTGAGGTCAAATTACTCCCATACCCTTGCCTCTGTGACGTTATAAAAAATTCGGTGGAGTTTTTACTGAAAAATCGACCAGAGAATGCAAATAGAGTTATGATATTAAGTTTAGGTTTTGATTAAGAAATAAAATGGCCTTAGGGTGCAAACCAATTTTCGGTCTATTGTCTAGGGTGCAAATTGTTAATTAGTCATTAATTAATGAATATGATGTAGGGATTACAATGTTTTTATAGGACTATATAAAAAAATTCTAAAACTTAATGATCAAGTAAATTCTTAAATAATTATCTATTAAACCTAACAAATAAATTAAATAAAACTATCCTAGAGTAATCTCCTTGTTGGATTATTTATTAGAATTTTTATTCCAACAAAAATAATATTGATCCAACTAAGTAGGGCAGATACATTGGGCTTGTCCTGCATCACTAAGGTGCTTTAGGACCGTGTGATCTTTTTTCTTAGGATCTGGATTAAGCTGCACTTATTTTCATTTGATAATTTTCATATGTGATTTTCTTAATTTTATGACCTTAATATGGATTTCTGGTGTCCCGATATTTCTTTATCTATCAAAAAAGAAAAAGAACCTTTTTCCTCTATGTAGTTATCCTACATCAAGTACCGTATAATTATAGATAATCACAATTATTGACACAAATTTTAATCATATTGAATAAGTGACTTGGCCATTCTTAGTGTATGTAATGTTTGATTAGCAAATCTGAATCTTACTATTTTAAGAAATGGTGTATCATATTTGTATTGTGTATATAACTAGTATCAACCATACCTTTAGCATATTTCATTAAATCTCATGCTGTCAGATGCCTCGTGGAGGAGGAAGATGATGACTATAATGATGCTATCCAAATAGATATGATAACAATATTTATAATAAATAAACATAGTTCAACAAAGAGATATAAGGGATGTCATGTTTTATGCCTTGTTCTAAGTACTTGTAATTGGTAGATGAATTTGTGTTCCACTTTTCCATTTTGCCCACACCCCAGTAATCATAACTGTATAAGCATCTCATTCAATTTATTTTTCTCTTTCACACATCACGGACTGTTATGATTACCTCACTTTTTTCACCTTCCTTAGTGATCCATTATTTGGTCTTCATTGCACATGCCAAAACCACCTTCTCTATTAATATCGTCATTGAATATAACAGAGCAAACACGATGGTATAGCAATGAACATTGGAATGATACTAGGGAATATGGTCCTAAGAATCTTGATAGATTAGTATTTCTTTTATCATTGGAAATATTTGTCATTTGTTTTCTTAATATTTTTTCGACCTATTAAATATCCATCTTAACTACGTTATAGGACAATGCTTATCTGGTATAAAACATGTCAGGTTTTGGCACTTTCGTCTTTGTAACGCATGGGTGAACTCCTGGCCATTGATCCAAACTACATATTTTGTTTTTTGCTTTTAGTAAATTTAATGTTCATCTACTTGTCATAAAAAATGTTCATTTACTTATTGAAAGTCCACTCCATAGCTTCCCAGTATTCCAAATCTAGCATTAATCATTAGTTTAGTTTGATCAATGAGAACAAGATCATCAATCAATCAAATGTATAGAGAATATTATACCCAAAAAAAATAAGAAAATCAAAATAATAGGGGGATTTTTTTAATGAGCTAGTTGATTCAATCGTTATTATAGAAAAATAAAAACTCTCCCAAACCTAGTATTAAGAATAGTTAATTACTATTTTAATTAATAGCATTTAACCAACCAGTCACCCACATGCGTTGACCCCGTTAAATACCGGTCCATTCGTTGAAGATAAAAGTACATGGAGATCGAAACCATATGAAGTTTTACCATGAGCGGATTGTTCCATTGAGCAAATATAGGTTCGATCATTAAGAATACAAGGAAACATTTTATTTAAGCCCACAATCATTGAGAATTCACTCCCTTTTCTTTCCTAAATTATGAATTTAATTCTATTTTACCTAAACTCTATCTTTTAAACAAATTTTACCTATCATATATCATTTCCATACGTCTGTTGTTAACTCTTTTACATCTTAACTACCCCTTCATGCTCTTGTATAAGCTATCTCATCTCGTTATTTATAAACATCTTACAAAAATGCATCTCTATTATATACATCTATTAACTATCCCTTCTTGCTCTTGAATAAGCTATCTCGTTATTTGTAAAAATCTTAACAAAAATATTTTTTGTTGTATATCCATCTATTTCCTTGGTAAGTGAATAGATTCCAATGTTCCTTTCATCTCGTCAACATAAAGTCAGTTTTCAAGTCTTACAAGTCTTAATCATTATGACTACTCAATCACTCTCTCCAAAGTGCTATCACAAGTTTGCCTTACATTCTAAATTTCTAATATATATTCAGTGCCATTTTATGAATTGATAAGACATTTGCTTATCTGTCATAACCCTATAATTCTTATTGAACTTTTCTGTTAGTAAAAAACTTCCTTATGAATTCAGTCTGATGCAGAAGCCCTTTCGATTTTTATTTTGATGCATTTTTCTGCCTTGAACACCATGATCTTGGGAAAAGCCTGTAGTACTATGTTCTTCTACACCTATGCTTAAAAGATGTTTTTCATTCATCAACTGACTTTCTCATACTTCTTTACTTTTCAATCATTCACCAAATCTCCAAAATTTTCACTCTTGATACAATAAACATGATTAAAAGCTTTAGCTTTTTCTTTATCTTAGTCGCATTCATCCTTGCCGTATTCTTTAACCTAATATATCGTACTATTGTCTGAGAATTTCTTTTGTTGAGAACATTCATAACTTTTATCTTTTTGCCAAATTTTTCTATGTGCTTCTTTGGTGGTAAAACGTTTTTGAATTTCTTCAATCACTCATAAACTTAGCTAAAAATCATATTCTGTAAGATTCTCATCCCTGTTATAACTTCCAATACATGCATCCATCCTATTCTCTATCATGGTAGTTCCATCTTCTCAAGTATTTGCTATTTCTTTTGAGATTGTAGCTTGAATTCACTTTGATCTGTTTCTATTTAAGTTCTAGCACCGAATTTCAGGTTTCTAATATCTTCTACTAATCCTAATTGTCTTTCAGTCTTTCAGTCTTGTGTCTAATATGATTAATATATGTTATTTGATCAAGTCACGATGTTGGTTAATATATTTATCTGGTCAGTAAATATTTGGTATCATTCTTCTTTGGCCTCCTTTTTGATTCTTCTCACTTCTAAGCCAAGCCTAAAATTTTGACATTGATAGCAAAGACGAGTCACAATTACCTATGATGCTAACAAAATGCGGTTGTTAGTACAAGGAATTTTTAGTCTCAAATTTCCATCATAATGCTAATTATTCGGCTATTTGCTTTAAGATACCTCTCTCTCCAAATTTAGTTCATAATTTCAACATCACAGATACCAAGGAAAAATCATTTTGACCTATTATTTAGGTATCGGAACTATTAAACTTCGTAATGCCCTGACTTATCTAAAATGAATTATAATGATAAATACACATTTCAATGCCTTGGTTTACTTGTGTCCTGTTTGCATTTTGCTTTTTACAGAACCCAGGATTCGACTTCTCACAGGCACAATTTTCAGGGAACTGCCCTGATCCAAGAACATTCATGGGCGGAATCAAGTCTGATTGACAATCTTCATCTGCTCTGATGAACATGTACATTATCTCTCTAATTTTAAACTCCTAGTAAATAAATTGGAGGATTTAGTGCTCTAAAATGCATCATCATTTGATCACTAACTTACAGCTGTTTGTGCATGTGACATTCGTATCATATCGACTTGCTGCATCTGTGAGATGCATTGATTGAAATTGTGCAATGTTCATGCCTGTATGCTTATTGTACTTTACTTTAAATTTCTAAATAGTTGTTTAGTAATAAAAATAGGGAATTGATATTTTCACTAATAATTTTTGATATTTTCACAAGGTCTTTCTCACACGAGTGCGAGACCCATTTACTATTCATGTGAGAGGTATCTTGTGGAACTATTATTTTTATTTGTGAAAATATCAATTCCCTAAAAATAAACAATTCTAGTTGATGTCATGTCTCTTGAAATTATAAATGTTAGTACTTCTAACTAAAATGGCCTTGAATGCCTGATATGATTGAAAATAAATCCAGCTTTGTGGTTGGCACCTTTGAGCTTGAATGTACAGTTGACGTCTGAATAAATAAGGAAATTATGTGGTGTAAAGTTTAGGAAGCTCTATTACAGAAAGTGTTGTACAGAATAAATATTAGCAATTTTACTTTAGAAAAGGAATGCCTGATTGTACTAGTAGTTTATATCTCAGATATTATTTTTGAAAGCAACACCTTTCACTAGATTTATGACATTAAAGATTCTGATTTCGGAATAATTAGATAATTTTTCAGTATCTGATTAACACTTGTCCATTTGAACAAATTTTTAACCATATATTGAGAAAAATATTATAAATTTTCAACAGTATAGACATTTAATCATATTGAATTTTTTTTTACACAATTGATCATATTGTTGTATTAAATGTGACAACATGTTCTCACTGGATATATAAATGGTGATATCACGTATATTTTATAGAATTTAGGGAATATAAAGAGAAGTGTAACAAAGAGAGAAGAAATTAGATCCTTGTTATTATGTGTTTTTGGGATTCTTTTATTATGCCACTTTATATTCTTTTTATTGTGAGGCATCATCTGCAGAGTGTGTGGTTTATTTCATTACTATACGTGAGAAACTGTTGAGATTGATTATGTCATATTCATTGTACTTGTCCTAATATCCCTCAGAAGTAGAGGAACAAAAATTACAAAAGTAAAAAAAAAAAAAAAAACAGGTAGCTAAAAAGATCTTTATTATGTCGCTCATTAATGTAATCAGATCCAGGTCATAGGCTAACTTACGAATAAGCACGAAGGTGGTTTGCTGGTAGTGTCCATAATCTAGGCTGTTAGAGATGATTTTGTTTGATACATGTGCAATGGTGATTCAGTTAAACCAGTGGTCCTCTAATCTTTCCAGTCAACCATTTAGATGGATGGGGGGACCCTCCCTGCCATGTAGTATTTATTCCCTCATCGGTAGCTTTGGTGACTACATAATGATGCCACCAAGTGTTCCTTTATTCTTATCCTGTATTGTGCAAGCAAGTGTGATCTGTAAATGAGTTGGTTTGTTCCATTATCTACCCTTTCTTTCTATATTGTTTTAATGGGAAGACCCTTGGTTGCCACTTGCTGACAGCCAACCGCATATATTGGTGGCAGCAAAGTCTTTTTGTCTCAAGTGTATGAAAATTTGATTTTTCCTTTGGTAGGAGAGATTTTCAATATTTAAACATGGATAACATGTTGGTTGATTAATTATAATATACGGAAGGACAAAACTTATTTAAAGGGGGTAATTATTCTATGTATGATTTTATTCTCCATTAGCGCATAGAAGATGAAACTTTTAGGGATGCTCAAAAGAAGGAAAAGTTACCCAAGACTTTTGGCCCGAGTGGTACTATTCATCTCATGATAGTCATGAAGTTGAGGGATCGAACATTGGCAAGCCAAGGCAGCTGTGTGTGTTTAAAATTTTAGTCTAATATAGCCAAAAAAAAAAAAAAAAGTTTATTGAAATGTTAGATATATAGACAAAAGTTGTATAAACATATATGCACAAGTATTGATGGATTGTACAAGTATATTACATCGATGCATGATGAATTATACAATGAAACTCATCAGTTCTTGTTAAGAAACATGTTGATAACTTTTTGTCTAAATATGTCGCACTACTTAAAATAGCCTCTTAGGTGCTAGCAAGCATTATAACAATCCATTGTTTGTGGCATATTGATGTCCCAAATTGCGGGTGTTTTTTCACAACCACGAAAGAGTTGCCACTTGTCTAGATTTATTTTTTGTGGCATATTGATGTCCCAAATTGTGGGTGTTTTCATAACCATGAAAGGTTTGCCACTTGTCTACTTTTATCTCCTTGTTTACAGGTAAAAATGTTTGGTTTTGGAATTTGGTTTATAACTAACACTTGGCTAAAGAGTGGATTTATTGTCTAGATTGCTTGGTTTATGATGGAAAATACAAAGTTTTCAACCGAATGGTAGTTTGTTTTTTTATTACGTAGCGAAACGCTACGTCGCCTAAACAATCATTTGGTTAAGATAATTTGGACTTTGTCCAAATCAAAACTATTGCATCATTAGTGATAGTGAGCACCGTGATAATTGCTTTAGATAGGCCATGGGTTCAATTGTATGGAAAGACAAATGATCTCTATGGAGACACTTGTGCCTGGGTTTTGAGGTATTGTACGCACCCACGGTTTCCCTGCTCTACTCAAATTCCACCGAACAATATTCATGATCTGATTTCCAGCGGCGTTAAAATAGAAGAAAATTTGTTCTACAATAGAAAAAAATGTCATTTGTAGCTATTGCTTTGGAGAACTGTATATCATCTGTCAAATCTAGAAAAAGCTACGGCCCAATTGTTGGTATTGAATTTCATTAAATCTGAATTGAAACAAAAAGAATCTGTACAACTTTGGGAGACAGATCAATGGATGCTAGTACTCCCAAGGCCTCCCTCTCTCTCTCTATACTGATACACAATCAATACTAAATAGTATGCATACATATTTACGTATTCCTGTTCCTATACTGTAAAATGGGTTGTTTAATACGAAATATCCCCACCCCACGCGTGATTCTTCTTCTTCTCTGGCCACCAGGTTGCAAATCTTCTTCCTTCGGATGATATCTGTGAAATGCATAGCCATTGGAGAAGGCAGGGTTAGTTCTCAGATGTAAATGAATACACCAAAAATCAAAATGATAGTCCATAATTATTTTCTTATAGGAAACCTTAATATGCATGCGTAAAGAAAAGTTAAAAAGTCAGAGGAGAATCTCATTTTAGGGCTGAGGGAGTGCAAGTGCGGTGCTACTACTAGTTTAGTTGTCATCATTGGAACCTACTGCAGGCCATTACTGAACTCCTAAGCAAATGGGTGATGAAGAAATATGGTTTTATTATCGAAGTGTATGTGTATTTGCTGATGAGAAAGAGTATAAAATATTGGTTTATACCTGCAGCCGCCTGATTCTGAGAAAAATGGGTTGGCCATAAGAATAGAAAAACCATGCTGAAATGGTGTTGTTCATCGTATTATGGTCACTTCACTCTTTCTTGCAGAATTTTTTGATACCTTGGATACCCACTCTTGGCCAAGGACACCTGCGCACATGCCAAACCATATAAGAATTGTTCAAGATTATCTTGTTTATGTTTCTTCTAGATTTAATCATCTAGTCATTACTAAATGTAACAAGTAACCTTTATTTTAAAAAAATAAAAATAAAGTCAGAAGTCAAATAAGTGCCAAACACGATGGAAGATAGAATTTATTCTATCCGTGCCATTTTTCACATAGAACACAACTTTTTTCTTCGTCTTTTCTCTTTCTTGCCTTTTCTTTTTCAAGTACAAACACCAAAAATGTTTTGTTTGTGTTTTCACTGGTGAAAATTCCACGAAGTTGTGTTTTTTTTATATTCCCCAATAGATTAAAATAATAACATGACAACAAATAGTACTACACATAGGATCAAATATAGTATTTGTATCATTATTATCTGCCAAATTCACAGCATGTGATTGTTAGTAACTGTTAAGGCAGTTGTCATAATCTTTATTTGTCCCTGACAAGCAAACTGGCTCAAGTCAAATTGCACATGGATAATGGCAACTAGGAAGGATCCTGTATCTAAAATTTTGAAGTGTAAATGCTGCAATAGTGCACATTGGGACTTGTTATTACTATTGCTGGTCCAAATGAATAATCAGAAATGAAATGATACCCAATTTTGGGACTACAATCTAATGTAAGGAATGGTTTTCTTTGAGAATAATGAGGCTGTATTTTGCATTTTTGAATAATGAGACTCTTATTTTGGGACAGAAAGACACTTCCCTCCCCTTAAAGGCCATCTAGAAGAATAAGATTCAATTCCACTCTAAGCCAATTGTCAACCACGTATGCAAAGAATGAAAATGGATTTGGTCATGTTTATACAAACGTGGGATCCACCCACTTGCAGGTCCAAATTTTCCCACCCAATAGGCTAAAGATCAAACATGGTTCTTCCCCTCCACCAAAGAAACAAATTTGACTTTATCATACCACACATTTTTCAAATCTACCAAATTGATTGATGAATCCAAATTGATCATCTGTGTGTGTCACTGCGTGAGAGAGAAAGGGAGGGAAAAACTTACAGCTTCAATATCAATTTTGTAAACAAGAAGCTTCCTTCTCTCTCTGCAACTAGTTCTATACGCCACAACTATGTGCCCAATTGCCAAAATCCATGAGCACAAAAACAAAGCAATCTCCATAGCTCGAGCATACCCTTCTCCATAATTATAACTCGAACTACTAAACACATATGAAGCCTTCAAAGAAACAAATACCAACGACGAAACAGAGCAAATCGTCGCTATAGCCAAGTACGGCCATCTCGAAAGCTTCGGTCCGTCGCATAAACTGTAAACACCTGCCACAAAAATTTTCCGATCATCAGTACCAATCAAAAAACAACAAAAAAGATCTAACTGAAAACGTGAAATCCCAGTACTTACAGAGAATTACTGCTGACCGAATGATGGAGATGAGGGGGATATCGATTAGGGAGTAGCGAAAATCGTAATTGGTAAAATTGGAAGAAAGGGTTTGTAGAGAGAGAGAAGTAGGAGAGAGCGAAGCCGAGAGGAGAGCCGAAGGGAGGAGGGTATCAGCTATAATTAACAAAATTGGGGCGGAAAATAAGAGGAGGGAAATTAACATGCTAATCAAGAAGAGCAGCGTCTTCACTCCTCTGAGAATTCGCTTGCTTTTTTCTTCTTTTGAGAAACCCATTTCGATTTTCTGCGAAAATTGGTGGAGGGAAAATTAATGGAGGGAAATTGGTTGCGGGGAAAAGGGTTGGGGGAAGAAAAGGAAGCTTAAGAATGGAGGGGAAATGGAGGAGAGAGAAGAAGGTTCGTTTGAATTGCAGGCCAAGTGCTTTGACTGGACTTGTAGTGGGAAGGAAGAGACGATTTGAGTGGGAAGTTAACACGGGGAAGGTAGCGGTCTAATAGAGGAAGCAGCAGCCTCGTTTTTTTGTTTTTGTTTTCTCTCTCTAGATTCTATAAAACTCTCTCTCTAGGAACGTAATTCAACCATTAACTGCAATACCTAATTAACAACTTAACTACAATATTTCCAATTTTTATAATTGGGATGGCCTTTTGGGTTGTCATTTGCACAAATATTGTTAACATAAAAAATTAAATTGATTTGTCGCTGGTGTACATTTTTGACCTATCAACTTATACTTTTTTTCTTAATTTATATTTTCACAAATTAATTTGATAGTTTTATAAAATTAAACGAGACTCACTTATAAAAATATCAAATTAATTTATAAAAATATCATTTTTTGTATAGAATTGATATTTTCAGTAGTTTAAATGAAACTCACTTGTGAAAATATTAAATTAACTTGTAAAAATATCAATTTTTTCTAATTTATTTTTTTAAATTCACAAAAAGAGTAATAAATCGATTTTATATCACCTTTCATCTCTCTTAAGTCTTACCTGTTGTCTGTGATAAAAAAAAATAAAAAAATATTGACATTACTTTTGTTAATTCAAATTAATGGGTGATATAAAATTAATTTATTAATGAGATTATATCCATAGATCAACTACCATGGTCCAATAATAATAATATTTTGATTAGTTGATAATTTTAGTATTAATTGGGATTGAAAATATTGTGTAACGCATTTTTGGGAGGAATATCAGAACTAGAGATTGATATTAAAGCTTGCAATGTAGTTGGACTCTTTCTTCCCACGGAGGTTTGAAGAGACCATTCCCTAAATTGTTTAATCTCTTACTCCGTTGTTATTTTCTTTTCTTGTGAAGTTTGTTTTTTTTTTTTTTCCTGAGATTTTACTTTTTTTTAATTGGGAATTAATTTCTCGTTTTTTTCCCACTCTTGTGGCAGCCATTTTTCTCATTTTGAGAGTTTGATTTCTCTCTATGACAGTTAATTTCGATGTTTACGGCAATAAGTGGTTCTAAATATGCTAATTGAAGAAACAATATAGGATGTGATATGTATTATTTCTCGATTGTATTTTTATTTCTCTGTTTAACTCATGAAAATTTGTTATTTAATTTTTTTTTTGGATAGAGTATATATATCACATGTAATAATTAATATATTTCTAATTGAATGAAGGGGTCTTTCGTACTTTTATTCTCATATATATATATATATATAAGCCTAACAGTAAAACCTCCCTTGGATATTTCAAAATTTCAATACGTACACATTTAAGTATTTACCCACAAGTTAATTCTAGTTTATGGACAAAATACAATTCATTTGAAAGAAAAATATGCAATTAGAGTTTTTTTTTTTACAATCATTTTTTTTTTTAAAATAAAAATCAATTTACTAAAACTTTGAAGTACTTGGTTCGATTATTAATTAATACTACCTTTGTTTTAAAATTAGAGATGTTTTTTTTAGTCTTTTTTAAAATTATAGATACATTTCTATTTAAAAAAAATAAAATGACATTATTTTTTAATTTGTCATTAATTTTTTATTATCATTTTTAGTATCACACCTTCACAACCAAATTTTAAGTTAATACTAAGGTTATATTTGAAAATATAAAATTATTCTTAAAAATTATTATTTTATAAATATATTTTTAATTTTAAAATGGAGAAAGTAATAAGTCCCATAAATCTTTTGGCATATATATATATATATATATATATATATATATATATATATATATATATATATATATATATATATTGTTTTCTTTTGTCTTCATTATTTATATATAGCATTTGTTTTTCTAAGAGAAACTAACCAGCAGGAAATTTGGACAAAATAGTCAACATATCAACACCACCCATATGATTGCACAAATTACAAGCTATATTTAACATATACATAAAAATGGTTGTAAAGATTCAAAATAACAAATTTTCGTAATTGATAACATGATCCGATGGGGTCGGTTCCACTATACCCGCTTATTTAGTGATAAAACCACGATTTGATAACAATTTTATTTATTTATTTTAAGATTTAACCTCTCCAACTAAATGGAGAAGAAAGCTAATCTCTAGTCCAGTAGTCATAGATTTATAATAAAAGGTTGTTATAAATATTAAATTAATAAATTTATTTTTAATCATTTAATACAAGATATAACGTTCAAAAAATATGTCTATCACTACTCTTAATAGAGGCAAAAGAACAAAACTTTTTACCTGTTTATACTCTTAATAAAGAAATAGAGAAATATTCAAAATACCTCAATTGCAGTTAGATTTAAATAGTTTTAATTTATTTATTTATATAAATAATTTTTTAAGTAATAAAATTTAAAATTGTCAATCATATTTAATATATTTATTTGTATAAATATTTTTTTTAAGTAACTAAATTTAATATTGTTCAATGTATTTATTTTTATAAATAATTTCTTAAGTAATAAAATTTAATATTGTCAAATATTGTGACAATTTGATTATTTAAACTTTAAACCCCATATTGTAATACAATTTGATTTAATTAATATAAATTACATTATAAATAAATACATTAAAACTATTTAAATCTAACAAAATTGGGGGTATTTAAGATATTCCTCCATATCTCTACTAAGATTAGCGGTAGGTAAAAAAAAAAATCCTCCTGCCGCTATTATTAGTAGTATAAAACATGTTTTCTGAACGTTGAATCTTGCAATGAACAGTTGAAGATGAATTTATTAGAATAATCTCTATAACAATTGTTTGCTATAAATCACTATTTATATATATATATATATATACACTCCTTCCATTCCATATTATATAATCATTATTAACTTTTGAAAGTCAATTTGAGATATTTTTAAATTTAAAATTGAGATGACTTATTAAAAATTATGAAACAATAAAAATTATAATAAGCATTACTTTTTAGATAATTTATAATATTTATTATTGTATTAATTAAAATTAAAAAATTTATTAATTTTAAATTTAAAAATATCTCAGATTAATTTTAAAAGTTAATAATAATTAAATGATATAAAACAGAGGGAGTATATTCAATATATTCCGTTATGTTTTTTTTTTTAAAACATAAACCAGAAATAAATCTTGGAAGAGTAGGATTCTAAACCTTGAATTGATTACGCAACCAATGGTCGGTCCTGAAATATTCTAAACCTTGAATTGATTCATTTTTTGAAGTTCTGTACTTTGACATTTTTTGGGTCGTCTATTTACTTTTGACCATTCTCTTAAATCATAAGATTAATATTTTTTATTGGTTGAAACTTGAAATATAATGTGCGTATTCTCATCACTTTATTTCCGAGCGTTAGGTGTGTAATTGTCTACCTAGTACAGAGAGCAATGGAGGAAAAGTAACAGAAAACTAGGGGGAAATAATATCCTCGCTTTGTTTTATATTATTTAATTATCGTTAATTTTTTTTAAAAAAATTAAATTTAAAATTAATATAAATTCTTTTAATTTTAATAGATATAATAATAAATATTATAAATTATTTAAAAAAGTTATTTATTATAAAATTTACTATTTCATAATTTTTAATGAATCATTTTAATTTTAAATTTAAAACTATCTTAAATTAACTTTTAAAAGTCAATAAAAAATATTTTTTATTTGAAATATTTTTTTAAAATAATAATTTATTAGTTTATTAATTATGGTATGATTAGCGTCCCAAAATATTAATTACAATATTATATTTCTTTAATTTTTTAAGTAATAGAAAAATAAATAAAGGTGCCACATGCAAATTTCTCCCTTATTATGTAAGATACTGATTTTGTCAGATTCGCCTTGATAATAAAATTATGCATTGTGAGATAAAAATATTTTATGAACACATGTTCTAAAATTTTCAACTAATATAATGTAAATTATAAATACAATTTATAAAGGAAGATAATTCATGATCTTATAAATGTGCATAAAGATTTTATGCATGTATGGATGATGAGTTTCGAGAATGGTACAAGTATGTATGGGAATATGTATAATGTAATAACCATGAATTTTAAGCCATATTGTAATTAGAATTAAGAATTAATTATCAATAAAATAATTTTTTTGTGAATTAATTATAAATTTTCAAATAATATAATATAAATTATAAATACAATTTATAAAGGGAGATAATTCATGATCTTATAAATGTATATAAAGATTTTATACATGTATGGATGATGAATTTCTAGAATGGTATAAGTATGTATAGGGATATGTATACATGTATGTATATGTATGTGTGTGTGCGCGCGCGCGCACTTAACCAAGAAAGTCAATTTACTTTTAGAAGGATAAAAAAGGAGGGTAGACCTGACAAACGGGTCAGGCTATAATTCGGGTCAGGCCAAAATGGCAAAGATTTTTTTGAACTGAAAATAAAAGACTTGTGGCCTAAGTTGAACCGGGTTGAGCAAGCCTGTGGGCCAATTTTTTTTCCCACAACAATTATAAATATGCTATATAGACTAAAAAATTGACTTGATCTTCTTTTTATTTAAAAAAAAAATAAATTTATTTATTACCTAAAAAATACATGATGGATTGTAAGTTCCTTTCACTTATGCATCCTCTTTTCTAGTTTACGATTTCTTTTTTCTGAATTACAGGGAGATTTTCAATATGGTGACAAAGATCGAGATATAAGACAAGTCTATATGAATAGCATTGAAGAAACTGACAATCACCATTACGTAATAATGGATAATTTGGAGAATGATTTGTCCCCGACATCAATCATGGAATTCATTCACAAATAAATTTCTATTTCAGCTCAGACGTATGTATTCCCTAGTTTGTCAGAAGAATCACATAGACAAAAGGAACCATTATGTTGGATTCCAAAGCAAAACGTAAACACATATATGAGCTTTTAGACAATCTTGACCACATTATCATATCCTCAACAGGAAGGTACGTCATACCTAGACCTGACAAACGGGTCGGGCTTCGCCGGTGTAACAGCCCGAAATCCCACACCTTATTTAATTATTCGATTATCTCAGGATATCAGAATTATTAACTTTAAAATCATATTAACAGGGATTTCGTGCGTTAAACTTAATCTTTTAATCTTTAAAACCATTTGGTTGACCATAAATTCGGTCTATATATATTTTTTTCTTTAAAACAAAACTTTATTTGATTTATAATCCTTACCTATCTCAGGATCGTAACGTTCACATATCTTCCATTAGAGCTTAGGTCAACCATAATCAACTTGTGACCTAGCCTATTCTAATTATCGAATCATATATAATGTTATAATTTAGTATAACTTGCAAATGAAAAATTTCGCCATGAACCCTTCATACATAGCCCTGATTACCTGTTGTGTACCTGCTACTATTCATATACATCTGTATACATTCAACAATATCATACATATCCTCGTATGCTTATAATTAATCCATTCGCCAACCTATTTACCTCATACTTGAATCATGTATAACCGGCTCCATACATATTTACCATACATTCGAGTTCTAGTACATATCAGACTCGACTTACACTGATGTTATAATCAACCAATTATTACATAACTTACACATAATTAATTTTACATTCAGCTGCTAACTTCACATTACATCATTTACAAATATCAATTTCCTCATGCTTGTTTATCTATTCCCCTTTTCTTTACCTTAGCTACACCGGATCATCCGGCCTTCTCATGTTTTACCTGAAACGTTAGTACATAGCAAGAATGAGCATAAAGCTCAGCAAGTAATTCAGTTAACATCTTTCATGCTCATAATTTATCATATGCGACATACCTTTTTACTTTATCATACTATGCATGAATGCCACGTAGTTCACTTAACAGTTAATTGGCATAGACCCACATTGTCCACCTTTCAAATTCTTTACTACCACATAGCTCACCTAGACTAATAGTACAAATAGTCTGAATATTTGCCTGTACGCTTTCATTTTACTTAACCTTTTACTGCCTTGCTCGGCATTGTCAATCATTCCTTGCTTCGCTTGTCCTTTCATATTATTCTTTGCTTTGGATTGCTATATCGAGCGCTATCTGTAAATACATAACTTATACGTCAATATAGGATCATAGCTTATATAACTTATCAAGTTAAACCATAATTGTCAGACCATCCGTCTCTATTCATTTCACATGTGATGTATTATACCTTACGTAGGTAAATAATACATTTCTAACTCGATTCCGACCTTTTTATAACTTATAACTTTCTTTGGCTTAACTTTAGGCATGAAATAGTATGTCATTTCTTATTTCATTATAACTTAACACCCTTTAATTTAACCATTATTATTACTTTTAGGGTTTATATAACTCATTTATATCATTCCATATCAAAATATAGCTTTTTGGAAGCTTAAAAAAATTTCACATGAACAGTAACTCCGCCCCGGCGCCTCCAGAGCTCGCTGTCCGCGAAAAGCTCTCGGCCATGAACAGTAAATGGCGCCGGGGCGCCATTTTTAGTACAAAACATGGCGCGGGGGCGCCATGTTCAAATTCAGCACTTTCTTATTTTTGCCCTACCTTTGCCGATTTTTAATTTCTTCATCTTAACTCCAATTGAGCTGAAATTTGGACCACATCTAAACCTTACTACCTAGTATTTTACAAAAATACTACTTGCCTCATTTGGCTTCTTAAAAGTAGAGATACACTAGCCCCTAGGAGGGCTGTTCAACACGTTTCTATACTTAGAAAAATTTTCAGAATTTTAAAACTCAACTTTTGCAACTTTGTGATTTTTGGCCAATTGCTTCAAAACTCAATTCCAACACTTGACATAGTTCACATAGGTCATAAATGACATGTCCCAACTTTCAAAACCATAAAATTTCGCACGAGGCGACTTTTGTCCGTTAAACTCCATTTCGATTCGAAACAATCGATTTCGATCGTTCGAATCGCCATTTCGCTCAAATTCAAATCCGTTGAATTCCAAAATAACCTAGACACGTGTATTATCATAACCATGAGTCATTTGACTCCATTTCATCTTTAATTCCTCAAAATTGCCAAAAATCACCTATGACTTGGATTTTCATAAAACTTTCCAAACTTTTCAAAATTCAAACTTAAGCTCACTTGACACTTTGATCTCCAAACATCACATGGGCTGACATATATACATTTAATGACTTCATAGGTCTTTATAACTTCCATATGCACACCCAAGTGCACTTTACAGATTATTACGTAGTCTACACACAAAGTATAGCCTAATATTGTATTTTCCTTTATAAAAACATACTTTTAACCTTTCATGATTCTTTTAGGCTATCTAGCATGAAATTTATGCATACATCTTACATGTTCAACCTTCTTAGTTAGGTTCTTATCACATCTAGCAACACATAACATATAATCCTTCATGAATCATAGCTTAATACTATACTTTTCTTAACAAAACATGCTTACCTTCCATTTATGAATCTTTAAAGCCATTTACTACAAAATTTCTCATACTTCTCTCATGATTATCCTTTCTAACTAAGGTTTCATCAAAACCATGCACATATAACACATGATTCTCCATAATCCATGCATTTTAGCTTGAAAAATACAAGAATAGTACACCACCTTTGATCTAACAACCTTGAGCTTAGGGTTTCATAACACAACACACATATAAAACACATAACTCATATAATCTTTACATCTAGACATTAATCCATACATGGCTACTCTTATTCTTGAATTTGAACACTTAAATGCTAAGTTTTCAAGGTTAGAACTTTATATACCTTCTTTGAGTTGCCTTCCTTCTTGCTTTGAACCTTCTAAAGGTTAATCACCTCACTTTGATAGCTTTGTATGCTTCTTTTGAATAATTTCCAGCAATTCTCTTGCACACTTGGCAAACCCTAGCTTCTCCCTTTTCTTTCTCTCTTGAGAGCTCTCATATTAGCCACTTACTGAAAACTTTCGAATGAAAAAGAAATGACCAAGCTAGCTTAATATATACAAATTATATACATATGTAAGTTGGTCAAATTCCTCCAACAACTAACTCATATTTGGTTAGCTTAACGTTGCATGGTTAGGGATATTAAGGACATTACACTTTACAAAATAAGGGCTTAATGGTCATTACATCACTCTAGGACACATATGTTATTTTTCAACTTGTCAAGGACATCCTTGTCTTTATGCACAAATTCTAGGAAATTTAATCCAATAAAATCATAACTTATTCATTTTTAATCCAATTTAAGTCCTTTTCGGTCCAAATTCGTTTTCATAACCTTGAACTTTATTCTAGCATCAATTTATCCACAATTGGTTCGTCCCATATCACTTGTCACACTTTGAACATTAAATTTCCTTAATTAATAATAATAATTCATAACCTTTGTCAATTTGTATAATATCTATCCTTAATTATCTACGAACCCTTTTCGGTTCCTAATTCAATCTATTCCACTTTCCGATATCTCAATTAGTCATCATACTCATTTTTTCCATAAAACGCTTCCTCAAGAAGCAAACCTCGACCGGATTACCAAAATCCATCACCATTAATCATTTTTCGCACCTTTGATCATTTTACGATCTTTACGTCTTTAACCTTATTTTCATAACACACCTAACACTAATTCTCAACATACAGACCATCTACGTCCCTTCTACTCACATTTGAGCATATTACCTTTTTATCTTTACATATCATATCACGACTATCTTACTTCAATCATCTAAAATAAATTCCTCATTTCCCTTTCTCCCAACATTAATTCACTATTTCTTTATCCAATAAATACATACCTATTCATGCATATTCATGTACCCAAGCTATCACCTTCTGACACAACAGTGTCCTATACTATCTTCTTTCAAATTGCCTTAATGTAGGCATTACAATCAATAATTCATCTTAAATTCCTTATAACTTCAACACATTAAAATCATCAATCTTATTATCTTATTAAATCTCTATCTTGAATCCTTCTTTTTCTATCTTACCAAATATACATATATACATACATTCAACCTACCACATAGGTCATATATAACACATTGATCAAATAATAATTCTTATTTAATCTCTCCTTATTACTTTATGTCCTTCATAATTAGGTTTTAGCTGCTAACCTTTACATAATTAATCATGATCCTTATTTAGAATTTCTGTAAAATCCTGGGGCGTTACAGCCGGGCCGGGCCATTTTTGGGCCGGGCTGAAATCCTGCGGCCCGTGGCCCGCCCACGGGTTTTTTAAGTTTTTTTTTTTTTTAAAATATTTAAAAAAAATAATTTTTTTTTTAAAAATATATATATATATATATATATATATATTTACAACTATAATACATAATTTAAAATAAATATTAACTCTAATTATTTACAATTATAACACATAATTTATACATAATCATTTAATAGTATTAGTAAAAAAAATAATCAATAATTTTATAGTCATATATATTAAAATATAACTAATCTTGTGATTAATTAATTGATAAATGTATATAATATTAATATTAAAGATAAGATAGTAAAAGAAAGACTAAAAGTAATATATATATAATATTCATAATTATTTTTTGTATTATTATTCAATATCACATGTTAAAATTTACTCGTATATTCTTCATAATTCCCTATTTAATTCATTTTTTAAGTTAATATTTTTTTTTGTCATCAATATCAAATAATAAAAATAAGAAAAAAAAAAAATAAATTTTGGGCCACGGGCCGGGCCGGGCTAAAATGCCTAATTTTTTTTGGGCTGAAAAATGGGAGCCCATAGCCCAATTTTTTTGGGTCGGCTTGGCCCGCGGGCCCGGGCCTATTTTGGCAGGTCTAGTCATACCGTTGTATATCAATATTTAAATGATTCCTAAATATGTTAGTTTCTTTCTCAATTCATTATCATACATAAGTTTATGTGTATTTTTTTTTACTAATTTATGCATTGGATTATAACATTGTAAACCCTTAATTAGTAGTTTTTATTATAATTTGAATGATCATATTTTTGTTATGATTTTTAACTGTAAAAAATATTTAATGATTCTAATTTCTTGTAAACTTGAGTTTACTAAAAAAAATAAAAATAGCCCACGGGCAAGGCCAAAATGGCCTAATTTTTGACGGGCGGGCCCCAAACAGGCCTGCGAGCCTGGGCCAATTTTAACAAGTCTAGGGGTGGTAAAATTCGGCCATGTGAGGAGGGTGACAAACTTTTCTCAAAATACTCACTTGTTCTCTTTTGTATTGTCAAATTACAAATGAAGAGATGTGGTCACTTCTTGGCCAATAATTCTAAAGTGTAGTTTTAATCCCTTGATTAACTACTAAACCTGGGATTAGTTTCAATTAATTGAGATTTCACCTGATTAACTACTTGGATAACAATTTTAAATTCTAACAGTGAGAGGAGATTGACCAAAGAAGGACTTTTAAACGGCCAAACTTATAAATTATGTAAACTAGTCATTATATATACTTATCTACCAAGAGTTTACTCCAGTTTTGCCAACATTAAATTTTAAGCTAAGTGAAAAGAGAGAGAAGAGCTCAGCAGAGGAGAGGAAGAGGTAAAAAAAACTAGCAATCTAAGAAGAAGAAGAGAGAAATGAAGGAACAAGCAAAACTAAGAAGGTATATCTCCAAACTCTACTTTAATCTTTAGGTATTTACGTAAACTTATAATTTTTATGGAACTTATGAAGTTAGAGCATGGTTAAACTTAAATTTAATTTGTTAGACTTGTATTATCATGAATCAAACAAAAGGACTCAAAATATTGAATGGCATGAAAACAAAACTTAAAACTATGTACATGAAAGACCATAGAATCTGGCTTATTTTTGTAACATGCATAAGTAATAATGTGTCATGAGTTTAAATATGAAATTTTGAGGGTAGATATCTTTGTAAGTGCTCTAACTACTGTATAAATTTGAGATCTTAATTCTTTATGCATTATTTATGGTAAAATTTTGAAGTGGACTAGTTAGTGGGCTAAACTTCCTAACCATAGAACTGTTTTGGGTACTAGAGGTTTCCAAAAATTCTAATTTTTTAATGATAAATAACTCATATGGAGAAGAGGTACAATTCCAAAGATGAGCCCATTTGGAGTTGTGGTGAAGGAATTACGGATGAAACGATTTTAGTTTTGAAAACACTAAAATGAGTATAACTAGAGTTATGGATATGATTTATGGCTGAAATTTTAGGTGGAATCTCTCTGTAATAGTAATAAGTTGATGTCCAAGTTTTATATTTTTACAGTTAAACTCAATTTATAAGAAATATTGTAATTTAAGGCAAAAATGGCAATAAAATAAATATTAAACGTGTTTGGAAAAATAAAGAATTTTTTTAGAAAATCTAGCATGTATATAGAAACATCATGTGAAGAGGAAATTTTTTAATAAAATGTCTAAGTGGGTTTGATGTGAAAAAAAGATTGTAAAATATTATGAAAAACCTAATTAAAGGGACGCGAAAAATATGAAATATAATTTTATTAGATAAAGTGAGTTAAATAATACTTATAAACTTAAGTTAAGGGTAAAAATATAATTTTAAGAGTTAACTTATGAAGATGATGTAAAGCAGTATTTAGAATTTAGTAACGATATCCCAAAATTACCGAATTAGGATTAAGGGTAGTTACCGAAGGTAATAAGTGATAATAACATTAAAATTTATTTACCAACATTCGTAAATAGTGTAGTTCATTTGAGAAAAGAAGTAATGACGTGAAAGACAATCAACCGATAAAATTAGGCAAGTTCTAAAATTTGTATACATGAATATATTTTACTATTCACATTAAATTTAGCTGAACTCTGAATTTGTTGCTATTCATATGTTATTGGAAGTAAAGAGTTTACTCCATTTATTTTGGCCAACTCTATTGATGAGATTTATTCCTTGAAATGATCAATTGCTTTAAAAACATTGAATTATTGTAATGGTTAACATCCAAACCAAATTATTTTAGGATAAATTTTTGATGGTTAAAGATTGAGTATGAACAACCCTAGTATATAGGGGATATCATTATGATATTGTCGAATTATCGACTGAACGATGAAAATACGGTGTGGAGATGATGTTACGTGCAATATAGGATATAATAGGTTAATCCCCTAGAATACTTTGGGAGAGTTTATAGTTTTTGTGATTATTAAATATTTTAGAGAGTTCTCAATTTTAAAAATTGATGAACATTTATACACATTGGTCCCTTTGACCACTCAGTGATGATGATAAAAATTGAAGTTATTGAAATCATTGTATTTCTATTTTAATCATGTATTGATTCAAATTCTTTAAATATCATAATTTCATAAATTCCTTTACAACTATTCATTTGTTCATTAAAATATATTCATTTTGATATGTTAAAACTTGTTGAGTAAATTTGTTGTTCACCCTTGTATATATTGTGACGCCCCCAAATCTGGGCCCACACAGCCCAAACTTGAGTCGTCAAAAGACTACAACAAAATTATTACAACAAAGCACAACGTACAACAATACAGTGTATAATAATACACAACTAAGTCTTCACTATTATTGTCACACTATTTTACAAAACGTGAAGACTATGATAACTATTCCTCGGACCCTCACTCCATTCCCCGGCTAGACCCTGTTATGTTTTCATCTCCTGTTGAAAAACAATGGAACAAAAGAAAGGGTGAGCTCAAATAGCCCAGTAAAGAATATCATGACTAAGATAATGACGAATAAATTATCATTAGTCTTCAACAGTTGAGTTCTTGATAGAATACAATAGACTACAAGGTTTATATCAAAAATTGCAGTTAAATTCTTAAACAACGTTCAGATCAATAATAGCAGCGGAATGAGTAATCTATTAGAAGAATAATGCAGACTATAATGTCCACTCGGTTCTCTTTTTAGGAAAAACATCATCAACTTTTATCATCTGAAATATCATTAGTCAAGATAATACAAATTCACAGTTCCTGATCATAATCATGCAGATCAACAGTTCATCTTTGCACTACGGGCCAAAGACATTCAATATAACACCAACGGTCATGATTATACCAGATTCAGCCTTTGGTCATAATCATACCAAACAACAGTTCATCTTTGCACTACGGGCCAAAGAGAACATTCACCACGTGCCATAAAAGACACCGAACAGATGTATCGCCTTTAACCTATTATATCGCCTTTAACCTATCATCTGTTCAACAAATATATCACATATGTGCCCCCGGCCACAGATATTCACAACAGCTTGATTTTTGGATGATTAGAATGATATAAATGATGAACAGAAGAAATAGGATAACAATAAGTATCGGAAGTTTACTTTGTACAGATTCAAATAATGTCCAAATTGTCAACATGATGTGGAGTGAAATTTAAAAATGATATTCAAGATCCACAGTTCAGAATAACGGTTACAATTCAATAGAAAGGTTCACGTAAATAGGAAGGTTCAGTTGAAATAATGAAGTTCAACTATTATGGAACATATAATATTTTCAGGAATTATAGAAGCAATAGTTCCATAATAAATTTCGATTTAGGAGTATGAAAGAAAATAATATCCCTTACCGTAGCAGGTTTGATTAACAAAAGGTGAAGGAAATTAATACAAAGGGTTATTCACCAACAGGCGGCAATCCGCTCCGTAAGGTTATTCCCACAATTTAATAGAATTTGAGTACAAAGAGTTATTCACCAAACAGGCGGCAATCCGCTCCGTAAGGTTATTCCCACAATTTAATAGAATTTGAGTACAAAGAGTTATTCACCAAACAGGCGGCAATCCGCTCCGTAAGGTTATTCTCAGAGATTAATAATGAATGAATACGAAAGGTTATTCACCAACAGGCGGCAATCCGCTCCGTAAGGTTATTCCCACAATTTAATACATGGAAATAAAATGCACGTCTTATGAGTAAGGAAGAAACAATATTATTATCGAGAATCAAATAATGATAATCCCTTACCATAGTACGTTTGAATAATGGAAGATGAAAAAGATGGTATCCCTTACCTCAACACGTGACTGGATATTGATTTAAATGAGGTTGATTAACTTGAACAGTACACGTATACTTATAGATCTTCACAAATACTCAAGATGACTTAAGCACACTTAGAGAGAACTTTCACAAGAAGTATTTAGAGAGAGAAAGAAAGAACAAGTAAGGAAGTTTATGAAAAATCCTTAAGTTAAGGCTTCTATTTATAGCCAAAAATCTTATCATTCATTTAATCTAAACCATTCATTTAAAGATCATCTTTTAATCTACACCATCCATTTCAAATATTATATTATCTTTAATCTACACCATTCATTTCATATCACCTAATAATCACCTAACTTTATATTATAAACAAATCAATTTAATTATTCAACAATAATTCACACTTTAATCTACACCATTCATTTCATATCACCTAATAATCACCTAACTTTATATTATAAACAAATCAATTCAATTATTCAACAATAATTCACACTTTAATCTACACCATTCATTTCATATCACCTAATAATCACCTAACTTTATATTATAAACAAATAACTTTATCAATTCAATTATTATGACTAATTGTTATAAATACAGTAAAGTTAGCTCTTAGATATCAAGTCAATAAATTAATGAAATACAACTGTTTAAATATCATCATAATAGAGATAACAATAATGTAAAATAAAGCATACGTTACTGTGTAATGACAATTATTGATTCAATAATGTGAATTACTGTGCATATGTTACTGTGACAATTATTAGGTTCAATAATTTTAAAAACAGTGCAACAACAATTATTGAATTGATAATATAAAATATTATGCAGTGACAATTATCGATGAAATGATGCATAACAGTTACGGTGTCAATTATCAGACCAATAATATGAGACACTATGCAATACCGTGTGTTACTGTAGAGTACCGTGTGCTACAGAAAATACCATAAACTACCGTATGCTACTATTCTTTTATCACCGGTATTTTAACAGTTCCGTTGACTATTTTTATTTAAAAAGGTTACTTCTGTCGTTTTCTATATCCGACAAATATTCCGTTGTGGGGTCCACCAATAATTTATTATTTCGGCGCCGTCGTACGACACGAATATTCCCCGACCAAACGAATATTCCCCGACAAAGCGAATATTGTCCGACAAAATAAAATTTGCACATAACATCCTTAACTTTCAATTTTGTTAATTTAACCACTTATTGTTTCAAAAAAAATATATATGAAGAAAAATTAAATTTTGTATTTCATAAAATTCGGGGTCTTACATATATACTCTATTAATATTGCAGACAAAAACGACAGACCGAAAGGGTCAAGGTCCAAAGATAAAGGGAAAAAAGTGTTCAAACCGAAAGAGTAGTATAATTAATGTTTTGTAATTATTGTATTTAAGGTATATAATTTTTTGTAATAAATATGTAATAGAATGGTGGAAGGTTATGACTTAAAAATGGAGATTACTATATAATGTATATAATAGACTAGTTAAATTAATAATCTTATTAGTAAATGGGATTAATGTTATTAGATAGTGAGGAAGAAATCCGTTGTAGTGAGTACACGAATTTGAGGGCGTCACAATACCAGCATATAGTGGCACACCTCCTACGTGTATAAATTATATGAGATAAAGTAAAATTTAAAAGATTAAATAAAAAATATAAAAAAAATAACAAAAAAAAAATAACAATATAATTAAAGTTATACTTGTTGGTTTGAATAAACTATACCATATATTCAATCAAATTGATGTAACCATCAGCAGTAGACATAAATCATACTTAAAAAATTTTAACAAACCAAATTTTAAGATCTATCTTATGCGATACTTATTAATTGAGTAAGGATAAAAGATTATACCTTTGTAGACAACTAACTTTTGATCAGCTACGAGTTTACCTTTTAAATCCTTTGCATTTTTTGAATATAATCCACGGATCAACGTTAGCTATCCAAGTGTGCATCCTCTAAATGTGATCCACCAAAAGAATATAGGTAAGTAGATTTTAGATTTAACAAGATCTTGGGTGGCTAGTCCTAATTCTCTCTCTCTCTCTAATTCTCTTAGATGTAGAGAATTATAAAGTGTTCTATAATACTCCCAACTTGTGTAATCCTTGTTTATAATAAGGACCTCCTTATTTATAGACTTGGTCAACTCTCCTAAACTCTTTAGGAATATGATTTTAGTTTAATTCTCAATCTAATTAGAAACCAAATTATTTATTATAATAATTACAATTCTTAAACCATTTAAGAACTTAATTACTTATAATAATACTTATACTTATTAATTAATTTCTAAACCATGTAGGAACTAAATACTACTACTACTACTACTACTAATAATAATAATAATAATAAGACTATTCTTATTAATTTATAATTAGTATTTTTAAAATTGTAAGACCCCGACTTTTATGAAATATAAATTTAATTTTTCTTTAGATATTTTTTTTTCTGAAACGGTGAGTGAATAAATTTGAATAAATTGACAAAAGTTAAAATAAATAAAAAAGTTTTGTGTAAATTTTATTTTATCGAAGAATATTCGTTTTGTCGGGGAATATTCGTTCTTTCAGGAAATATTTGATTCGTACAACAGCGCTGAAATAACAAAATATTAGTGGACCCCCATAACGAAATATTGTCAGATATAGAAAACGACATAAGTAACCTTTTTAAATAAAAAGGTCAACGATACTATCACTTTTAACTGTTAAAATAACTGGTGGTAAAAAAATAGTAGAACACGGTATTGTACAGTAATATACAGTATTGCACAGTATCACATGGTATGACACAGTGTTTCATATTATTGAACTGATAAAGTAACTATTGTACAATATGACTTTATTGAACCAATCATTGTCACATGCACAATAATTCATATCATTGAATTGATAATTGTCACAGTAGCATATGCACAGTAATTTACATTATCGAATCAATAATTGTCAGTACACAGTAACATGCTCTTTCTTTTACTTATTTTCTGTATTATTGTTATTTCTATTATGATGTTGATTAAACTGTTGTTAGTTGATTTTTTTTGCTTGTATTATGAGTATCTAACTCAGAAAGTCAACTATACTGCATTTATAACAATTGATTATAATAATGAATAATTATGAATAATTGGTGAATTATTGTTAAAATAATTTATAAGGTTATTTGTTTTATATACTTTATATTAAATTAATTATTTTATATATAAAGTTAATTAATTTATATATAAAGTCAATTGATTTATATAAAGTTGATTATTTTATAAATAAAGTTAATTATTTTATATATAAAGTTAATTGATTTATATATAAAGTTAATTATTTTATATATAGAGTTAATTGATTTGTGTAAAGTTAATTATTTTATATGTTAAGTTAATTGATTTATATAAAGTTAGTTGCTTTATATATAAAGTTAATTATCTTATTAAATGAATGATATAGATTAAAGAAAATCTGAAATGAATGTTATAGATTAAAGATAATGTAATAATTATAGAATTTGAAATGAACGGTGTAGATTAAAGATGATCTTTAAATGAATGGTTTAGATTAAAGAAATCTTTAAAAATGAAATGAGTGGTATGGATTAAACATTATCTTATAATATACGGTTTGAATTCAATTAGAAAATCTTGGATTATGATAAGATTTTTGGCTATAAATAGAGGTTTTAACTGAAGAATTTTTCATAAACTTTCTTGCTTATTCTTTCTTTCACTCTCAAAATATTACTTTGTGTAAGTTCTTTTTGAGTGTGCTAAAACTATCTTGAGTATTTGTGAAGATGTGTAAGTGTACGAGTACTGTTCAAGTAAGTTTTTTTTAATAAAAGTTATATAAACAACCACACACATCACGCGGTGTTTATAAATCTTCTTTTAGAAGACTCTTCATATATAAGATTCATTTTGAAAAGCTTCATCTGGAAGATAATTTTTAAAATATTATTTTCTTTCAAAAACTATATTGAAGTTATTCTGTTATATTCTATCAAATCACTTTTGATGATTTCATACGAATTTGTATACACCATGAAATTATATGTAGTTGTAAGACCCCGACATTTATGAAATACAAATTTAAATTTTCTTTATATATTTTCTTCCGAAAACGGTAAATGAATAAATTGACAAAAGTAAAAATTAAGAAATATTGGTACAAATTTTATCTTGTCGGGAATATATTCGTTTGGTCGGGAAATATTCGTTCTGTCGAAAAATATTTGATTCGTACAACAGCGTCGAAATAACTAAATATTGGTGGACCCCCACAACAAATTAATGTTGGATATAGAAAATGACATACGTAACCTTTCTAAAATAAATATAGTCAACGATACTATCACTTTTAACTGTTAAAATACCCGGTAGTAAAGAAATAGTAACATGCGGTATTATATAGTAACACACAGTATTGCACAGTAGCACACGGTATTTTACAGTAGCACACGGTATTGCACAGTGTTTCATATTATTGAACTAATAAAGTGACTATTCTACTATATTGACTTTATTGAACTAATAATTGTCACATGCGTAATAATTAATATTATTGAGCTGATAATTGTCACAGTAGCATATGCATAATAATTCATATTACTGAATCAATAATTGTCATTACACAGTAACGTGTTATTTTCTTTTTTATTTTCAGCATTATTGTTATCTCTTTTATGATGTTGATTAAACTGTTGTATTCTATTAGTAGTTGATTTTTCTGCTTATCTAACTCATAAAGCCAACTACACTGCATTTATAGCAATTAGTCATAATAATGAATAATTGTAAATTATTGTTGAATAATTGTATTGATAAAATTATTTGTTTTTATTATAATAAATTATATAAAATTATTCATTTTTATTATAATAATTTATATAAAGTTAATTACTTTATATAAATTATGTAAAGTAAATTATTTTATTATGATAAATTATATAAAGTTATTTGTTTTTATATATAAAGTTAGTTGATTTATATAAAGTTAGTTGTTTTATATATAAAGTTAATTGAGTATAGATTAAAGGAGATCTGAAATGAATGATATAGATTAAAGATAATGTAATAATTATAGAATTAAAATGAATGGTGTAGATTAAAGATGATATTTAAATGAATGGTTTAGATTAAGAAATTCTTAAAAGATGAGATGAGTGGTATGGATTAAACATTATCTTGAAATATACGGTTTTGATTAAATTAGAAAATCTTGATTTATGATAAGATTTTTGGCTATAAATAGAGGCCTTAACTTAAGGATTTTTCATAAAAACTTCCTTGCTTATTCTTTCTTTCACTCTCTAAATATTATTTTGTGTAAGTTTTCTTTGAGTGTGCTAAAGTCATCTTGAGTATTTGTGAAAATCTGTAAATGTACGAGTACTGTTCAAGTAAGTCTTTTTATAAAGGTTATATAAGCAACCACACACGTCATACGGTATTTATAAATCTTCATTTAGAAGATTTATTTTGAAAAACTTCATTTGAAAGATTTATTTTGAAATATTATTTTCTTTCAAAAACTATACTGAAGTTATTCTACTTTATTCTATCAAATCACTTTTGATGATTTCATACGAATTTGTATACACTATGAAATTATATGTGGTAGTTACTAATTAAATTATAAATATATAAGTTGATCAACTTCATATCCAGTGACGTGTTAAGGTAAGGGGTATTATTCTTTTCATACTCTTAACTTACTATGGTAAGTACTATGTAGTAAAGTTTTCTGAAATGATTATATGTTCCTTAATAGTTTGCGTTTCATCTAATATCATTTCAATTGAACCTTCTTATTTTTCTAAATCTTTCAATTGAACTTTAACCGTTATTTTGAATTGTGGATTTCGAATATCGTTCTTGAATTTGAGTCCACATCATGTTGATAATTTGGACATTATTTGAATATGTACAAAGTAAAATCATAAACTTTCGATATTTATTGATCATCCTGTTTCTTCTGTTCATCATTTATATCACTATTGTTATTCTAATAATCAAGAATCATTTTGTTATGAATATCTGTGGCCTGGGATACAAATGATAGGATAAAAGCGATATAATCATTATGTGTCTTTTAGGGCACATGGTGAATGTTCTCTTTGGCCTTGGGCAAAGAAGAACTGTTGTTTGGTATGATTATGACCAAAGGCTGAAGACTGGTATAATCATGACCATTGGTGTTATATTTGAATATCTTTGGCCCATAATGCAAAGATGAATTGTTGGCTTGCATGATTATGATCAGGAACTGTGAATTTATATCATCATGACCAGTGGTGATTAAGATAATAAAAGTTGATGATATTTTTTTTAAAAAGAGATGCTAGTGGACATCATAGTCTACATGATTCTTCTAATGGATTGCTCATTCCTCTGCTATTATTGATCTAAAACTTGTTACTTATTATATTCTATCAAGAACTCAACTGTTAAAGGCTAATGATAATTTATTCATTGTTATCTTAGTCATGATATTTCTTACTAGGTTATTTGATCTCACCCTTTTTTTTCATTATTCTTCAGGAAATGAGAGAATAGCGGGGTCTAGCCGGGGAATGGAGTAAAGGTCCGAAAAATAGCTGTAGTAGTCTTCACATATTGTATATAGTGTGGCAATAATAATGAAGACTTAGTTGTGTATTATTGAGTTCTGTATTTCTGTTCTATGTACTATTTGTTTTAGTTACCGTGTATTTTATAACGTCTCAAATTGGGCTATGTAGGCCCAGATTTGGGGGCATCACAGTAGTAGTTACTAATTAAATTATAAATACATAGGTTGATCAACTTCATTTAAATCATTATCCAATCACTTGTTAAGGTAAGAGGTATCATTCTTTTCATACCCTTAACTTACTATGGTAAGTACTATTTGATAAAGTTTTCTGAAATGGTTATATATTTCTTAATAGTTTGCGC
Source organism: Hedera helix (assembly GCA_947179155.2). Lineage (NCBI taxonomy): Eukaryota > Viridiplantae > Streptophyta > Magnoliopsida > Apiales > Araliaceae > Hedera > Hedera helix. Next base: position 42,333,038 of record OX359274.1, read on the forward strand.
TTCATCTAATATCATTTCAATTGAACCCTACTATTTTTCTAAATCTTTTTATAGAACTATAACTATTATTCGGAACTGTAGAACTTGAATATCATTTTCGAATTTCACTTCATATTATGTTGACAATTTGGACATTATTTGACTCAAGACAAAGTATCATATTATTATATTCATCATTTATATCTATGTTATTATTTTATTCATCAAAAATTAAGTTGTTGTGAATATCTGTGGTCTGGGACATAAATGATAGGATAAGGCGATATAATTGTTGCACAAATGATATGATAAAGGCGATATAATAGGTTAAAGGATATATCTGTTGGGTATCTTTTAGGGCACGTGGTGAATGTTCTCTTTGGCCTGGGGTAAATAAGAACTGTTGTTTGGTATGATTATGACCAAATGCTAAGGACTGGTATGATCATGACGATTATTGTTATTTTTGAATATCTTTGGCCCGTAGTGTAAAAATGAACTGTTGACTTGCATGATTATGATCAGAAACTGTGAATTTATATTATCATGACCAGTGGTGTTTAGGATGATAAAAATTGATGATATTTTTCTTAAAAAGAGAAGCTATATCATTGTCGACGCTGGGAAATCGTTTCGTTTTATAATAAATCCCTTTCCAACTTTAGCCTTTTGGATTAAGATGTGATTTTTCGGAAAATGGTCGGCTTTAATGTCGACGGGGTTTGAAAGGTTGATTTTATGATGAACCAATTAACCAGAGCCGCCAGTTGGTATATTTAAAATGGATGTACCAACTCATCCGACTTTTATTTTCGTAATCGCAGGCTTATATGTGACTCCGAATTAATTGATCTGCGAATCGAGATTCATAGAGTTCGGGGGCTTGCTTAAGCGAGGGGAAGGTGTTAGGCACCCCCCAACTTCCGTGAAACACGGTTACCGCAATCTTGATGTTTTCCTATCCTTTTGAACTCCTAAAACGTGTGTGTGTGTGTGTGCGTGCGTGTGTGCCTAAATATTTGTTGTGATGAGAAAACTTGCTTTGATTATTTTTGGAGAAGACGTGCTTTATTTAATGAGTGTTTTGAAATGTCTTTTGACCCAAATGACAAGGCTTTGTTTTCTAATAAACATTGATTTTAAGTTTGAAAATGATGGGATTTTTATTATGTGTCGTTTTCAGAAAATAAGAGTTTTTAAACTTTTGTCAAATAAGAATCGAGACTATTCATTGTCTTCTAACAGTAAAGTCAAAATAAAAATGAAGACAACTTCTAGAAGCTCTTTAACCCTATGCACCAAAGTTTAATGAAAACGTTTGTCTATTTTTTATGAAATCATTTTTTATGATATTTCAAAACCGCTTGTAGCCTTTTCGCCAAATAGGGATCGACGTTTACTAAAAAACTCAATTTTTAACCTCGTGATTTCTAATATCCTAATTTGATCACTTTTTAAAAATCTTGGTCGTTTGCCTTACTTTGAAAAACCGTTTTTCGTGTCGCCAATCTAACCAAACAGACAAAACCGTGTCGGGGCTATTCATGGGCATGTAAGCCATCTAAATATCCCCAAACACCCACAATCACATATTTTTACTATTATGGGGCCTTCAACCCGACTACGGTTCGGTATCGCTTTAAGGCTCAATATTTACATATATACAAAATAGACCCTTGCAATGATTACATACACCCAAATTTGTCCATCATCGGGATTTGATCACGAGAATCTCCTCCCTAGACTCACAATCACCCAAATCACTGCACGAACATACCAAGACAAGTTAAACCATACTGGACTTGTTACTATGCAACGCGAATCAAAAATCACAAGCTAAACACTACGAACTATTCATTATCGCAATAAACTGCATATCACCGTACGGATGCCATCGGGACATTAGGAGGAAATTACGTTCCGATGGAACCCTCGCTAATGATCCCTAATCCACGGATCCTCAACAATACACCACAATATTATATCCAAGACAACTCAACAATCAACGATTATAACAATAACATAAGTTAAACTTTAAAGAAAAACACCATTTTCACCTTGCAATACGCCAACAAACGTTTTGTATTTCACTACTTGAATAAAACCACAAGAAAGCTAAATCAATCGAGCAACAATTAACAATTTCTCACTCAAATTTAATCCACCCGAGCCCCTCTCTCACTTCACGCCACTTTCTCTCTCTAGATTAGGAAAATTTGCTTCTTCTTGCTTCTGCAGATCAAAAATGGCGTTGTATAGGTGATTGAAGGCAGCCGCAGGTGCATCTGAGGCTGCCTGCTGTGGCCGCCCACGCCGAATCCTCGGCTGTCGGGTTGTCTCCTCGAGCCGTGCAAATGTCACACTTGTTGGTGGCCGCAGGTGCACCTGCGGCTGCCCAGCTTGCTTTTCTTGATTTTCGTGCCACGCAGTCTTAAATCGTCAATTTCTACTGTATTATTTTGGAAGGCTGTTACCTGACTATCGTCGATCCCCCGACTATCGTAAGCGTAGTGGCCATTAGTCGTCCTTTGTGATCAAATCAGGTTCTTTCTGGATCAGCTGTTTGCCTTGTCTCAAGTAACCTGATGCTCGTTGTTCGTTGGGGCGGCTTTGACCGTAAGTTGTTGGGGTGGCTTCGTGTTGGGGTCCACCTTCCTTTTCGCATGTCGGGTCAAGTGACGATTTTGCCCTCCTGCCAGGGTTAGTAGAGAAGTGCAAAATTTGGGTGTCTACAATCATAGTATACATGATTCTCCTAATGGATTGCTCATTCCGCTGCTATTATTAATCTAAAACTTGTTATTTATTATATTCTATCAAGAACTCAACTGTTGAAAGCTAATGATAATTTACTCATTGTTATCTTAGTTATGATATTTTTTTACCGGGCTATTTGAGCTCACCCTTTCTTTTTTGTTCAATTGTTCTTTAGGAAATAAAGGAATAGCTGGGTCTAGCCGGAAAATTGACTGAAGGTCCGAGAGATAGCTATAATAGTCTTCACATGTTGAATATAGTGTGGTAATAATAGTGAAGGCTTAGTTGTGTATTATTGAGTTATGTATTTTTGTTCTATATACTATTTGTATTAGTTACCGTGTATTTTTGGCGTCTCAGATTGCGCTATGTAGGCCCAGATTTTGGGGCGTCACATTTGATATCCGAGCTTAGGGATATGATCTTTAATGGATATCTAGGGTAGAAGTTGGAGGAGAGAAACGAATAGATTATGTCACTAGTGTATCCTACATAAATTAAATTTTGTTATCTAATGATTTGACTTGAATATGGGGACAGAAAATGACGAGTCAGTTTTTTTAACTAAACTTTATCTTATGACCGCAGTTTAGAATGACTTCTAAAAATCAAGAAATGAACTATCCACTGCCTGAGACAAATGTAGCTAAAAATCAGGAAGCTACAAATATTCCTCTTACAGCTTTTGAAAATAATGTTGTTAATCATGCAAATCAAGATGATTTCTTTAAAAACTTCATACAATTTATCCAAAATTAGGCGAGTGGAGGTCTTATCGGTGGAAACGCTGATAATTCAAGGATTATCACCGTTAAATAATTTAAAGAGTTGGGACCACTTGATTTTTTTGGGAAGCCTGACCCACTCAAGGGAAAAGTGTGGCTGAACGGACGACAAAAATATTTGATATCCTGCGATATGCAGGTGATCAGAAGGTGCCATTTGACACCTTCATGTTACGAGGAGAGACAGACTATTGGTGGGAAGCGGTAAAACGTATCTATCATTCGACACTCGAGATGTCTTGGGTAGAATTTCAAGAGCTGTTTAACGAAAAATACTTTTCAAAAAGTATTCGCCATATGAAAGATGTGACACCCCCAAATCTGGGCCCATACAGCTCAAACTTGAGTTGTCAAAAGACTACAACAAAATTATTACAAAGTAGAACAACATTCAACAATACAGTGTATAATAATACACAACTAAGTCTTCACTATTATTATCACACTATTTTACAACGCGTGAAGACTACGACAGCTATCCCTCAGACTCTCACTCTATTCCTCGGCTAGACCCAACTACGTTCCCATCTCCTGTTGAAAAACAATGGAACAAAAAAAAGGGTGAGCTCAAATAGCCCAGTAAAGAATATCATGACTAAGATAATGACGAATAAATTATCATTAGTCTTCAACAGTTGAGTTCTTGATAGAATACAATAGACTACAAGGTTTATATCAAAAACTGCAGTTAAATTCTTGAACAACGTTCAGATCAATAATAGCAGCGGAATGAGCAATCTATTAGAAGAATAAAGCAGACTATAATTTCCACTCGGTTCTCTTTTTAGGAAAAACATCATCAACTTTTATCATCTGAAATATTATTAGTCAAGATAATACAATTTCACAGTTCCTGATCATAATCATGCAGATCAACAGTTCATCTTTGCACTACGGGTCAAAGACATTCAATATAACACCAACGGTCATGATTATACCAGATTCAGCCTTTGGTAATAATCATACCAAACAACAGTTCATCTTTGCACTACGGGCCAAAGAGAACATTCACTACGTGCCATAAAAGACACCGAACAGATGTATCGCCTTTAACCTATTATATCGCCTTTAACCTATCATCTGTTCAACAATTATATCGCATCTGTGCCCCCGGCCACAGATATTCACAACAACTTGATTTTGGATGATTAGAATGATATAAATGATGAACAGAAGAAACATGATAAACAATAAGTATCAGAAGTTTACTTTGTACAGATTCAAATAATGTCCAAATTGTCAACATGATGTGGAGTGAAATTTAAAAATGATATTCAAGATCCACAGTTCAGAATAACGGTTACAGTTCAATAGAAAGGTTCACGTAAATAGGATGGTTCAATTGAAATGATGAAGTGCAACTATTATGGAACATATAATATTTTCAGGAATTATAGAAGCAATAGTTCCATAATAAGTTTCGATTTAGGTGTATGAAAGAAAATAATATCCCTTACCGTAGCAGGTTTGATTAACAAAAGGTGAAGGAAATTAATATCCCTTACCATAGTAAGTTTGAATAATGGAAGATGAAAAAGATAGTATCCCTTATGAGTATAAATGAAAATAATATCACTTACGAATATGAAAGAAAATGATATTATAAACGAATATGCAATAAAAGTGTCATGTGATAATTCGTGTAGACAAATTATTTCCACTAGAGACAAATAAGAAATGAATACAAAGAGTAATTCACCAAACATGCGGTAATCTGCGCAGTCAGGTTATTCAATAAGGAATGAATACGAAAGGTTATTCACCAACAGGCGCTAATCCGCGCCGTAAGGTTATTCCCATAATTTAATAAAAATTGAATACGAAGAGTTATTCACCAAACAGGCGGTAATCCGCGCAGTAAGGTTATTCTCAGAGATTAATAAGGAATGAATACGAATGGTTATTCACCAACAGGCGGTACTCCGCACCGTAAGGTTATTCCCACAAATTAATACATGGAAATAAATGGCACATCTTATGAGTAAGAAAGAAACGATATTATTTTAGAGAATCAAATAATGATAATCCCTTACCGTAGTAAGTTTAAATAATAGAATATGAAAGAAGATGATATTCCTTACCTTAACACGTGACTGGATATTGATTTAAATGAGGTTGATTAAGTAGAACGGTACTCGTACACTTATGAATCTTCACAAATACTCAAGATAACTTAAGCACACTTAGAGAAAATTTTCACAAGAAGTTTTTAGAGAGAAAAAGAAAGAACAAGTAAGAAAGTTTATGAAAAATCCTTAAGTTAAGGCCTCTATTTAGAGCCAAAAATCTTATCATAACCAAGATTTCCTAATTTAATCCAAACCGTTCATTTCAAGATAATGTTTAATCCATACCATTCATTTCATCTTTTAAGATTTCTTTAATCTAAACCATTCATTTAAAGATCATCTTTTAATCTACACCATCCATTTCAAATTCTATATTATTTTTAAACTATACCATTCATTTTATCTTTTAAGATTTCCTTAATTTAAACCATTCATTTAAAGATCATCTTTTAATCTACATCATCCATTTCAAATTATATATTATCTTTAATCTATACCATTCATTTTATATCACCTAACTTTATATTATAAACAAATAACTTTATCAATTCAATTATTCAACAATAATTCACACTTATTAATTATTATGACTAATTATTATAAATACAGTGTAGTTGTCTTTCTGAGTTAGATATCAAGTTAATTAATTAATGAAATACAACTGTTTAAATAACACCATAATAGAGATAACAATAATGCAGAAAGTATGTAAAAAAAAATTACGTTACTGTGTCATGACAATTATTGATTCAATAATGTGAATTACTGTGCATATGCTACTGTGAGAATTATCAGTTTAATAATATGAATTATTGTGCATGTGATAATAAAGTCAAATATTGTACGATAACCACTTTATCAGTTTAATAATACGAAACACTATGCAATGACGTGTGCTACTGTGCAATACTGTGTGCTACTATGCAATACCGTATGTTACTTGTAATACCGTATATTACTATTCTTTTACCACCGGATATTTTAACAATTAAAAGTGATAGTACTATTGACCATTTAAAAATTGTTTATGTCATTTTCTATATCCGACAATTATTCTTTGTGGGGTCCACCAATGATTGGTTCGTACGGCGCCGTCGTACGAATATTCCCCGACAGAACGAATATTCCCCGACCAAACGAATATTGTCCGACATAATATAATTTACACATAACATCCTTAACTTTTAACTTTATCAATTTAACCACTTAATGTTTCATAAAAATATATATGAAGAAAAATTAAATTTTATATTTTATAAAATTCGGGGTCTTACAACATCCCCTTCTTATGAAATTTCGTCCCCGAAATTGACGTACCTGGCATATCGAAGAGGTAAGGATACTTAGATTTCATCTCAGATTCTAGCTCCCAGGTCATTTTCTCAGTATCTTGGTTCCTCCATAAAACCTTAACTTGAGGTATAACCTTTGAGCGTAGGATCTGCTCCTTCTTATCTAGGATCTTAACAGGTACCTCCTCGTACGTTAAATCCTCTGCTATAACGTCTGGTTCTAATTCAATGACGTGGTTTGGGTCCTTCACATATTTACGTAACATAGATATGTGAAAAACGTTATGAATGCGAGACATACTTGGTGGTAGGGCTAGTCTATAGGCTACGGTTCCTATTCGATCGAGGATTTCAAATGGACCAATAAATCGAGGGTTGAGCTTTCCTTTCTTTCCGAATCTCGTAACCCCTTTCCATGGAGAAACACGTAAGAATACATGATCTCCGACGTTGAAACTTTCGTCTCTCCGATGAAGATCAGCATAACTCTTTTGTCGTTCTTGTGCGGTCTGTATTCCTAATTAATTTATCATGCAAATTTAAACAATCAAGCCATTGAAATCTATAACTGTCATTTTTAGCCATAAAGTCATTCGTTTATTGAAAAACAGATGTCAGGCCTTTTAAGCTCATGTCACTGATTTGAACAAAAATATGTCAAACTTGAATTATATTTGTATTGTTAATAAGTTTTCTGATGTTTTCCCGATGAACTTCCTGGCTTACTCCTAAGCGGGAAAATTGAATTCTGTATTGATCTTGAACCCGGTACTAAGCCTATTTCTAAAACCCCATACTGAATGGCTCCTATTGAACTTTAAGAGTTAAAGGTCCAACTACAGGAATTGTTAGATACTGGTCTCATTCGTCCGAGTGTATCGCCTTGGGGTGCCCCTGTTCTTTTTGTCAAGAAAAAGGACGGGAGTATGAGATTGTGCATTGACTACCAAGAATTGAATCATGTCACCATAAAAAACAGGTACTCGTTACCTCGAATTGATGACATGTTTGATCAATTGCAGGGTGCTTAACATTTCTCAAAGATTGATCTTCATTCTAGATATCATCAGTTAAAAATTAAAGCTGATGGCATTCTAAAAACTGTTTTTAGAACTCGTTACGGGCATTATGAATTCTTAGTCATGCCTTTTAGACTAACCAGCGCTCTTACAACTTTTATGGATATGATGAACCGGATATTCAAGGAATATTTGGATCATTTTCTAATTATCTTGATTAATGACATTCTCATATACTCTAAGAGTCGTGAGGATCATGAACAACACCTGAGATTAATACTCTAAAAACTACGTGAGAACAAGTTGTATGCCAAGCTGAAAAAGTGTGAGTTTTGGCTTGAAGAAGTCACATTCCTTGGGCATGTGATTTTCAGTCAGGGAATATTAGTTGAACCTGCAAAGATTGAAGTAATATTAAATTTTGAACAACCTCGGTCAGTAACTGAAGTCTGAAGTCTTCTGGGCTTAGCCGGTTATTATCGAAGATTCGTAGAAGGATTTTTTCGAATTATCACTCCATTAACTCAGTTGACTTGGAAAGAACCAAATTCGTATGGAATGAGGGATGCAAGAAAAGTTTTAAAGAGTTTAAGAAGAGACTTATTTCAGCTCCTGTTCTGACCATACCATCAGGATTGAGAGAATTTGTTATTTATAGCGATGCTTTAGGTAAAGGTATAGGTTGTGTACTTATACAACATGGAAAAGTTATAGCCTATGTCTCTTGACAACTCAGATATTATGAGAAAAATTATCCTACTTATGATTTAGAGTTGGCAACGGTCGTTTTCGCATTGAAGATTTGGAGACACTACTTATACGGAGAAAAAGTGAAAATCTTCACAAATCGCAAAAGCATCAAATATTTCTTCACCCAGAAGAAACTTAACATGCGGTAATGACAATGGCTTGAGCTGTTAAGGGATTACGACCACACTATCCAATATCACCCAGGAAAAGCAAACGTTATAGCTGACGCATTAAGCAGAAGATCTTATGCGAGCGCAAGTGCAATGCTGACTACGCAAAAATGCATTTTGTACGACTTACAATAGATGGAGATAGAATTAAAGACACTAGGGACCCACATAAAGATTGCGCACGTACAAGTAGAATCGGCTTTAATCGATAAAATTAAAGTTGCTCAAGCAACTGATCCAAAAATAATGAACATGTTGAAGAAAGTACAAGAATGTGCTATTTCGAAAGCAAGAATCAATGAGAAATGAATACTTCGAGTTAACTCTCGACTCTGTGTTCCTAACGACCTTGAATTAAAGCATAAAATCATGATGAAGGCACATAACACACCGTTTGCAATCCACCCGGAAATTACCAAAATGTATCATGACATTCAACACACATTTTGGTGGAACAATATGAAGAGGGAGATTGCAAAGTTTATCTCAAGATACTTAACTTGTCAACGTGTCAAGACAGAGCATCAGGTGTCTAAGGGTCCATTGCAATCACTCGAAGTTTCAGAATAGAAGTGAAAACACATCACTATGGACTTCGTGTAAGACCCCGAATTTTATGAAATATAAAATTTAATTTTTCTTCATATATTTTTTTTTTATGAAACAATAAGTGGTTAAATTGATGAAATTGAAAGTTAAGGATGTTATGTGCAAATTTTATTTTGTCGGACAATATTCGTTTTGTCAGGGAATATTCGGGCCGTACGACGGCGCCGAAATAACTAATTATTGGTGGACCCCACAACGGAATATTTGTCGGATATAGAAAACGACAGAAGTAACATTTTTAAATAAAAATAGTCAACGGTGTTAACTGTTAAAATACCGGTGATAAAAAAATAGTAGCATACGGTAATTTATGGTATTTTACTGTAGCACGCGGTACTCTACAGTAGCACACGGTATTGCACAGTGTCTCATATTATTGGTCTGATAATTGACACCGTAACTGTTACGCATCATTTCATCGATGATTGTCACTACATAATATTTTATATTATCAATTCAATAATTATTGTTACACAGTATTTTGCATTATTGATTTAATAATTGTCATTACACTGTATTTCATATCATTGACTAATAATTGTTGGTGCACTGTAGTTAAAATTATTGAACCTAATAATTGTCACAGTAGCAAAACCCCTATAATTTATATTATTAAATTAATATTGATTTGTAACGTGTTTCTTACATTATTGTTAAATTATTGTTGTAGCATTATTTTATTTTATATGTTGGACCCACAGGAAGAAAAATAAATTTAAAATAAATAAATAAATAAATAAAATTAATTAATTAATTATTATGTGAAGAGTAACATGTGGACCCTATGTGGGGGCCACATGAGAAATGCTTGCTAAAAGGAAGGAAAGAAAGAGAAAAGCAGCCAGGCGGCTGCTCCTGCGTTTCAACACTAGTGTGCTCACCAACCGCGCATAGTAAGACTTTTCTATAAGAAAAATAGCTTGTTCAGCTGAATAGAAAAATCACACCTAAAACATAAAAATTTTCTATAAGAATTTTATGAGTTTTCTCTGAGAATAGTAAGACTATTTTGAGTGTTTGAAAGCCAAAAGGAGTGTAGAAATTTTTCAAGTAAGTCTTTTATTAAAGAGTAGTAATTTCATAAATTCCTATTTTTCACGGTATTCACAAATCTTCCTTTAGAAGACTCTTCTTTGAGAAGATTCATTTTTAAAAGCTTTCTTTGGAAGATTTATTTTGGAATATTATTTTAAAAACTATTTTAAAGTAGTTATATTATACTACAAAAATTATGTTAAATATATATAATTTTGATAGTTCATATTATACGAGTTATCATACACTTTGAAATTTATATGTAGTAATTACTAATTTTATTATAAATATATATAGGTTGATCAACCTCATTTAAATCAATATCCAGTCACGTGTTAAGGTAAGGAATGTCATTTTTTTTTTAATATCATCTTCTTTCATATTCTATTATTTAAACTTACCACGGTAAGGGATTATCATTCTTTGATTCTCGAAAATAATATCGTTTCTTTCTTGTGCCATTTATTTCCATGTATTAAATTGTGGGAATAACCTTACGGCGCGGATTACCGCCTGTTGGTGAACAACCTTTTGTATTCATTCCTTATTAATCTCTGAGAATAACCTTACTGCGTGGATTACCGCCTGTTTGGTGAATAACTCTTCGTATTCAATTTTTATTAAATTATGGGAATAACCTTACGACGCGGATTACTGCCTGTTGGTGAATAACATTTCGTATTCATTCCTTATTAATCTCTGAGAATAACCTGACTACGCGGATTACCACATGTTTGGTGAATTACTCTTCGTATTCATTTATTACTCTTCTCTTGTTGGTAAAGTTTCCTGAAATGAATATATATTCTTTAATAGTTTGCGCTTCATCTAATATCATTTCAACTGAACCTTCCTATTTTTCTAAATCTTTCTATTGAACCTTAATTGTTATTCTGAACTGTGGATCTTAAATATCATTCTTGAATTTTAGTCCACATCATGTTGGCAATTTGGATATTATTTGAATCTGCACAAAGAAAAATCATAAATTTTTGATATTTATTGATCATACTGTTTCTTCTGATTCATCATCTATATCACGGTGGTTATTCTAATCATCAAGAACCATGGCGTTGTGAATATCTGTGGCCTGGGGCACAGTTGATAGGATAAAGGCGATATAATTATTGTGTCTTTTAGAGCACGTGGTGAATATTCTCTTTGGCCTGGGACAAAGATGAACTGTTGTTGGTATGATTATGACCAAAGGCTGAAAACTGGTATAATCATTACCGTTGGTGTTATATTTGAATATCTTTGGCTCGTAATGCAAAGATGAACTATTGACTGGCATGACTATAATCAAGAACTGGAAATTTATATTATCATGACCAGTGGTGTTTAAGATGATAAAAATTGATGATGTTTTTCCTAAAAATAGAAGCGAGTGGACATTATAGTCTGCATTATTCTTCTAATAGATTGCTCTTTCCGCTGCTATTATTGATACAAAGTTTATTATTTATTATATTCAATTAAGAACTCATCTGTTGAAGGCTAATGATAATTTATTTGTCATTATCTTAGTCATGATATTTCTTACTGGGCTATTTGAGCTCGCCCTTTCTTTTGTTTCATTGTTTTTCAAAAAATGAGAGAGTAGCCGGGTCTAGCAGGGGAATGGAGTGACGGTCCGAGTGATAGCTATTGTAGTGTTGTATACAGTGTGGCAATAATAGTGAAGACCTAGTTGTGTATTATTGAGTTTGTATTTCTGTTCTATGTACTATTTGTATTAGAAAATATGTATTTTATGGCGTCTCAAAGTTTATAAAGGCTTTAATGCGATGTGGGTTATCGTAGATAGATTGACCAAGTCCGCTCATTTCTTGCCTATAAATGAAAACTTTTCATTTGAGCGTTTTGCCGGTATGTACGTAAATGATATTTTAAGATTGTATGGCATGCCAGTTTTCATAGTTTCTGATCGAGATCCTAGATTTACTTCACGCTTTTGGATCGGTTTACAAAAAGTTATGGGTATCGAGCTACGATTTAGTTCTGCATACCATTCTCAAATGGACGAAAAATCTAAAAGGACGATCTAGACACTCGAAAATCTTTTAAGACTTTGCGTACTAGACTTCAAGGGAAGTTGGGACAAGTACTTGTCATTGGTTGAATTCTCCTATAACAACAGTTACCAAGTTAGCATAGACATAGCTCCATTTGAGACCTTGTATGGACGAAAGTGTCGCTCTCCAATATATTGGAATGAGGTAGGAGAAACAAAATTGTTAGGACCCGAGTTGATACTCTTAACAACAGAAAAGATCCGAATAATTCGACAATGAATACAAACCGCACAAGAATGACAAAAGAATTATGTTGATCTTCATCGAAGGAATGAAGGTTTCAATGTCAGAGACCATGTATTCTTACGTGTTTCTCTATGAAAAAGAGTTATGAGATTAGAAAAAAGAGGAAAACTCAACCCTTAATTTATTGGCCCATTTGAAATTCTAGACCGGGTAGGATCTGTAGCCTATAGACTAGTCTTACCACCAAGCATATCTCGTATTCATAACGTTTTTCACATATTCATGCTAAGTAAATATGTGAAGGATTCGAATCACATCATTGAGTTAGAGTCAGACGTTATAACAGAGAATTTAACGTACGAGAAGGTACCTGTCAAGATCATAGATAAGAAAGAGCAGATTCTAAGCTCAAGTCAAGGTCTTATGGAGGAACCAAGATACTGAGGAAATGACCTGAGCTAGAATCTGAAATGAAATTTAAGTATCCTTACCTCTTCGAAATACCAGGTACGTCAATTTTGGGGACAAAATTTCATAAGTAGTAGAGGTTGTAAGACCCCGACTTTTATGAAATACAAATTTAATTTTTCTTTATATATTTTCTTATAAAACAGTGCATGAATAAATTGACAAAAGTTAAAAAAAAAAGTTGTGTAAATTTTATCTTGTCGAAAAATATTCATTTTATCAGGGAATATTCGTTCTGTCGGATAATATTCGATTCGTACGACGACGCTGAAATAACAAAATATTGGTGGACCCCCACAATGAAATATTATCGGATATAAAAAATGACATAAGTAACATTTTTTAAATAAAAATGGTCAATGACACTCTCACTTTTAACTGTTAAAATAACCGGCGGTAAAAGAATAGTAGAACACGGTATTACATAGTAACATATGATATTGCACAATATCACATGGTATGACACAGTGTTTCATATTATTAAACTGATAAAGTAGTTATTGTACAATATTGACTTTATTGAACCAATAATTGTCGCATGCACAATAATTCATATTATTGAACTAATAATTGTCATAGTAGCACATGCACAGTAATTTACATTACTGAATCAATAATTGTCAGTACACAGTAACGTGCTCTTTCTTTTACTTATTTTCTGTACTATTATTATCTCTATTATAATGTTAATTAAACTGTTGTTAGTTATTTTTTTTGCTTGTATTGTGAGTATCTAACTCAGAAAGCCAACTACACTACATTTATAACAATTGGTTGTAATAATAAATAATTGGTGAATTATTATTAAAATAATTTATAAAGTTATTTGTTTTATATACTTTATATAAAGTTAATTGTTTTATATATAAAGTTAATTGATTTATATATAAAGCTAATTGATTTTTATAAAGTTAATTATTTTATATATAAAGTTAATTATTTTATATATAAAGTTAATTGATTTATGTAAAGTTAATTATTTTATATATAAAGTTAATTGATAAAGTTAATTGATTTATATATAAAGTTAATTGTTTTATATATAAAGTTAATTGATTTATGTAAAGTTAATTGTTTTATATGTGAAGTTAATTGATAAAGTTAATTGATTAATATAAAGTTAGTTGTTTTATATACAAAGTTAATTGTTTTATTAAATGAATAATAAAGCTTAAAGAAAATCTGAAATGAATGGTATAGATTAAATATAATGTAATAATTATCGAATTTGAAATGGCGGTGTAGATTAAAGATGATCTTTAAATGAATAGTTTAGATTAAAGAAATTTTAAAAGATGAAATGATTGGTATGGATTAAACATTATCATGAAATATACGGTTTGGATTAAAGTAAGAAATCTTGGATTATGATAATATTTTTTGCTATAAATAGAAGCTTTAACTTAAGAATTTTTCATAAATTTTCTTGCTTATTCTTTCTTTCACTCTCTAAATATTACTTTGTGTAAGTTCTTTTTTAGTGTGTTAAAGTCATTTTAATTATTTGTAAAGATCTGTAAGTGTACGAATACTATTTAAGTAAGTATTTTTTTATAAAAGTTATATAAGTAACCACACACATCATACGGTGTTTATAAATCTTCCTTTAGAAGACTCTTCCTTTAAAAGACTCATTTTGAAAAGCATCATCTGGAAGATTTATTTTGAAATATTATTTGCTTTCAAAAACTATATTGAAGTTATTCTGTTTTATTCTATCAAATCACTTTTGATTATTTCATATGAATTACTATACACCATGAAATTATGTGGTAGTTACTAGTTAGATTATAAATATATAGGTTGATCAATTTCATTTAAATCAGTATCCAGTTACGTGTTAAGGTAAGAGGTATCATTCTTTTTATACTCTTAACCTACTATGGTAAGTACTATTTGGTAAAGTTTCCTAAAATGATTATATATTCTGTTGAACATTGAATGGTTAAATTTGATGATAAGAAATAATGTACAAGGGCTGTCTTAGATAAGATCAAAACTGTTAGGTTGATCTCTTGATATAAATGTATAAAAGTCTTTTGTGTTGTACTAAGACTTAGATAGATCAAAACTGTTAGGTTGATCTGTTGGTGTAATAAAATCGTAGAATGGACTCTACGATTTGAACAGATTCTACGATCAAGGCAACCAATCGTAGAATGGACTCTACGATTTTGGTCAAGAAGACTCTACGACCAAACAGACTATGTTCTTAACGAGAAACCTTAAATCGAACTCTACGATCAACAGTCTAACAGTTGAGTAAACTCTACGATGATAGTAAGAGATGTTCCTTTACAGATCAATCACGACAACAAGGATATTCGTAGAGTTGATCATGAAAGGTCGTTGAGCAAAAAGGCAAGAGACATCATGACTCTCAGATCAGGAGCTATTCTATTCAAGAATTCAATCTACATTGATGTAACCCAAAAGGAAACTTCTGCAATTCGATCAAAGTCAGAAAAGTCAGGGGACTGACCCAAGCGCACTATGGAACAGAAAGAAGACTTTCAAGGCAGAAAAGTCAGAGGACTGTGTCCTATCAGTCCTGTAGTTTGGAAGGATCAAACGACACTATGAAAGTTGGTAGGAACCTATGACTGACATATCTGTCCCAAAGAAAAAAGAAAACAACCTTCCATGGACTAACAGGTCAGATCAAATAAAATCTCATCAGAGCTTTAATGAGCTATATTAATATAATATACAGCAGCTCTCCTCTGTGAGGTAACGGAAAGAAATACAAGCTCAAGCAAATGGTCTAACGGAAAGAAACACAAGCTCAAGCAGATGGTCCAACGGGAAGAAAACTGAAGCCCTAACTTCTTAAATACTAAGATCAACAAAAGAGAAAATCAACTCTCTGAACAAAAAAAATATATACGCAAGAAGTGAAAAAGATCAAACTGATAAAAAAGTTTGCATTGCTACTAAGTCCTTTGAAAACTCAAGCTTATAGCAACTTAGTAGCACATCCAAATATACATCACTACAGGAGAGTTCTTTGTGAACTAGTGTATCCAAGTCTGTTAGACTTGTAGAGTTCTTTGTGAACTAAAGTTCCAAGACTGCGGGTCTTGAAGGAATCTTAGTGATTTTGAAATTGTAAAAGTATCCTTAGTGGATTTGCTGCTGGAAGAGCAGAACAGTGGAGTATGAGTCTTGTGAGCTCTGAACCACTTAAAACCCAGAGTCTTTCTTATTGTGTCTTTCATTTGCTATATCTGCCATATAATTGCTTGTTGAATTATTACTCTAACATATCAAGGAAAGGGTAACTAAATCATATTCCGTCGTGTTAAACTTTCTGTTTAAGAATTAATTAAGTAAGATCTTTTTAAATAAAAGAAATTTTTAAAAGAATCTATTCAACCCCCCCCCCCCCCTCTTCTAGATTTCTATCGTGTCATTGGGAACTAACATATTCCTTAATAGTTTGCACTTCATCTAATATCATTTCAATTGAACCTTCCTATTTTTCTAAATCTTTCTATTGAACTATAACTGTTATTCTGAACTGTAGAACTTGAATATCATTTTCGAATTTCACTCCACATTATGTTGACAATTTGGACATTATTTGACTAACGACAAAGTATCATGTTATTCTATTTATCATTTATATCTCTGTTGTTATTCTATTCATCAAAAATTAAGTCATTGTGAATATCTGTGGCCTGGGACACAGATGAGAGGATAAATGCGATATAATTGTTGCACAGATGATATGATAAAGGCGATATAATAGGTTAAATGCAATATATATGTTGGGTATCTTTTAGGGCACGTGGTGAATGTTCTCTTTGGCCTGGAAAAAATAAGAACTGTTGTTTGATATGATTAAAACCAAATGTTGAAGACTGGTATGATCATGACCATTGGTGTTATTTTTTAATATCTTTGGCCCGTAGTGCAAAAATAAACTGTTGATTTGTATGATTATGATCACAAACTGTGAATTTATATTATCATGACAAGTGGTATTTAAGATGATAAAAGTTGATGATATTTTTCTTAAAAAGAGAATGTGGTGGACATCATAGTCAACATGATTCTCCTAATTGATTGCTCATTTTGCTGCTATTATTTATCTAAAACTTGTTGTTTATTATATTCTACCAAGAACTCAACTGTTGAAAGCTAATGATAATTTACTCATTGTTATCTTAGTCATGATATTTCTTTACTAGGCTATTTGAGCTCACATTTTTTTTTTGTTCCATTGTTCTTTAGGAAATAAGAGAATAGCTGATGGAGTGAAGGTCCGAGAGATAGTTGTAATAGTCTTCACATGTTGCATATAATGTGACAATCATAGTCAAGACTTAGTTGTGTATTATTGAGTTCTATATTTTTGTTTTATGTACTGTTTGTATTAGTTACTGTGTATTTTTTACGTCTCAAATTAGGTTATGTAGATCCAGATTTGGGGGCGTCACAAAAATACTTAATTATAAATATTAAGTTATTTAATTTATTCTATCACCATTGTATAAATTAAATATACTTAATTTATTATTACCATTATGTCATTTATTTTTAAAATAAATATTTCTCTTTTATGGTGTGACTTTTAGGTTCAATATTAAGTTGATAGTAGAATAAATAAATTAAAATTATTAAAATATTATTTATAATAAATTAAACTTCTTTAATTTTTATAAATAAATATTTATTCTACATCATGAGGGATATCTCTCAGCATATCATGACTATCCGAATAATATGAATTTCAATTTTTGATTGCAAAAAATATATTCTGCGAATAATAACCGTACAAGTCAATCATTATACCATACAATATTCCAATCAAATATAAGACATGAATTTTTGCCAAGTCTTATGTAATTTGATCACATATATTTCAATTCTCAAATGCACAACTCTGATTATTGTAAATTAGAAACTTCTTTCTAATTTGCATATTGTCTTAGTCAAGGACTACCGAGTTGTCATTTATCAAATCACATGAGATATTATCTTCCTTTACTAGAAGTGGCAGATCTTTCCGTAAAACTCCCTTAGGTGTTCCTTAAGCGAGTCACGTTTTTTTTTTTTTGTTAATTTTAAACCCACACACACTCACACCCGCCCACAACAAGAGTCAAAACACCAACCTCTTGGATACCAAGAGGAGGGAATGACCACTAGGCCATTACCATATGGTCGATTAAACGAGTCACGTTCAGTGAACTTATTGTCCAACAAGCGCATACTTACTTACTTTAGTTTCTCTACACAAATGATTATGAGATCAATCATCCTTTTTAAAAGACCAAGTAATGTACTAATCTATTCGGATCTACTAACCATACATTAGTGATCATACGATTAAAAATATTTTAATTTTGAGTTATCTTGAATTTAGATCTCATTAACATATGATCAACATCACAATTTTAAAAGTATTACTAAAAAACTATGAGTTTATTATATTAATTAATTTATACAATTAAATATGAATAAATAAACTCCTTTAAATAAATTAAAATTTTATTAATAAATAAATAAAATTATAAAATATATATTTAATTATATAAAATATAAATAACTTGAGGACATATTACTTTCAGCACTGTAAAAAAAAAAAAAAAAAGACTGACACAGTTATACTAAATCTTCTATGAAGCCTTTATAACATAGATATGGATATTAATTGTTAGTTTAGTAAGAAAAGAATAACATATATAAAAGTAAATCAGCTGAAGGATAAGAGACCAAATAAAAGACAAACTTAAAATATCTCTCCAAGAGTACAGCATTTTTTGAATTTTGATAATTGGTGACAACATGAATGACGCAACTCTATCTTAATTTGGAGTCCTAGTGGTGGAGTAATATCAACAAAATTATGTCATTGCTTTTGTAATTAAGATAAGATACACATTTAGTTAATTAATTAAAGAGAGTAACTCTAAACAAGTTTTAAGGCATGTATATATCTATATTTATATTATTAAGGGGAAGGGGGAGGGGAGAGAGAAAATAATTATTCTCTTGAGATTGTGTAACAAATTTTTTTTCCTTCTGTTCTTACAAATTTGATTTTACATTATATTTTATCTTTTTTAATTTTTTATTATTTTTTTTATACTTTCAAAATTTAATAAAAATTTTATTATAATTTTTATAATAATTATACACGTAACGTGTGTCGGGAACTAATAACTATAAATGGGGAAGGCACCAAGTTGCTGCTTTGTGACATAAGAGAAGCCTTAATATTTTTTTAGTTGCTTGCCAGGATTTTCTCTCTCCTTTTTAGATTAAAAAGGCATGTATTGGGCCTATTGACCATATATCTTGATCTGTGAATGTGCACATCCTCTATAGGAATAAGTTGTGTTTCTCTCTCTACACTATCTCACTAAAAGCTAATCTTTGACATATCTATGTATGCATAGGTTGTATTAACAGCAAGAGGAAGAAGATAGAAACTCAAAATTTCGTTATGAAATCTTTTTGATAGGAGTTGTGTTGTGTATGTCCTTATTATGAAAGACTTTCGTGATAATATTGACAATTACAAAAGTAAGTATTATTTTTGTTTTAAAATTAAAAATACAACTTAATTTTTTAAATTAAATAACGGCATATTAAATTTTAAAATTGATATAACTCATAAAAATTTAGAATGAAATAAATTTTATAATTAATAGTTTTTGTTTTATCAACTTAAACTAAATAAATTTATATCAATTTAGAATTCATTAATTATGTTATCGTTTAATATTAAAAATTAAATTATATCTTTAATTTTAAAATAGAGAGAATAATACTTTTGTGATGATATAAACAATCACGTTAACATGCGAGTTCTTACGATGGTCAAAGTCACCGCAATATGAAGTTTAAACAACCGAAAAAAATATTTCATGTATTATATGCGTCCTAAATTTATCATATTGTCCTGTTACAAGTTTTAAATGGAGTAAAATTATGCTATAATAAAGTGTGTATGTGTATATATAATGATCTATAATAAATGATTTTTATGAGTATTATTCCGGTAAAAATATTTTATACATTTCATAAGTAAAATTAACGGTTAAAAATGAAAAAAAAATTCTCCGAGTAGTGGCAGACCTGAACTGCCGCCACTCCTTTTGACGACATACATCGACATGCATTGACAAACATCAGCACACATTGACATGCATCAGTGGCGTTGACTGCCACTAGCTGATACATGCCGATGTATGCAAGCATCAACCGATGTCTGTTACTATTGATGCATGCAGGCATCGGTTACTGTTACTTATCGATTGCCGATGCATCGATAGGTATTCAGTGACAAATATCAACATGCATAAGCAGATATCGATTGTCACTAACTAATTCATGCCGATATGTTATAGGATATGAGTAATATATGTAATTATAAAAATAGTCCATGGCAGTACACATAATTAAAGGAACTATATTTATAAATATTGAAGATAGTTTTATTTTATCTCCTAAATTTATTTAGTGTTTAATTTATTTAGTAATCATGGTATAATAATAAAATTATTATAATATTAAACTTAATAACATTATATTATTTTATATTACTATGAAAAGAACTTTAAAAGTTAAACTCTTTTTCTAGAACAAAATAAATAACTCTGTTTATAGAATAGAGAAAATATTTGATAATAATTAAATTGTAATTATATTACATATAATTATTGGATGTCCCATATTGAATATATCATACCTGTAAACGTACTCTATATATACTTTTCACTTATCATCAATTCATTTTAAGTTGGGATACTTGAATATGGTGACAAAGTTAGGATTTTTCTCCATCCATGTGACATACTGAATACTTCATTATGAATGTCTATTACGAATATTTACGTGACGAAATTTAATTTGTTTTAAAATTTTAATTTATAAAAGCAATAATTTCTTATTTTTTATTAGTAGAGCCTATTCTATAATTTTTATTTTTTTAAGAGACAATTGTATTTAATTCATTATGAGACGTGTTTCATTCCTCAAGTTTTATTTGAATGGCAATTTTCGCGTTCGTGCCACAAAGTCTTTGATTGATTTGTCCAAAATGACCTATGCACTTTCCTAACCTAGCTAAGTTCACATTCTACACCAAAGTCAACGTCCATCAAAAGTAATAGAATTTCCTAAATTCCAAAAAAATATTCTTTTAAAAAAAATGTAAATTAATTTTATTTTCTTTGTTTTCTCCTAAAAATAATACTTTTTTTTGTCTCAAATTCTTCATTTTTCTTTATCAATTCTAGCTCAGCTAAAAAGAATCAAAGAAGATTCAAATCGAAAGGAGACTAATCGTAAAACTCTTTCCCATCTGGTTTCACTGTAAAAATGCGAACCGATATTTTTACATAAAAAAATAATATTTTTAAATGATATTTTTCACATAAATAGTTAATAAATCTTATATTTATGTGAGGGGGGCTTATGTGAAACTATAATTTTTATATATAAAAATATTAATTTTTTAAAAATATTATAAAAATAAAAAGGAAATCTTATTTAATTATCTATTTAAAATAAATTAAGTGCAATTATGAAGATAGTGATGATGTGTGATACTTTTCTTGTAAGTGAAGGCAAGGGGGGGACAAATAAGTTATTTATTTATCCACGTACACGCGTACACGAAACTAATAAGGGATCCAAACAACGGTAGTGGGACCCCTTTTACCACATCCAAGGATACAACCCGAATCCACGAAAATGACCTTACTTTCCTATCTTTTCAAGGTGATGCAATAGAATAGCTTGAAAACTTCTACAAGAAGATTTTTATTTGGGAATGGAGGGAGTGCTATTAAGAAATAAGAATGTAAAGGGATCTAATTACGTTAATATGAACGAATTAAATGTCCAAACTCAAAAATAAGAAAGTAGGATATTTTTTTTGGCGGACAATGGGAGCATTCAAATTAGAGACAAATTATTTAAGAGAATTCAAACGAGGATTTTTATGGGATTTTTTTTGTAAGAATATTTATAGAATTTGTTAAAAAATTAATGGTGATAATATGATAGTTTACATTTAACATATTTGTAAATTCCGTTATAGTTATAGTATGCGTGTAAGAAATTTTATATTAATTTATATTTTAAAATTAAAAATATATCTCTAATTATTGACCTGATTGGAATGATGTTTAACGACAAACACACACACACACACACATAATATATATATATATGAGAACTCATTAATAGCACCTTAGGAATACCATTCTATTAACCACATCTTATACTATCTAACATAATAATGGATGATTGAAATTAATATACTGCAATTGGCTGTGCCGTGATAAGAAAGGGAGGATATACTGGTCATTTCGCTGGTAACTTCACTAGCGTTAGAGGCTCTAGCGGCAGTGTTAATTGCACTATTAATCTCTATTATCTATTATTATGTTGGACGGTGTAAAATGTGTAAGATGTGGTTATTAGAATAATACTCTCAGCAACCGGTTGATATAGATGAATTTCTTATATATATATAAATTGAGATCAGAGCCGGTCCTGGGTTTTTTAAGGCCCGGGGCAAAAAATTTCAAGTGTGCCCTTTTATACAAATTAAATAAATAAATAAATAAAAATATCAATTAATTAATTTTATTAAAATTATAAGAATTTACAAAAGATAAGGAAGAACACTTTCGGACCTCATTAAAACCTTGTTTGGGGAAAACTCAATGGGATAAAACCACAAACGAAGGAAAAAGAGTACCCCGAATTGTAAATATTGTATTAAAAAACAAAAACTATATATTTGAGTCTACATGCTTCCTCCCGAATCTCCATAAGCATTTCTTGATTTGATCAATCTTCTTTTCATCCTCCACAATTAATCGAAGTAAAGAATCATCACATGTACCTACAAAATAAAAATAACAATGAAATCTGAATCACAAACATCATTAAAATAATTTAGTTGCACAATAGTAAAATAGTAAAATAATTTATGGAACGAATGATGTAATTTAGTTGCACAATAGTAAAAGTATAAATTAAATGAGTTAATTAAAATAATTAATGGAATGAATATTATTTATTTAATTAGTTGGTTCGTTCCACAAAAGGTGTTAAAATAAATTATGGATTAATTCCATAATTGATGGAATGATTTTTATACATATTAGCTATGTATAATTATACAATTATGATTAATATTTCATAATTTGGTGTAATTATAATTATAATACATGTATTAAATTATAAAATATGTATTAGTATATAATATATATGTATAAATATATTATATACGGATGGATGTAATGTGTATATATATATATATTTTATAAATCTGATTTTTAAATAAATGCACGCAAGTACTGATTTTTTTTTAGTTAATAAAATAAACTAGATAAATTCTTAAATTTTGGGCCCCCCTCAGCTTTAGGCCCTGGGCGGTAGCCCCGGTAGCCCTTGCCCAGGGCCGGCTCTGAATTTGAGATCATTATTGTAAATATAGTGTGTTCGGAGATTAGCATAGTATTTCCAAGGAAACGTTAACATAAAGAGAATACTGTCATTAATTAATTAATTCATGATTCAAAAAATGATCCTATCTGTCATCATTTTCAGTCACTATAGCAAGTAGAGGGAAGCAATAAGCATGCAGTCTAAAGTTTCTATGTCAATGTACACGCATCGCCCACTCAGCGGGTTAGGACTAGTGACACAAAAATAGACCAGCTATGAGCTATCATTATATATCAAGCCCCCATCCATCTTGTTAAAAGTAGGCCTTCCGAGGAAAGATTGCCGACACACCTAATCTAATGTTGAATTTAGCGGATTTATAATGCAATAACTTTTCACATAAAAGTAAAATAATAATGTATGTGACTGTCCGAAGAGGATTTCATCAAATTATTTCTTTTAAATGTTGTTGTATGTAGGATATATGTTAATTAATTCAATGTGATGCATGCATAGTTGATTTGATAACTGTGATAGCTCCCTATGATTGCAAAGTCTTATATCCGGGGCCTAAGAGACGGTCCCAGATGCTGAAGTGAGGCCGCCAACTGATGCTTCTTTGCTCACTGCAATTGCAATGTCTTACTATTCTGTTAATTATCAAGACATGCCGATTATTCATATAATATTCCTCCTTCTAATTCATATCAAGAGTTTATTTATCAAATTTCTTTTGTTATACAAAAATAATTCACCTTTAATTGATACTTATAAAAAATAACACAATATCCTCAACTTTATCATTATAATTTCACCAGTAATATACTGACAATTTTTATTTTTTTTAAGAATATAAATGAAACAAATTAAAACACGTACTTAATATTTTTAAATATACGTGATATTTTTTGGACCGACTCAAGTATATATGGTGGAGTTTTAAGAAACATAATTTGGCCCCTTTCCAAGTTTATGGTGATCACTCAAGAACCAGTTATTTGCTACAAGTATACAATTAGCAACAAACCTATGAGCTTATATTATTATATATGTTTGGTGGCATATATTTTAGTCTTATGCTAAGAAAATTTTCTCGTATATTCAGTTCGTTTTGTGTAACTTTGAAGCTCTTACACCACTTTGGGAAGTATCCCTTTCAATTTATAGATTAATATCCCACAATATCACCACTATCTTCAATCGCCATGCATGATGCAAATTGTTTTGTAATTACTTGTATATTTGTTTGAAGAACAAGGAGGAAGATACAGGTGGGTAGGCCAGATAGCATTTTGGTGGATGTTTATGATCACCACACTTGCCACTTGGTGCCCCTAGGTAGAGCTAGCCACATAAATATAACAACATATCCATCAAACTTTAAATTAAACAAACAAAATATTCGTACTTCACAAAGTGCTGTCTCATTGTTTTTCTTGTCACACGCATTACCCACTGATCAGCCTTGATCGTTTTCGGCACGAAAATCTCATGGACCCATCCCCTCTTGGCAAAAGAATATAGTTTTTCTTTTTTCCTTTTTATTTTCTTCTTTTTAAAATAAAAAAAAATACTCCCTCTGATCAGAAAAAAGAAAGAAATTTATTTTTTTTAGAAGTCAACTCGTTGAAATTTAAAATTAATATGATTCATTTAAATTTTAAAATAACAGTTTTTGTAATTAGTGGTACTGTAATTACAAGATATTACCTAAAATTAAATGAATTCATATTAATCTTAATTTTTACTATCTCTCAAATTGTCTTAAAAATTTAAAACTGGACTTTTTTTATGACATGGATGGAGTAATTTTTTCTAATAATTTAATATTTAATTTCAATAGTAAAAGAATAAATATACAAGAAAGACTGAAGCATGTCTTATACAAGTCCTTGAACTACGAAAATTATAACAGATGAAATAGCCAAATAGGAACCTCATTTCTAGACAAAGGAAGAGATAAAAGGAAGTAAATATTCCCTTCATTTTAAATTATAATATCAATATTAATTTTTGAAAAATTAATTTAAGGTATTTTTCAAATTTAAAATTGACATGAATTCATTTAGTTTATGTCAACACAATTATAAATACTATAAACTACTTAAAAAGTATTATCAGTTATAAGATTTATTATTTTAAAAACTTAAATAAATTATGTTAGTTTTAAATTTAAAAAAATTCAAATTTATTTTTAAAAAATTAATAATAATCGTTTTTATAATTCGAAAGGGAAGGAGATTTGTTTTCCTCTTGTTTTTTGAATGTGAGTGATAAAATGGAACAAGCATCACTCTTGGGAGTCCATTGTAGGTTTGCAGCCCAGCCTGCTCCATTCAGCGAAAAAATGATTGGGCTTGGAGGGTTTGGATATTTTGAACATGTTAAACCAAATCTCTTTGAATTTCCACTAGATGCTGCCTAATTTGACTAAGAAATGAAAATAAAAAGGAGTTTAAAAATAATCAAAAGTTATTATATAAAAAATAATCAAGTCGCGTATCTAAGTTAGTTACCCTACCTTTAATAGATTCCTATTTGAAGCATTTTAAGAAAATTCAACTATTTGGATAAAAATTGCAATCAAAATTTTGGGAGTATGTCGAAGTTTATTTGATGCGTTGTAGAGTATTATCGTTGTAACCGTGTATAAATATAAGATAAATTTTGACCGGTAAAATTTGCTTAGTTTCATTACTATAAAGTCGTTTACATACATCATTAAATCAAATGAAATTTATATATTCCCATGTTGTTACGTATTCTTCGCATCTGTAATTAAAGGTGTAAACGAATCAAGTCGAGTCGAATATTAAGTTATTTAAATTTGGTTGATAAAATTTATCAAGTATGAAATAAGATTTGATTGATGTTCGTTTAACTATTGAGTTTGCCACGATCTCGAATCGAGCCCGAGCAGTTTGAATTTTTCGAACGAATATGATTCGAATATTAATAAAAAAATATAATTTGAAGAGATTCGAGTAGTTTATTGAATTTTAAATTTTACTCATATTTGAGTTGTTTATATTTCGAATCAAGTTCAAATCGAATTTTTAGTCGAACGAGTACGAATCAAGCCTTATTTCCCGAAAGCATTAATAGAAGATCTCCTCTTTCTTTTTCACAGTTGCCCATGAGTTCAACAAAAGTAGAACCTTCTATTCTAGAAGATGGCTGATCACGACAAGAATTCCTTTTACAAAAAAAGATTTCTGTTTTGTCGAAATGTAATGACTAAAAGTGCTACTGATAATAATGATTCATATAAAAAAACTGCATAGGTCAATATCATCAGGTACTACGAGCCCAAACAGACTTCACGAAAAAAAAAATGTCATCTAGTTATGCGGACCAAAGCCCTACTAGTGACTGGATAATGATCATCTATTGCATTAGATGATATCCATTTGCTGTACTCAAATTTGACCCAGGATTAACTGTATGGGTTTTAGTTTAATGGATCTCTATATTTCAATTTTCATTTTCTTTTTATTACTTTTTGAAATTGTCTAAAAGTACTTTGAAATAATTTAAAATGCACCTTTGGCCATATTGTTGCATTTTTAAGGGTAAGATGATAATAATAATAATAATAATAACAATAATAATAATAACTATTAAGACAAATACCATACCAAAAAAAGAAAAAATGAAGTAGCTAACACGTACCTAAATTATAATGCATGATTCTAACTTGTCTTTAGTAAGGAACAAAAAAAACGTTTTGATCTAATAAAAGAAAAGACCCAAACACAACCTATGATGATAAGTTGTGCATTACGTTTTAAAATAAAAATTTCAACTAAATATATAATTTTCATTTTTACCGTCACATTACTTAAAAGAACAAATAATACATACAAATATTGATAATTATTGAAAATTAATATAAATTGAGAATGTTTTTTTTTAATTGTCAGTTACCCGAATAAGTATTAGTGATAATTTTTTTAAAAAATATATATAATAAATTGATTTTTTTTTAATAATTTTATCTAATTTTATTTATTTATTTATTTTATAATTATAATTTAATATAAATTGTAAATGGCTAGCGATCTCTATGGCGCGTTGCTTTTGCGGCTGGTGGAGCTACTATTGCCTCATCCGACGATCCTGCCACCGCCTTCAAGCTCTGCACCACCGTTCCCGTTCGCCTCTTCGGCGTCTCCGTTACTGCTGCCTCCATTGCCTTGGGTATCTCTCACACATCATGAATCTCTCGAATTGCAGGACTTTGATTTTACTTGCAATAAATTAATTTTTCTCACTATGAATAACAGTTTTGCTTTTTATATACATACTTACATGCTTGAGCTCCAGTACGATTGGCCAAAAACAGACGTTAAGAGAATTATGCAACTAATACTATGATTGGTTCTCATTCTTTGGCACGTAAGGAATAAAATGACTTAAGAAATGGAATGGAATGGTTTAAGGAATAAAATGGGAATGGAATGGAATGGTCATTCCTTATTTTTATGTTTAGTTTGTTCATTCATTCCATCAAGAATAGAATTACCATAAATGAAATGTGAAATGATCTTTTTCATTTTTTACATACTATGAACTTATAAAATAAATGAAAAAAATAAATAAAATAGAACTAAAACAACATATTTACTACTAATATTACTACTACTAATAATAATAACAACAACAACAACAACAACAATAATAATAATAATAATAATAATAATAATAATAATAGTAATAGTGATAGTGATAGGAAATGGAGCAGAGAGGAACTAGCAAAAAAAAAAATGGAGCAGATCGAGAGGAAATATAAGTTCAGAATAATTAAATTGTGGTGGATCTTCATTTATGAGATATTATTAATTTGTATTTTTGGAGAGAATTACAAATGAGAGGCTGCAGTGGACATCTGATTTTTGTCTTTAAATTAGTTTTTCTAAATAAGAAAATAATTGCGTGGTTGGTTTTGTCAATCAAAGTCATCTTAAGATCATCTAGTTTTGTAATATCTGCCTCAAACGTTCGTGTAATTGGTGCAATTTTTCGATTTTGTTCATACCAAGAAAAGAAAAATATAATCTCTCTCCTATATTTTTTGTTTAAAGTAAAAAAAAGTATAGCTGATTGATAAAAACAAAGAAATTATAAAAAAAAAATTAAGGTCATATACCCAAAATTTTGATGCAGCAAGTGTGATTTTCGTTACAACGTTAATTGCAATGTTAGTTTTAACAATATATTTATCTCCGTAATTACAAGCCTAGGGTCAAATTGTCCAAACAGATTTTCCTTTCTTTTTATTGGCCATTCACAAAACAAATCTGTCTTGTTGATTTTTTTTTAATTTTTTTTTTATTAGTTATAAATTTAAAGAATTATTCGTAAGATATTAGGTAGAATTACACCATATAATAAAGAGGAATGTAGAATAAAGTCGAACTTTTTTGTTGGTACATTATTATTATTACATAGTTTTAACGTTATTTTTTGTTGGTACATTTAAAAAAAAAATTATGAAATAATTATGGATTAAAAATATTGCGATTATAGAGTAATAAAAACTATATAATGTGAAAATAGTGTTTATAATAAGTAAGTGACAGAGAACTCATAAGTAGTATATGGTGTTTTTTAACCAAGCTGAAAGAAATGCAATAAACCCACCTATTTAAAAAGGAATGAAAAATAGCATTAAGATAAGTTTGGGAATAACTAAATGAATGAAATGCCTATTTCAATTGACTAACCAAATATATTTTTAGTCATTCCGGAAGGAATAGTCATTTCATTCCCAGCTCATTCCATTCTATTCCCACCAACCAAACACACCATAAGGCGTAACCACTTTTTGTGTTGAAAATGAATTCATTAGTTTTTGTATCGATGAAATTGTACAGAAACATTCTAGAATTTAATTTTCGCAACCGGGGTTTGCAGGTGCTTTTGTTAAATGTTTGATCTGGCACAACTATCTAGTGTTCTGAAAAGTCTTTAAAAAAAAGAAAAAAGCAGCAGAAATTTGAAGTAAATTATGGCAGATTCAGCTGTAAATACTTGAGGAGTATTTGTCAATTTTTTAATGGTAGAGGGTTTAGGATATAGTGCTTCTGGTGTTTATAATGGGATAAAGAAAGTGTACACATTAGTACTTTGAATGTACTTTGAATGTCGGCTTTTGACCGGGAGTCTCGGTTTTCATTTCAAACAGTAATTATGTAAAATCGTTAAAACGTTTTAAATAAAATATTTCTCAATTCATCTCATTCGCCTTCCATATTCACTTTCATTTTCTCTCCTCATTCCTTCCATTCTCTCTCGTAATGATCTGTTGATTTTTGTAAGAGAATATAATGGAAGTAAGGATAATTTTTAGATCTAGTAACTGAATTTTTAGAGGATCCATGTATCGGGAATAATTGAGAATGTATTATGAGAATGAATAAATACAGCAGAAGCAACACTGACTATCCTTGAAACATTTAGCACTGACGGAATATGGACCCAAGAATTGATCTGCTTGGTTACCATTTCTGATATATTTACGTTTTTGATCTCTATATCCAATTTTTGTTTTATAAATTTTCTGAAAATGAGCATTACATGTTAGGTTTTATGTTTTCAGGAAATTTATTTACTTATAATAAAAAATTAAGAATAGCAACTAAATTAAGTATGTTACATCTCAATCAATTGAAATCTCAAACACAATGTGTAGTTTAGTTTAGGTCCAACCACTATGTTTGGTAGTGGTGAACAATTCGGTTATATCCGAACCGAATAACTCATTTGGATATAACCGAATACCAAAATATTCTAAATTTCACTACCCAAATAATTAACCGAATTTATAAATAACCGAATTATCGAATACCGAATAACCAAATATACAATTTGGTTATTTCGGTTAATAACCGAAATTAATCTCCATTTTATCAAACAAAAAAATTCATTTCAAATTGACAATATTAGAGTTTTCAATCATTAATTAACAACAATTATCGTAATAATTCATAACTTTAACAAAATTTAATAGTTTAAAATTAATAATACATAATTCAATTATGACTTAACAAAGTATAAATAAAATAACAAGTCTTGATTTTTTTTTATTATTCTATTCGGTTATTCGGTTAACCGAATACCAATATTTCAATAACCGTTTTTATACTCGAATATCAAACTATTAAAACGGTTATTATCAAATTAGACAAAATAATCAAATACTCAAAATAATTCGATTAAAAAAAATTCAATTATATTCAATTATTCAATTTTATCTATTTTTTATTCGGTCTTAATGTTTGGCAAATCTCCAAACTGTCCGAAACTACTTACATATAGATTTATGTAACAGAAGTCGCTAAATGCATTAATTCTATAGACTGTTTTGTTTGGTGCAAGTACCGTAGTCAAGTTGTGGATGCTTGAGTTACATTTATGGATCAACTGCCTGATTCATCTCGCAGATGTGCAGAAAAATGTTTCCCTTGATGGCATCTTTCTCTGTAGGCTACCTTTTTCTGATTTGGAAATTGTCCTTTCTGCTCCCTCGGATAGATAAATAAAATCTTACGTTATAGAGTATTTTTTTTATTTTTAATTATATGTCATTCTAGAATTTTTAAAAAAATTTATATATATTTATGTAAGTCTTTCTCTTCTTTTTAATGAAATCTTATATAAAATTAAAAATTTAGCAATTCTCTGTCTCCTTTCTATTATAGTCTTACAAAAAATTAAAAATTTAACAATATTCTATCTCTTTCCTATTAGAGTTCTTTATCTTTTTTTTAAGTATATCCGTGTAATTCTCTCTCTCCATTCTATTAGAGTCATTTCTCTTCTTTATATATATTCGTCCATTAATTAAGTTTCTTAATATGTGTGAATTACTGCTAACAACAAATAAAATGGAACCAAATGAGTAATTTTTAAGCAATTTTTTTTATGGTGGTTGAGAATTTAGGGAAAATTACCTAAATATATATTTAGCGTTGTTGATTCCAACTTTGTTGAAGTATAAACTTGAAATTGTTACTTTGCACAATAAAACACAAAGGTCTTCTTATTAATGTTAAGGCTGTAAATGGTAATCGAAAATTTTATATTCGTCCACATCCATATTCGAAAAAATTCAAATATTATTCGTATTCGAAAAAAAAAACAAATATATCTGTATTCAGTTTAAAAGTATCCGCAAATAAACAGATACGAATACGGATATATGCGTATTCGTATTCGTTTAACATCTAACCGTAAATATATCCGGCGAATAGCGGATATCCGAAATCTGATATCCGAATTCGGATATGTATCCGAAATTCGTATCCGAATAACTTATATATCCGGCGGATAGCGGATATCCAAAATCTGATATCCGAATTCGGATATGTATCCGAAATTCGTATCCGAATAACTTATATATATATATATATATATATATATATATATATATATATAATAAGTAAAATAATTTTTTTAAGTTGTCTTCCTTATATAATAATTAGTTTTCACTATCATACGAAAATTATTTTTAAAATATGTCATTTCACTTTTAAAAAATAGGAAATAACACTTTTATTATAATATTAATAAACTGAAATAAATTGATTTAAGTATAGTTAATGAATTTTTACTATTATAAAATTAAAATATCTAAAATGTATTATTTAACAAATGTTATAAATATCATTTAACAAGTGTTACATGATAACTTTTGGATCATTTAACAAGTGTTATAAATGTTATAAATATTATTTAAATATTATAATTATAGATTATAAATATTCATAAGTATTACTCCAAACACATAAAATGGACATCAACTTATTAGTAGACATTTAAACTTTAATAAATAGAGCATTCATTTTAAAATTTAGGATTTCAAAAATAATGAAAACTTATTTGAATTATAATTTAGAGTATTGATTATTGTATTTATTAAAAAGTAAATAAATCAACATTCATTTATTAATAAACTATACTTTAAAATTCATTATTTTTTCCCTCTTATTCTTATTATATATAGTGTTACAATATACCTAAAATGTATCATTTAACAAGTGTTATAAATATCATTTAAATATTATAATTATAGATTATAAATATTCATACACACTATAGTATTACTCCAAATTAACACATAAAATTGATATCTACTTAATAATAGACATCTAAACATTAATAAGTGGAACATTCATTTTAAATTTAGGATTTCAAAAATAATGAAAACTTATTTAAATTGTAATTTAGAGCATTGATTATTGTATTTATTAAAAATAAATAAATTAATATTCATTCATTAGTATGTATTGTTTAAACTTTAAATTGTGATTGGTTATGAGTAATTATTCAATTTTTTCTTCATTTTTGTAAATAATTTGAATGAATTTTATATTAGGTGACTGATAAACGAATTCGGATACCCGAATATTCGAATAATCTGTTTATTCGAATAAAATAAACGAAAACATATATTATCCGTATTCGGATATTATTTTGAATACCAAATACAGATAACATTTTTAAAATTCACCGAATACCGGATACGAATATGGATAACAAATTAATTTTTTGGATACAGATACTACTGTACTCGGATTCGTTCATATCCATTTACACCCCTAACCATTGTAGCGGTGGTGGCATATTAGTTTTCAATCAATTATAAAAATAAAAGTAATAATATGTTAGGAAGGTTATATCATTTTATAGTGTGAAAATAAAAATATATCTCTAATTTTAAAGTGAATAAAAAATATATACATTTAATTTTGAAGCGAATTGTGTAATTTTTTTTAGCAAACATCAATAACAGTCTCTTAGTCTCATTTAAAATATAATTACCAATTTTCTATCTAACCGCGAACTTCAATTTAAATAACTACTTATGTTGAAATTAAACGAAAGTTAAGTTTAATCACTTTTCATTGGCATGAGATCCTCTGTAATCAAAATTCTCTGTTCTTCTGTGTTAAGGTCTATGATGACGGTTTTTAGAATTTATGACAACGGTATGTCCGGCCCGTCGCCATAACCTTAAAAAATAGGGCTATGGCGACGGGATATACTGTCGCTATAGACCCTAAAAACCGTCATAATAGACCCTAAAAATCGTCGTTATAAGTTTCAACACAGAGAAACAGAGAATTTGGTTACAAAAAATCTCACCCCCTTTTCATTACCAACAAATATGGAAGATCAATTAGTCTATCAAATATACAAAAAATAAATAAATAAATAAATAAAGATCATTCTTTCAAATATGCCAACATGATATGCTTAATAGGGGATTGAAAGTTGTTTCATCTAAACTTTTCAACTAAAAAGTTTGTATGGAATTCATTAAAGAATGGTTATACTTGAGATCAAATGTCATTTCGACATCAAAATTTGACTTGTCAAAATAATACAGGATCATATGAATATGATAACATATGCATAAAAAATTGTACATCGATTGTACAAGCATCTGAAAACTTGGTCAGTTTCCTAATAGCAGAATGGTTGTGACATTGGGGAGTAAATAAATGAGTAAAACAAGTGTGGAATCCTTGTGAGTTGTGAATGAGAAGGGTGGGGTTTGGGACAGCTCAGGGGTGATGTGGACTCTTTCCAATAAAGACTGTGATCTTAAGTCTGGCATTTATATTTGGAGGTTCAATTGAAATGGATGAATTGTTTGGTAGGTAGGTAGGTTATTTACACCCACTCCATCTTACCCATACCATGGACTAGATTCTATTGCTTTGGCTATAGTTGCACGACACAGTCACTGTCATACATACCCCGGAGACTTTTTTTACGGGGGAGATTCAAATGAAATGGTTGAATTGTTTGGTTGGTGGGTTATTCACACCCACTCCATCCCACCCTTACCATGGAATAGATTCTATTGAATATTGATATCGCTAGAGTTGCACCGCACAATCACAGTCATACATACCCCGTAGCCTTTTTTATACCGGTGATGTTAAAAGTCTTAAATTATAATTTAAATTATGGGGTATCATTACGACTAAATGCCATATGATATTTTATAGGGAGTACTATTTTTACATATATTTTTATATAATTTTTTTTCACATGAAAGTGGATTCTGTTTTATACTCTTGTGAAAAATGATCATGTTAAAATATCAAAAATACATATAAAAATATCAATTTCCTTTATTTATTGTCACATTATATGAAACAAAAATTTAAGACTTTTGACATTACTTATTTTGTACTCTCTGTGTCCATTAGAGGAAAACCCAAGTATAATTTTTGTATATCAAGTGTAGCACTCTATTCTCACATTAAAACATATGAAATTTTTTTATATACATTATAAGGAATTAACTTACTTGCAATAATATTTTTAATTATGACGTTTTGAGTGAGTTTGTGATGAGTTAAGATAACTCAAGAAGATATTATTAAGCTAGTGGTTAAAAATCTTGTTTGAATAGATTTGATTCGATTTGTCTTGTTCAAGACCTTGTTTGACTTTTGGGTGAGTTTGTGATGACTCAAGAATATTTTATTAAGTTAGTGATTTAAGGCTTTTTTTGAATGGATTTGATTTGATTTGCTTAGTTTAAGGTCTTGTTTGGATGAATTTATTTTGATTTGAACTTGAAATTTGACCCAAGTTTATTCCGGACTCATAATTTGACCCGGGGTTATTACATATAGTATAAAAAAAACTCCCAAAACTTCAAGTTGGATTATCCGATTGGGGTGTCGGAGATGAAGAGAGATTCAGAGGTGGAAAGACAAAATCAGCTGGTATAATTCCACAATAGTTAGAGAGAAGGAATTACATTAAAAAAATTAAACCGGAGGAGAGAAGTAATTGAGTTCCTAGTTTATCCATAGTAGACTCCATTAAAGAAACCCATTTAAAGCACATTTTTTTAGGTTAAATAGCGTTTTGCATCACTTTTATTTATTTGAATTTTGTACTTGTGTCATTTTCCGGTGAACTGTCGGTTGTTAATGAACAAACCCAAAGAGTTAAGCTGCATGTTATGGCCAGTGACATGATTTTGGTTTGCCAATTAGTTAAGCCATGCATTGCTCGTTGCTCAAACTATTTTTCATTAAAAAACAAAATACCAACTGAACCAAAAAACCAACATGCTTAAGAGGATATGCAATTCTTAAAGAAAAATCTTACACTATAAAAATAAATATGATATTATAGTATAAAAGGATACATATTATCAATATAATGGACTGCTTTCGTTCTAATTTATAAGATTATTATTGACTTTTTTTATTTTTTTTAAGTTAAATTAAAATATTTTCAAACTCAAAAATTAATATAAATTCATTTAAGTTTAATTAATACAAGATGAATATTTTTAAATATTTAAAAAATACTATTAATTAAAAGATTTATTAATTTATAATTTTAAATAAATTAATATTAATTTTATATTAAAAATATTTTAAAGTAACTTTTAAAAAGTATAGTTATTTCAACCACCGTAACACATATAGTATCAATGTTCTTAGACTCGGTTCGGAACCGTCGGTTCAACCGGTTAAACCGAGAACCGGTCGGTCAAACGAACCGATTGACCCTTTGAACTGAAATTATCAAATAATTGTTCAAAACCGGTGACCCAGCGGTTGAACTGTTCGGGCCATCAAACCGGTGACTAAGTCACGATTTTTCCTGGTTCAAAAACTTACATATTTAAAATCCAAAAATTTTGAGTTGCCGTCGAACAGAGGAGCCATAGCGCCAGACTTTAGTTTCAACTAACCGGAAGTAGCAGATGAGAAATGGTATTAAGACTTAAGAGTATTACTTTTCCTAGTCAATTGGCCTCGACGATATATTTGCTCCAACATTATTTGTCGATCGTGTGCATAAACAACTTTTCCTCGCCGCCTTTACTTTTACAGAGTCTAATTGATTCATACAAGGAGGTGATTTTGTGGAGAAAGAGAGAAAGAGAAGGGAAATGTGAGAGATTCATATAAGAAGATGATTTTGTGGAGAAAGAAAGAAAGAGAACGGAAAGGTGAGAGATTTACAAAATTTATCCTCGTTGACTTACTTTTACAAAGCTTCAACCCCTGCTTCTTTATTTAATTACGTGCCAGTAGGTCTTGTAATACTACTTCACTATAGCCTCCTCAGTCATTCATGTTCACATATTAGTCAAAGAGTTTGACATTTTTTGCTTTATTAATTAATCTATCAATTTATTTATTTTTAATAAGTTAGAGTATGAAATATATAAATTTAGTATTTATTTGAATTATATAAAATAAATATTGTATAAATAAATTTAATTTTTTTTATAGATAATTAATTAATTTTACATATTTATTAAATATTATATATAATAATATTAATTAATATAATAATTAATATATTTATTATTTATTATATATTAATGACGTCAGTGGGTCAATAACGGTTCGACCACTGATTAAACCAGTGATCTATCCACCCAGTACATTTTCCGGTTCACTGAACGAACCGGTTCTGAGAACATTGTATAGTATATCATTTTTATATCTAATTTTTTTTTAACCATTTCTTCTTTACTCTAAAAAGACAATATTAGTGCTGTGTTTGGCCCTCTATTTAGCACCCATGAAATAATCAGCTTAATTAATAACTACTAGTACGACTGAGTTAATAAGTTTTGAATGAGACTTGTTATAAAGTGATGACTGATGACCCCTATAAAAATGGCATCAGTTAGGAATTAGAGCGTCAATTAATTAAAACCAGTATTTGTTAGAACCAGTATCGAATTTAGGGGAGAGAAGAGAAGAAAGGTAAGAGAGATGGTTGGACCAAATAGGCCACAGTTTGTGCTATTCGGATCCTCAATTGTTCAGCTCAGTTACAGTCATGGCGGTTGGGGCTCCATTCTCTCTGATATCTACTCCCGTAAAGTACTATTCCTATCCCTTTCTGTTCTTATTTTGAATTTGGAAGAGATCAAATTTACATGAACTAGGGATGTAGATTTGTGCAGCTTTTGTTTGAGCATGTATCTTTGCTGTATAATTCGATAATTTGGAGGTGATTTTGAATCGTTGATGAAATTTCATCACGTTTAGAAATTCGTGTGCTTGATGAAAATACTAGTCTTCAAGTGCTTTGCTGTTTATTGTGTCATCCTGCATCAAAGAATTCAAATTCGGTGATTCTTCCCATGAACCATAAGACATATAAAGGAAATATTTCTACGGCAATAAGTAGGATTTTCTCTAGGTTCTGTCTACATCCATAAAAAATTGTGATTTAGATTTTTATCAACTCCTCCTGAGTAATTGTGGTTTATTTCTGTTATGTTAACATTTCAAGCATCTTAGCTCTCTTGAGAATTCATCCAATATTTCTTGAATTGGAAATTGAACTTCTCTCATTGGCCATGAGGATTTTCAAAATAAGTCTTGAATGTGTTTCCCCAAAGATTTTATATGCAAATATGGCTAAAAGCATGAACTTTGTATCCTGAAAACTTAAAAGTATGGTTTTGTTTTGCTGCTTTAATGAATTTTTGCAATCACATAGCATCTCTGTGTGCTTCGGTTTTGGTAAACACTATCATTTAAGTTTAGGCTTATATTACTACAAACTTTTCTTGTGAACTGGTCTCTTGGTCAAATAGAAACTTTGGATCTCTATGGAGTTGACACACGTTCATATCCTATTGAATATTTGAATGGGAGAAATATATAATATGTATGCCTATTATCTTCATACTTGTTTGGTTATTGATAATACCTTTTATGGTTCTGTTGTAGGCAGACATACTTTTGCGAGGATACTATGGTTGGAACTCACGTCGTGCTGTCCAGGTCCTTGATCAAGTTTTTCCAAAGGTAATGTGCTTTTCAGCTGCCAGTAAAATCAGCATTAAAACATATATGCCTCCAAATAACATCTAAGTTGTTATAAAAGGTGTACAGTAGTTCTTTTGGTTGCTATTATTTCAATTTTGGAAGATGTCCACATTATAGTCTTTCAAAGGGGTTTGAGGTGTGGAGGCAGATTTGGAACTTCAAAAAGTGTACATTGGAATTAATATTATGGGCATCTTCACTAGCCAAGGTTGAGTAGATCACCTCCTTATTTTTATAAACTATATAGATTTCCCTGAAAACAGAGATTGCAGAAATTGGAAACAATTTTGTAAAATGCCATTTAATTAGTAACTGCCTACAGCAAGCTTAATATTGGTTGTGTTTCTTTCCATATCCCCATTTATTTATTTGAAAATTGTAAGAAATTTTCGTGCAAGATGCTTTCTATATAGAGTCAGGTATCTTCATGTAAATTTTAGGACCTCTACGTATGTGGCCTTTGGGGATTCCCTGATTCAATTACGGTGCTTTCTTCATTCCAGGATGCTGCCGTTCAGCCTTCTTTGGTGATTGTTTACTTTGGCGGTAATGATTCGATGGGACCTCACTCGTCTGGTCTTGGTCCTCATGTACCACTTTCAGAATACACTGAAAACATGAGAAAAATTGCAAGTCATCTAAAGGTAATAAATGAAAGTAATGGTCTCTGCGGTATAGACCCAAAGGGAAAATGCTCGTGTGATGTGATGGAAAACTAGCATGCAATTGGCAGTCAGGCTATCTATGACACAAAAAGCTCTGCGATTTTTCATTTCTTTAGCAAAATCTGATCAAATAAGTAATTCATTCAGGAACTACATGGTTGATTGCACTGCTTTAAAATAGCATTAAGAAACCAATTTTTTTTTAATAAGTCAAAAAGGTAATTGAGAAACAAAAAGAAAAAAGAAAGAACCTCTCTCTTATATTTCACACTCTAACACTGTTTCTGAAATTCAGAACCTTTCAGACACGATTCGCATTATTTTTCTTAGTTCTCCACCTGTGAATGAGGTCAAACTTCGCCAAAATGGAAGGTATTATGATGCATATGTAATATGTCTTGTTTGCTTGTTTTATTATTGTAATGTATACATCTAAATTAATAAATTACGTCTCTAAAACAGTGCAGCATTGAGTGACCTAGTTCGAACAAATGAATTATGCCGAGAATATTCAGAAGCTTGTATAGAAATGTGCCAGGAGATGGGAGTGAAGGTTGTTGATCTTTGGACTGCAATTCAGCAGAAAGATGATTGGTTGATGGCTTGCTTTACGTAAGATTCCTTACACATTATTGCTTCATCGTTTACGATGTTATGGTAAAGAGCTTCAAATTGCAGTACCAGATCTAATGCTATAAACCTGGTAGGTAAAAGTTGTCTTCATAACCAATCCTCGGAAACCCAGATGCAGGCTCCATCTTCTTTTGGCCCCATGTGACACTTAGTAGGAAGTACACCATCCACAGACCCTTCTTATTATTCTGAGCTCCTCATATAAGTTCAGTTTACTTCCTCTGCTAATGGCTCCCATGCTGCAGACAAGCGTTTCTAATATACTCCCTCCGTCCCTTTTTAAATGTTGTTTTAGAGAAGCATTTTTATCCCTTAATATTTATCGTTTGAGAATTTCAAGTAAGCATTAATTGCTTAGTTTCCAATATTACCGAAAATATTAAATATAACTTTGGTTTTCTCACTACTTTCTATCCAATAAGTAACACTCTCATCTTATTTCAATGCAAGGACAATATAAACAATTGATATTATATTTAATGCTATGCAATCATTTTCTTAATACTTATGCACAACTCTAAAACGACATATATTAAGGGACGGAGGGAGTAAAAATTAACATCAATGTTTTATTGAATTCAAAATTTATCCCTCATCACTGAAAGATAATATGAAAATACGGTTGCTTCACATATGTACTTTTTGTGTCTGCTCTCTGATGTTCTGACAAATTGATGTGTTAGCACTTTAGGGTTGAAGTTTTGTCTATATATTTTAATAATATACATCAATATGGTGCAGACTTCAGAGCTGTTGCCCAATATATGAGTTGCTAAGAATTGTACTCGGGTTTTTTTCCAAGCAGAAACTTCAATATAATATATTCCAAGATTTATCTTACTTAAATGCAATGGCACATTAACTTAGGTTAATATGAATTTAATAGTCAAACACATTTAGCTAAAGGGTTAGCCTAAGAAGCAGGGATCCTGTTTACTTATGAGGTATTGACACAATACAATATGTTAGCATTATATTCATTCTTTTCAATTAAAAATGAGTATCATTGCATTCTTACTCATTAATCTTTAATCTAGTCTTTCTCTTTCTTCCATATTATGTTCTTTTTGTTTCTTTTAACGAGTATTATACTTCTTTTATGTTACGAAAAAAGATTATCTGACTGCTTGAAGTGTACTAAACACACTTTATCGAGTATCCAAGAAGTATTAGATATTTACTGGAAAAGAAAAGTATTATGGGATGGCTTTTTATGTCACTTTTTGTTCAAATGGAATCAGGTGAAGCTGTCACCTTGGGTAAGCTTTGTACCTTTTCCTTGTTTTTCATCCTTAGCATGTTAACTTGCCGCTCACGGGTAATACCTGAATCTGTTTCTGTTGTAGTTGGGGGAAATATTAATTTCGGATATCTATACGTGGGTAGTGTTTGTGAGCATAGATGTGCATCTTGGTTAAATAATACCTTAAAATTGGTATTTGGATTGCAAATTTCTTTCCTTGATCAATGTAATGCCACATATTGGAGCAGATATTAGGGAACTTTGGTATGAAATCAATTTATGGCAGGATCTGAAAACTGTGTGTGAACTGTTAAGATTACCTTTCAACCAAGGATTGGTGATAGGAAATTCTACTCATCTTTGTTGAATTATGTGAAATTTTTTCGAGAGAAAGTTTACTCTCAGTGTCTTGTTGATGAGTAAAATGATGGTTATTTTCAAAGTCTACTGTAAATTGAGATTATTGCTGGAATATAATCACACGTTTTATAATTAGTTTTCTCTTATCCAGGGATGGGGTTCATTTATCCGCTGAGGGAAGCAAGGTAGTTGTGCAGGAGATACTAAAGGTGCTCAAGGAAGCTGAGTGGACCCCTTCTCTACACTGGAAATCCATGCCAACAGAGTTCAGGGAGGACTCGGCTTACGATCTTGTCGCTGCTGATGGGAAAAACACTCTAAATCCATCCGACTGGACCTTTTATAGAGAAATTCAGTGGAACTAAGCGGCAAAGGAACCTTTTACCTTTATTTGCCATTCCTCATGCAAGAATTGCCACCAAAAGCTACAGAGAATGTCAACTTCACAAGAAAGGATAAAAAATAATAAGGGGGGGGGGGGGGGGATAGAACTTAGAAATTTCTGCTGTTGTTGGTGCTTGTATAGTTGTATGCTATGTAATGCGTTACGTTACGATATTTAAGTATGACATTCTTCCAATTTATTTAGTGCTATTTTATTTGGTTTATGTGGTCCCTTGACCTAAATTTCGTTTGATGCTTCAAACTTTGAAGGGGCTGAGTTGTTGGATCAAATACATAGGATTACTCGAAGAATGTTTTGGGGTTACTAAATCAAAGTTGAATAAGTTTCTATTCATCTGTCTCGACCTCTATATTAATAAAAGTGAATCGTCTCTCTTAAACTTAATTTGAAAATGACATTTGATAAGAAAAATTCAACATGATAAGGAAAATTTAAACTCTTGACTTCTATATTAAGAATAAGTCTAAGTATATTATAACTAAACATAATATTGATCTAAAAATATGACATGTCACAAAAATTTGTATTATGCCTCATTTTTTAATAGTTGAGATTAATGTTGTATCCGATAATATATTCAGATGTAGTATATATATATTTGTCCCTATATTAATATAAATAAAAATTTGTATTAGGCCTCATTTTTTAATAGTTGAAATTGATGTTATATTCGATAATATATTCAGATGTAGTATATGTATATTTGTCCCTGTATTAATATAAATGAGTTGTGTTGCTAGATCAAGTGGTTATCAATATTATTAACATTACTAAATCTTTTTTAATGGCAACCGAATTCTTGCTTGGTCGTTTTCAAATTTTTTTTTCTTTTTTCATTTTTCATTTTTTTTTATCTCTGTACAAAAAATATCCAAAAAACGGAGAATGAAAATAAAAAGACAAGATAACCAAACATGCCCTTTCTTTAATGAAAATAGAAAAAGGACATGACAACCAAACATGCCCTTGTTTTTTGCTAGACTTCCAAGGCGCGCAACTAGAACTAGTTGAAGATATTTAGCTCTGAGAATGAGAGATATTTGATCACATATTCACTGTTTTCTCTCTCATTAACTTTTTCTTAACACCCTACCCAGTACCCACCACCAAGCCTCATCAGCCACGCGCAAGTCACGCCCGATAACTTGAGCTCAATTTATTTTGAAAACTATATTTTTATTTACATTTTTAATATTTTTACATAATTTTCTCTCACATCAAAATAAAACAGATTTCACTTTACATAAGAGAAAAATTTATATAAAAATATTAAAAATACACATAAAAATAATATTTTTTTATTTTTCTGATTTATTTTGTCAATTCCATTAGGCATTGGGTGATGAAAAATACTAGTAAATGTAAAACGAAAATTCCTTTAATCAAGAGGCTCTCTGCCTTATATTTGTTATCTCAAAGTTCGTTTGATAACTGTTTTTACTTTTTATTTTTATTTTTCTGTATTTCTACTTTTACTTATTTCACCTAATGAAAATAAAGATCAAATAATATTATTTGATAATTATATATTTTATTTTATTTTATTTTCTGAAGAGGTAGAGTTTTATTTTATGAAGAGATATAGAGTTTGAACTTTGATTGATTTTACTTTTACTTTTTTTAAAATAGAAATAATTACCAAACAATATTTTTTGCTTGTAATTTTAAAAAAATAAAAGTAAAAACAAAAATTTGAAAGCAAAAATAATTACTAAACGGGACCCTTAATTTTTTAAAAATATTTTAAGTTCTTGTCATAACAAAGTGATACAACCAGGGATGGAGAAATTCGCACCCCAAATTAATGCTATGCAAAATCTGAATGATACCATTTCAACTCATTGGTTGGAGGTAAATGTTTTCTTAGTTATAGGGTTAAATGTTTTTTAGATCATTATATTTTACGTTAATTTACAGTCAAATAATTATATATTTTTTTACAATCAATTAATCGAACTCCAAATTTTTAAATTTTCGTTAGCAAAGTTAAATTTTTTTAACAGCAAGATGACGTGGTATTATTACAGTGGACAAAATCTGAGAAGGAAGACACTTTTAAACACTTTTGACACATAAGATTTATCCGTCCACCCATCAAAGGCTAACTCATACCTGATCCAACCTAGAAATTCTCTTACCCGTTAATACTCTCTTTCCTCTTCATCTCCTCTAATTTATAATCAATTTCTATCTAAAAAAAAATGGGTTTTAGAACTTTCATAACTAATTTGGGGGCGGATGGTTGGTTTCATCGAGATATATATACAGAGGCGGAACCAAGGGGGGGGCGCGGGGGGTCATATGACCCTGGTATGTCGGCGACCTATGAAGTTCTGCTATGCCCAGAGGCGGAACTAGGGGGGCGGGGGGGTTCATATGACCCTGGTATGCCGACGGCCTATGAAGTTCTGCTATGCCTTCTTCTTCCACAGACCACAGTTCCGCCTCCTTCAGTCTTTTGGCGAGAATAGTTTGGAGTTTGAAGGTAGAGAGAGGTATATCTTCTTCTCTCTATAATCTATATTATTCTTTTTCTCTATATTATTCTCTCTATATTTTTTTGTCGGGCTTCGGCCCTTTTGTGCTTAATTGGATATTTGAATGGATATTGTATATTTATGGTATACTTATGACATATTGAATGTATATGTAATGGATATTTATGATATATTGAATGGTTATTTTCATTGAATATTTGAATAGATATTGTATATTTATGGTATATTTATGATATATTGTTTGTGAAATAAAATAATTGAAATTATTGAATTAGGTTAGTTGATGAAATTATGATTTATGATGAAATGTTTGAATTGATG
This sequence comes from Hedera helix, assembly GCA_947179155.2. Classification (NCBI taxonomy): domain Eukaryota; kingdom Viridiplantae; phylum Streptophyta; class Magnoliopsida; order Apiales; family Araliaceae; genus Hedera; species Hedera helix. Next base: position 42,377,620 of record OX359274.1, read on the forward strand.
AATGATGAAATTAATTGTCTTAGGATTTGGGGAAACCAATTAATTCCTTTTTTCTTAAAGAGGTGAAATGTTGTGTTTTGGGGAAACCAATCATTTGTTTCCAAAGATGAGAAGCAAAAAGTATGAATTTTTTTGCCTTCTCCTTAATTACCTGTTATTCGTATTCAGTATCTGAAAGTATATAGCTTTATGTTAAATGTTATTAAAGAATATCATTTTTACTTGTAATTCTATTGTGGTAACTATGTGTCCTGCATTTTTGTGCAGATTGAGATGACTCAAGAAGCTAATCTATCCAAATTCAAATATGAAGTAACTAACTCACAGGTTTGTTGTAAGACCCCGAATTTTATGAAATACAAAATTTAATTTTTCTTCATATATATATTTTTTGAAACAGTAAGTGGTTAAATCGATAAAGTTAAAAGTTAAGGATGTTATGTGCAAATTTTATTTTGTCGGACAATATTCGCTTTGTCGGGGAATATTCGTTTGGTCGGGGAATATTCGTTTGGTCCGACGGCGCCGAAATAACAAATTATTGGTGGACCCCACAACGGAATATTTGTCGGATATAGAAAACGACAGAAATAACCTTTTTAAATAAAAATAGTCAACGGAACTGTTAAAATACCGGTGATAAAAGAATAGTAGCATACGGTAGTTTTTGGTATTTTCTATAGCACACGGTACTCTACAGTAACACACGGTATTGCATAGTGTCTCATATTATTGGTCTGATAATTGACACCGTAACTGTTACGCATCATTTCATCGATAATTGTCACTGCATAATATTTTATATTATCAATTCAATAATTGTTGTTACACAGTATTTTGCATTATTGATTTAATAATTGTCATTACACTGTATTTTATATCATTGAGTCAATAATTGTTGCTGCACTGTTTTTAAAATTATTGAACCTAATAATTGTCACAGTAAAATATGCACAGTAATTCACATTATTGAATCAATAATTGTCATTACACAGTAACGTATGCTTTATTTTACATTATTGTTATCTCTATTATGATGTTATTTAAACAGTTGTATTTCATTAATTTATTGACTTGATATCTAAGAGCTAACTATACTGTATTTATAACAATTAGTCATAATAATTGAATTGATAAAGTTATTTGTTTATAATATAAAGTTAGGTGATTATTAGGTGATATGAAATGAATGGTGTAGATTAAAGTGTGAATTATTGTTGAATAATTGAATTGATTTGTTTATAATATAAAGTTAGGTGATTATTAGGTGATATGAAATGAACGGTGTAGATTAAAGTGTGAATTATTGTTGAATAATTAAATTGATTTGTTTATAATATAAAGTTAGGTGATTATTAGGTGATATGAAATGAATGGTGTAGATTAAAGATAATATAATATTTGAAATGGATGGTGTAGATTAAAAGATGATTTTTTTAAATGAATGGTTTAGATTAAAGGAATGATAAGATTTTTTGGCTATAAATAGAAGCCTTAACTTAAGGATTTTTCATAAACTTCCTTACTTGTTCTTTCTTTCTCTCTCTAAATACTTCTTGTGAAAGTTCTCTCTAAGTGTGCTTAAGTCATCTTGAGTATTTGTGAAGATCTATAAGTATACGTGTACTGTTCAAGTTAATCAACCTCATTTAAATCAATATCCAGTCACGTGTTGAGGTAAGGGATACCATCTTTTTCATCTTCCATTATTCAAACGTACTATGGTAAGGGATTATCATTATTTGATTCTCGATAATAATATTGTTTCTTCCTTACTCATAAGACGTGCCTTTTATTTCCATGTATTAAATTGTGGGAATAACCTTACGGAGCGGATTGCCGCCTGTTGGTGAATAACCTTTCGTATTCATTCATTATTAATCTGTGAGAATAACCTTACGAAGCGGATTGCCGCCTGTTTGGTGAATAACTCTTTGTACTCAAATTCTATTAAATTGTGGGAATAACCTTACGGAGCGGATTACCGCCTGTTGGTGAATAACCCTTTGTATTAATTTCCTTCACCTTTTGTTAATCAAACCTGCTACGGTAAGGGATATTATTTTCTTTCATACTCCTAAATCGAAATTTATTATGGAACTATTGCTTCTATAATTCCTGAAAATATTATATGTTCCATAATAGTTGAACTTCATTATTTCAACTGAACCTTCCTATTTACGTGAACCTTTCTATTGAATTGTAACCGTTATTCTGAACTGTGGATCTTGAATATCATTTTTAAATTTCACTCCACATCATGTTGACAATTTGGACATTATTTGAATCTGTACAAAGTAAACTTCCGATACTTATTGTTATCCTATTTCTTCTGTTCATCATTTATATCATTCTAATCATCCAAAAATCAAGCTGTTGTGAATATCTGTGGCCGGGGGCACAGATGTGATATATTTGTTGAACAGATGATAGGTTAAAGGCGATATAATAGGTTAAAGGCGATACATCTGTTCGGTGTCTTTTATGGCACGTGGTGAATGTTCTCTTTGGCCCGTAGTGCAAAGATGAACTGTTGTTTGGTATGATTATGACCAAAGGCTGAATCTGGTATAATCATGACCGTTGGTGCTATATTGAATATCTTTGGCCCGTAGTACAAAGATGAACTGTTGATGTGCATGATTATGATCAGGAACTGTGAATTTGTATTATCTTGACTAATGATATTTCAGATGATAAAAGTTGATGATGTTTTTCCTAAAAAGAGAACCGAGTGGACATTATAGTCTGCATTATTCTTCTAATAGATTACTCATTCCGCTGCTATTATTGATCTGAACGTTGTTTAAGAATTTAACTGCAGTTTTTGATATAAACCTTGTAGTCTATTGTATTCTATCAAGAACTCAACTGTTGAAGACTAATGATAATTTATTCGTCATTATCTTAGTCATGATATTCTTTACTGGGCTATTTGAGCTCACCCTTTCTTTTATTCCATTGTTTTTCAACAGGAGATGAAAACATAACAGGGTCTAGCCGGGGAATGGAGTGAGGGTCCGAGGAATAGTTATCATAGTCTTCACGTTTTGTAAAATAGTGTGGCAATAATAGTGAAGACTTAGTTGTGTATTATTATACACTGTATTGTTGTACGTTGTGCTTTGTTGTAATAATTTTGTTGTAGTATTTTGACGACTCAAGTTTGGGCTGTGTGGGCCCAGATTTGGGGGCGTCACAGTTGGCATCAGAGCTTAGGGATATGGTCTTTAATGGAGATCTGTGGTAGAACTAGGAGGGGAGAGACGAATAGAATCAGTCACTAGTGCGTCCTACCTAAAATAGATTTTATTATCTAATGAGTCGATTTGAATGTAGGAACATGAAGTGATGAGTCAGTTTATTTGAACTAACATTTATTTTGTGACCACAGTTAAGTATGGCATCTGAAAATCAAGAGGTTAACTATGGAATACCCGAAGCAAATGTAGCCGAGAATCAAGAGGCCTCAAACAATCCTCCTGCCAACTCAGGAAATAATGTTCCTGATAACATGATGAACGATGGATTCTTTAGGAATTTCATGCAGTTCATACAGAATCAAGGAAGAGGAAATCCAGTCAATAATAACGGTAGAAACGCTGGCAATTTGAGGATGGTCACTGTTAAGCAATTTAAAGAATTAGGACCACCTGAATTCCACGGGAAGCCTGACCCACTCAAAGCGGAGGCATGGCTAAAGCAGACGACAAAAATACTTGATGTCTTACAATGCGCTGATGATCAGAAGGTGCCATTTGCCACTTTTATGTTACGAGGTGAGGCGGACCATTGGTGGGAAGCGGTAAAACGTATCCAACCTTCAGCACTCGAAATGTCTTGGACATAATTCGAAGAACTGTTTAACGAGAAGTATTTCCCAGAAAGCATCCGCCATATGAAAGAGGTGGAATTCATTAAGCTGGAGCAGGGAAACATGACAGTCTCCCAATATGAAGCCAAGTTTGCCGAGTTATCTCGTTTTGCCACCCATCTTGTGGATGACGAAGCACGAATGAGTCGGATGTTCCTAAGAGGTTTGAGATTCAAAATTCGTCAACAACTTAGCTCTCATAAATTTAGTTTGTATTCAGATGTTGTAAATAGGGCTCAAAGGGTGGAGCAAACAGATGAAACATTGCAGCCAAGAGTTAATGATCAGCATAGAGAAAGGAGTGACAACAACCACAGGAACGAGAACCATCGAGGAGGTAACCAACACTTCGGTGGTAATTCCATACCAAATAACAGAAGAGGAGAATCTAGTGGGAACAATTTCAAAAGAAAGAGATTCCATAATAATTATGGAAGGGCACCAGCACCAGTACCAACACCAGCACCGACCCCAGTTTCAAGGGGAGAAGATCGACCACCAGTGAGATGCTATAGGTGTGGTCAGGAAGGTCACATCAGCCCAAACTGTACACTGCAGTCCAAAAAGTGCTACAGTTGTGGGAAAGAGGGTCATCTTGCGCGGTTTTGTCCTGCCACAAAATCAAGTCCAGCTGCAATGATGATACCAAAAGCTAGCGCAGATAAAGGAAAATCTGTAGTTCAAGGGAGAGTTTTTGTTGTGACATCCCAAATGGCACGAAACTCGAACGAGGTGATAACCGGTAAGCTATTCATAAATTCTCGTGAAGTCTACGCTTTGTTAGATACTGGCTCTACCCATTCTTTTATCTCACCTGCATGTGCTCAGCGTTTAAACTTAACTCCTGAAAATTTGGACTTTGACTTATCAGTTGAAACCCCATTAGGAGAAATGACCATTACATCTACTGTCTATAAATCTTGCCTAGTTCAAATCAACAATCTCACATTACCTGTTGACCTTATTTCTTTGGAGATGCATGAATTTGATGTGATTTTAGAAATTGATTGGTTGACTACCCATCATGCTAAAATTGATTGTTTTCATAAGATTATTAGTTTTCATATTCCTAATCAACCTGTCATGCAAATTCAAGCAACTAAACCATTGAAATCTATAACTGTTATTTCTAGCCATAAAGCCATTCGTTTATTGAAAAACGGATGTCAAGCCTTTTTAGCTCATGTCACTGATTTGAACAAAAATACGTCAAACTTGAATGATATTCCCATTGTTAATGAGTTTCCTGACGTTTTTCCTGAAGAACTTCCTGGCTTACCCCCAAACCGTGAAATTGATTTTTATATTGATCTTGAACCCGGTACCAAGCCCATTTCCAAAGCTCCCTACCGAATGGCTCCCATTGAACTTCAAGAGTTAAAAGTCCAACTACAGGAATTGTTGGATACCGGTTTCATTCGTCCGAGTGCATCACCTTGGGGTGCTCCTGTTCTATTTGTGAAGAAGAAAGACGGGAGTATGAGATTGTGCATTGACTACCGAGAATTGAACCATGTCACCATCAAGAACAGGTACCCGTTACCTCGGATTGATGACATGTGTGATCAATTGCAAGACGCTCAACATTTCTCAAAGATTGATCTCCGTTCTGGATATCATCAGTTAAAGGTTAAAGCTGAGGACATTCCAAAGACTGCTTTCAGAACTCGTTATGGGCATTATGAGTTCTTAGTCATGCCTTTTGGACTAACTAATGCTCCTGCAGCTTTCATGGACATGATGAACCGGATATTCAAGGAACATTTGGATCATTTTGTGGTTGTCTTTATTGATGACATCCTCATATACTCCAAGAGTCGCGAGGATCATGAACAACACCTGAGATTGATACTACAAAAGCTCCGTGAAAACAAATTATATGCCAAGTTGAAGAAATGTGAGTTCTGGCTTGAGGAGGTCGCGTTTCTTGGGCATGTGATTTCTAGTCAAGGAATATCAGTCGATCCTGCGAAGATTGAAACGGTACTAAATTGGGAACAACCCAAAACAGTAACCGAAGTTCGAAGTTTTCTGGGTCTAGCTGGTTATTATCGGAGATTCGTAGAAGGATTTTCTCGAATCGCCACTCCATTAACACAGCTTACTCGGAAAAGCACAAAATTCATATGGAGCGAGGAATGCGAGAAAAGTTTCCAAGAACTCAAGAAGAGACTGGTTTCAGCTCCTGTTCTGACCATACCATCAGGATCAGGAGAATTTGTTATCTACAGCGATGCTTCTGGCAAAGGTCTAGGCTGTGTCCTTATGCAACATGGAAAGGTTATAGCCTACGCCTCTCGACAACTCAAAGATTATGAGAAAAATTATCCTACTCATGATCTAGAGTTGGCAGCAGTCGTTTTCGCGTTGAAGATCTGGAGACACTACTTGTACGGAGAAAAAGTGGATATCTATACGGATCATAAAAGTCTCAAGTATTTCTTCACCCAGAAGGAACTCAACATGCGACAACGACGTTGGCTTGAGCTGTTAAAGGATTATGACCACACAATCCAGTATCACCCGGGAAAGGCGAACGTTGTAGCTGACGCTTTGAGCAGAAAATCTTATGCAAGTACAAGTGCACTGCTGACAACACAAAAGTGTATTTTGTACGACTTGCAAAAGATGGAGATAGAGCTAAAGACACCAGGGACCCACTCGAAGATTGCTCACGTGCGAGTAGAACCAACTTTAATCGATAAAATTAAAGCTGCTCAAGCTACCGATCCGGAACTGATAAACATGATAAAGAAAGTACAAGAAGGTGTCATTCCCGAAGCAAGAATCGACGAGAAAGGAATACTTCGAGTCAACTCTCGACTCTGTGTTCCTAATGATCCTGAATTAAAGCATAAAATCATGATGGAGGCACACAACACGCCGTTTGCAATCCACCCAGGAGGTACCAAGATGTATCGAGATCTTCGACATACATTTTGGTGGAACAATATGAAAAGAGAGATTGCGGAGTTTATCTCAAGGTGCCTAACTTGTCAACGTGTCAAGGCAGAGCATCAAGTTCCTAAATGTCCATTACAATCACTTGAAGTTCCCGAATGGAAGTGGGAACACATCAATATGGACTTCGTGACGGGTCTTCCAAAAGTTTCTCAAGGCTTAGATGCAATTTGGGTGATCGTAGATAGATTGACCAAATCTGCTCATTTCTTGCCTATACGAGAAAACTTTTCACTTGAACGTCTTGCCGGTATGTACATAAATGAGATCGTGAGATTGCATGGCATGCCAGTTTCCATAGTTTCTGATCGAGATCCTAGATTCACTTCACGCTTTTGGATCAGTCTACAAAAAGCTATGGGCACTGAACTACGTTTTAGTTCTGCATACCATCCTCAAACGGACGGACAATCGGAAAGGACGATCCAGACCCTCGAAGATCTTTTGAGACTTTGTGTATTAGACTTCAAAGGAAGTTGGGATAAGTACTTGCCGTTGGTGGAATTTTCTTACAACAACAGTTACCAAGCAAGTATAGGCATGGCTCCATTCGAGGCATTGTATGGAAGGAAGTGTCGCTCTCCAATATGTTGGAATGAGGTAGGAGAAGCAAAATTGTTGGGACCCGAGTTGGTACGCTTGACGACCGAAAAGATCCAAATGATCCGACAACGAATACAGACCGCACAAGAACGACAAAAGAGTTATGCTGATCTTCATCGGAGAGACGAAAGTTTCAACGTCGGAGATCATGTATTCTTACGTGTTTCTCCATGGAAAGGGGTTACGAGATTCGGAAAGAGAGGAAAGCTTAACCCTCGATTTATTGGCCCATTTGAAATCCTCGATCGAATAGGAACCGTAGCCTACAGACTAGCCCTACCACCAAGTATGTCTCGCATCCATAACGTTTTTCACATATCTATGTTACGTAAATATGTGAAGGACCCAAACCACGTCATTGAGTTAGAACCAGACGTTATAGCAGAGGATTTAACATACGAGGAGGTACCTGTTAAGATCCTGGATAAGAAGGAGCAGATCCTACGCTCAAAGGTTATACCTCAAGTTAAGGTTTTATGGAGGAACCAAGATACTGAGGAAATGACCTGGGAGCTAGAATCTGAAATGAAATCTAAGTATCCTTACCTCTTCGATATGTCAGGTACGTCAATTTCGGAGACGAAATTTCATAAGGAGGGGAGGTTGTAAGACCCCGAATTTTATGAAATACAAAATTTAATTTTTCTTCATATATATATTTTTTGAAACAGTAAGTGGTTAAATCGATAAAGTTAAAAGTTAAGGATGTTATGTGCAAATTTTATTTTGTCGGACAATATTCGCTTTGTCGGGGAATATTCGTTTGGTCGGGGAATATTCGTTTGGTCCGACGGCGCCGAAATAACAAATTATTGGTGGACCCCACAACGGAATATTTGTCGGATATAGAAAACGACAGAAATAACCTTTTTAAATAAAAATAGTCAACGGAACTGTTAAAATACCGGTGATAAAAGAATAGTAGCATACGGTAGTTTTTGGTATTTTCTATAGCACACGGTACTCTACAGTAACACACGGTATTGCATAGTGTCTCATATTATTGGTCTGATAATTGACACCGTAACTGTTACGCATCATTTCATCGATAATTGTCACTGCATAATATTTTATATTATCAATTCAATAATTGTTGTTACACAGTATTTTGCATTATTGATTTAATAATTGTCATTACACTGTATTTTATATCATTGAGTCAATAATTGTTGCTGCACTGTTTTTAAAATTATTGAACCTAATAATTGTCACAGTAAAATATGCACAGTAATTCACATTATTGAATCAATAATTGTCATTACACAGTAACGTATGCTTTATTTTACATTATTGTTATCTCTATTATGATGTTATTTAAACAGTTGTATTTCATTAATTTATTGACTTGATATCTAAGAGCTAACTATACTGTATTTATAACAATTAGTCATAATAATTGAATTGATAAAGTTATTTGTTTATAATATAAAGTTAGGTGATTATTAGGTGATATGAAATGAATGGTGTAGATTAAAGTGTGAATTATTGTTGAATAATTGAATTGATTTGTTTATAATATAAAGTTAGGTGATTATTAGGTGATATGAAATGAACGGTGTAGATTAAAGTGTGAATTATTGTTGAATAATTAAATTGATTTGTTTATAATATAAAGTTAGGTAATTATTAGGTGATATGAAATGAATGGTGTAGATTAAAGATAATATAATATTTGAAATGGATGGTGTAGATTAAAAGATGATTTTTTTAAATGAATGGTTTAGATTAAAGGAATGATAAGATTTTTTGGCTATAAATAGAAGCCTTAACTTAAGGATTTTTCATAAACTTCCTTACTTGTTCTTTCTTTCTCTCTCTAAATACTTCTTGTGAAAGTTATCTCTAAGTGTGCTTAAGTCATCTTGAGTATTTGTGAAGATCTATAAGTATACGTGTACTGTTCAAGTTAATCAACCTCATTTAAATCAATATCCAGTCACGTGTTGAGGTAAGGGATACCATCTTTTTCATCTTCCATTATTCAAACGTACTATGGTAAGGGATTATCATTATTTGATTCTCGATAATAATATTGTTTCTTCCTTACTCATAAGACGTGCCTTTTATTTCCATGTATTAAATTGTGGGAATAACCTTACGGAGCGGATTGCCGCCTGTTGGTGAATAACCTTTCGTATTCATTCATTATTAATCTCTGAGAATAACCTTACGGAGCGGATTGCCGCCTGTTTGGTGAATAACTCTTTGTACTCAAATTCTATTAAATTGTGGGAATAACCTTACGGAGCGGATTACCGCCTGTTGGTGAATAACCCTTTGTATTAATTTCCTTCACCTTTTGTTAATCAAACCTGCTACGGTAAGGGATATTATTTTCTTTCATACTCCTAAATCGAAATTTATTATGGAACTATTGCTTCTATAATTCCTGAAAATATTATATGTTCCATAATAGTTGAACTTCATTATTTCAACTGAACATTCCTATTTACGTGAACCTTTCTATTGAATTGTAACCGTTATTCTGAACTGTGGATCTTGAATATCATTTTTAAATTTCACTCCACATCATGTTGACAATTTGGACATTATTTGAATCTGTACAAAGTAAACTTCCGATACTTATTGTTATCCTATTTCTTCTGTTCATCATTTATATCATTCTAATCATCCAAAAATCAAGCTGTTGTGAATATCTGTGGCCGGGGGCACAGATGTGATATATTTGTTGAACAGATGATAGGTTAAAGGCGATATAATAGGTTAAAGGCGATACATCTGTTCGGTGTCTTTTATGGCACGTGGTGAATGTTCTCTTTGGCCCGTAGTGCAAAGATGAACTGTTGTTTGGTATGATTATGACCAAAGGCTGAATCTGGTATAATCATGACCGTTGGTGCTATATTGAATATCTTTGGCCCGTAGTACAAAGATGAACTGTTGATGTGCATGATTATGATCAGGAACTGTGAATTTGTATTATCTTGACTAATGATATTTCAGATGATAAAAGTTGATGATGTTTTTCCTAAAAAGAGAACCGAGTGGACATTATAGTCTGCATTATTCTTCTAATAGATTACTCATTCCGCTGCTATTATTGATCTGAACGTTGTTTAAGAATTTAACTGCAGTTTTTGATATAAACCTTGTAGTCTATTGTATTCTATCAAGAACTCAACTGTTGAAGACTAATGATAATTTATTCGTCATTATCTTAGTCATGATATTCTTTACTGGGCTATTTGAGCTCACCCTTTCTTTTATTCCATTGTTTTTCAACAGGAGATGAAAACATAACAGGGTCTAGCCGGGGAATGGAGTGAGGGTCCGAGGAATAGTTATCATAGTCTTCACGTTTTGTAAAATAGTGTGGCAATAATAGTGAAGACTTAGTTGTGTATTATTATACACTGTATTGTTGTACGTTGTGCTTTGTTGTAATAATTTTGTTGTAGTATTTTGACGACTCAAGTTTGGGCTGTGTGGGCCCAGATTTGGGGGCGTCACATTTGTTGTCTGATTTTTATTTTTCTCTGTACGTAATTTGTTGGGACTTCAAGTTGAATGGTTCTATCAATTTTGTGCTGTAGACATCATGATACTATGTATGCAACATATATATATATATATATATATATATATATATATATATATATATATATATATACACACACACACACACGTAGTTAGAAGTAGACGCCTATAATTTGGCTTTGTATGACCTTGCTTCTATTATACTTCCACCGTCCAAGCCTTAATACATAAAAAAATTTACCGAGTATTTTGACCCCCCTCTCCAAACGCTCTGGTTCCGCCACTGTGTATATATATATATATATATATATATATATATATATATATATATATATATATATATATATATATAATGAATTTGTTTAATTCAAAATTAGGTTCATCTACACATGAAAATGAGTACAGATGACCCACCCGTCCGCAGATCAGTGGGATTTGGCTCTTGGGAATATGAAATTCTTCAGAAAAAAAAGCTTGGATTTTTTAAGATCAAAGTTTGATTGGTCCAAAAGCTCTGCAACAATTTGTTTTGGTTAATAGTTTCTTCTGTGATTGCAGCTTGATTCGTACAAGACTCCGACGATTAGGAGAAAAAGGAATTTTTGTACCACCGCTGTTTCATATTTGTTTAATTCAAAATTAAGTTCATCCATCTGTAAGATTGCTTAATTTCTGCTTCTTTTTTTGTTTCTGTTTATGCTCTGGTTTTACTTTCAATTCAGTGCACTTGATTTTAATTTGAGGCTAACGATTGTTAAGAAGCTGTTAGATGCCAAAGAATAAGGATGGTATCAATTTGTTAAGAAAGATTAAAACAAAAACAATTGATAAATTTTGCAATTTTTCTTTAAAATATTTTTTAACATAAATTTCAAAATTATGTAAAAAAATATTATGCTATTTATTTTTTATTTTTTTAGCAATTAAAAGGCAATTTCAAATTATGCTAATTTTATTTTTTTTGTTTTTTTAGCAATTGAAAGACAATTTCAAAATTATGTTAAAAATATTTTATTTTTTTTAGCAATTAAAGGGAAATTTAAAAATTATGCTAAAAATATTTTTTTAGCAATTAAAAGGCAATTTTTTTTTTTTTTTTAGCAATTAAAAGGTAATTTTTAGTATTTTTATTTTTTGCATAATAAATATACACATCATCCTTGCCATGTCCACATAAGTATTTTTTGATAATTCAGCTGCTTATTTATCAATTTCTTTAAAAGTTAATGCATTTAAATAAAAATTTAAATTTGTGTAAAAAAATTAGAATTCTATTACTTGAATGTAAAAAAAAAAATCAATAAATAAACCGTAAGTTAACGCACAATGCAGTGGTCAAAAAAAATATTTAACCCCTCAGTTATACATCCACTCTTATACTCGAAGAGGAGAGGAGGAATACTTTTACTGTTTTACATTTAAATTCACCGGTCCTGGGAGTAAAATACACTTGACAATCAATACTCATTGTTTCGCAAACTCCCTAGAGCGCGTAGAATCCCCAAATCTCCAATGGTTACTCACCATATCTTTTCCTCGACTATCTCTGGCCAGCGTATCTATTAGTATAGATAGATATTTCTTATTTCCACATCAAATGATTTTTCACAATATGCCTTTTAATATATATATATATATATATATATATATATATATATATATCAATTCTCGATCTATATTTGCATACTCCTTTTTGCAAAAATAACTTTGTTTATTATTTTTTATATAAATTTACTAATAATATTCCCTCCATTCATGAATAAAAGTCATTATTATTATTTTAAATAGTTCTAACTTCTAAGCTAAATGTCTATTTACATTAAATAATTTATTTTTTATAATAATTTATCTATAATATTATTTGTATTAATTATCATATTTTTATTTTTTATGTATATTTATAAAGTACTATTAATCATGTATAAAAAATTATATAATTAAATATGAATTTAAATATAAATAATTTTATTATTTTATATTATTTCTTAACGCAAAAAGTCAACAACGAATTTTATACTTAGACGAAAGGAGTATAAGATAACAAAATATACTTATGTTACATAATTTTGTTAATATTGTAATATATTAAATTAACAACTTAATATTTTTAAAAATAGATTCCTTTTGTCTAATAAAAAATAATTAAAGTAAAAATTAAAAATTTCAAAATATTTAATTTAAATACAAAATATTATATAAAATCTAATTTATCTTCATAAAAATGGTTTGCATCTTTGATGATTTTTTTTACTTATATTATTATTATTATGTTTTTTTTTTGAAGTTGCGTTAAAAATTAATTTGAAATATCTTTTAGTATTCAAAATTATTTGGGACCGAATGGATAGATGAAATATCATATGCTCGTGTCAAACTAGTGAGAGATTAGAACATGGGTGATCGAAGACGATAACGGATTACAGATCTCATCGTACATGAATGACAACGCTCGATTATTCATCCCCAGCTGAATCGAGCATGGACGACTCTTCTAATCCCCACCTCCAAACCCTAACCACTGCAACCAACACCACCACTTCCAACAAACGTTTCCGTGGCGCCGGCGGCGGTGCTGTCTCCAGGGGCGATTCGAACTCCGGCGAAGGCGACGCCGAGGTGTGGAATAACTTCACTGAGAGTTTTCGTCAAGTTCAATATGTATTGGATCGGAATCGCGTTTTGATTCAGCAAGTAAACGAGAATCATCAGTCGAAGATTCACGACAATATGGTTAAAAACGTTGCCCTAATTCAGGAGATTAACGGTAATATTTCGAAAGTTGTTGCGCTTTATTCTGATCTCTCGACGAATTTCTCGAGTGTGTTTCATCAACGGAACGAAGCTGCTGATGAAAAGGACAACGACGGCGCCGGCGTGGGAAATAACATGGGGGCTTGACTTGAGTTAATCGAGATTATACCAGTAATTTCATTTCCCTAATATATGAATTGTTTCAGTTAATTTGATGGTGGTGGTGTACTTGTTAGCTGGATTTTCGGAATAAATGCGACCGTTCAAGGGACGTGGTTAATTATGGAGTATGTATCTTTGTATTGTTCGCGTCAGTTAAATGTTGTGATTGCTTATCTATGTTTTATGTTTTCGAAGGAGGAAGACTGCATGGACAGATTATCTTCCTTTTGGACTTGTAGACTTGTAGACTTGATGATGATGAGGTATTTATGTTCTGTTTAATCAATTATGTTCGGACTCTGCTCTTTCTTTTTATGTTTTGTTGTGCATAACTGATCTATCTGGCTGACATATAATGGGTTAGAATCGGATTTGAGTTCAATGTCACGTTGATTACTTAAAATAGAAGTGAGTTTCTGAAGAGAAGAATCAGACAATGATTAGCTTGTATAAGAATTTTCAATGGATTAGTTCTTTTTATTAGAATCTTCCAGAGGTTGTAGTCAGCTTCTATCCTCAGACACGAAATTTGTGTGTTCACTTGGTTTGGAAATTGTTTAAAGCATGTATATCAGTCCTATTGAACGATACTTAATTAGCTGTACTTTTGACAAAAAATGTGGGTGGAGGATTTTTCAGGTTGTTTATTTAATAAATAGATCAACCAACTCTTTTTTTAATGGGTATAAAATCAACCAATTTATGACGACTTTGTCTAGAAATATTTGTGGATATTTTACTTCAAGGAGATTTCTCCACAAAGAGGCCATTTCTTTAATAGGGAAGAATCCAAATCCAAACGCCTCATTCTGAAATGGTCAATGTCCCCCCTCCATGGATTAAATGTTGTGTTAACAAGAGTTCCTCAGATACATTTTAGAAATTAGAGGATGATAAGTGTGATCTCCTAGGCAATCAACAGATCTGGATTCTTCATATGTCTAGATTTCTAATTCATGCCCACGCGAACCCTTCTGCCTTCTGACCCTGATTAAAAGTGCTAATAACACTAATTACCTAGCCATAGTACTGAAGGGGAGTTTTCAAAGCGGCGATACAAATGATGAAAAGAAATGGAACTCAAATTTTTATAACTTACAGGTTGTGACCTGGAATATTTTTCTACACAAGATGTCTGTATGTGTGTGATATTTTAATAAATATGTTTTTCTTAAGAGATCAGTGTCTACCTCTTTGAAAATGTAGCCTTACTTGGATCTACTTGCAAATCTCTCAAGCGTCTTTGTTCACTATTGTGGAATGGTATCTGACATTTAGTAGGGTAGAGGCTTGAATCACTTAATCTCACGTACTCCCCCTAGAGTTGGCCCTAACATTCTCGATTAGAAACTTGGTGTCCATTGTGTTTTTCTTTTTAAAAAGAAATCTTGGTGTACAGTTTCCTTCTAGTGTATCTATGTAATGATATCAGGTAGCCTGTAAAAGTATAGCAAGGTTGCATACTCGCTGTACACTTCAGTCTTTTTGTATTTTACTCTAGGTATCAGTGTTTATGGTCTTCTTTTTTTCAGGAAATAGCCCTCAAGATCCCTTGTCTTCCTTCTCAGCCTGTAGATGTGATAAAAGATGAGAGTATTTTTGTCCTCATTGGTTCAAACATCTCTGAGGCTCTTCACTGTGAACAAGTGATCATTTAAATAGAGCAAGATTCTTGTTTTGGTATCTGATGTTAGTGTAATTGATAGCCACAAATGATTATTTTTGTTGAAGAAGCATAGCAAATTTTTATTTTTTTTGTTTTGTTTTAATAAATATCTTTTCCCTCTCCAATATGATGTTGGTGAAGGCATTTGGCTCTTGGTATTATCAGTTTGTTTTGTGATTAAGCAGCATTACGACTCCATATAATCATATTAGCATACTTTTGTTCAATGCTTGGCTTTCGGGTGTTTATGATCATATATGGACTTACTATTATTAAAAAAAAACAGAGATCATATATGGGCTAAACTTATCAAAAAATTAAACTAAGAAATGATCATGATTCATGAATGAGATAATTTCAAGTAGGATCAAGGAACCTCCGGCACAAAAATGCTACATGAGGAAATTTGAAGCTTGCAACATAATTTCATTTGCTATTATGCCAGTTTTGCTGTATCGCAAATATTTTTCTCTTACAAGGGCCAGACGAGGAATTCTATCAACTTTACACACACACACACACACACACACACACACACACACACACACACACACACACATATATATATATATATTTGATAGTTTGGTAGTTCAAAATCGAGAGAATGTTGGTTCTTTTCTTTGCCCTGGACCATGAAAATGAAAGTATATTGAAAGCTCCATTGTGGCGGGAATTGATGTCTTATGCCAGCTTGATGTTGGATCGGTACTTAATGCACCATGGGATGGTGAAAGCTATCGGGATCGTTATCCATGGCAGTGACACCTGGAATTTTCATTCCTGCTAGAACTCCATGGAATTTTAAGTAACAGGAAACACGCATGCATCTACAATCACATTTTGCTATTGGTCTCCTTGGGATGTAGTTACGTTTGGTGTAATAACAATGCAAATATCTCCTGATATCCAAAATGTACACCCCCCCCCCCCCCCCCCCCCCCCCCCCCCCCCCCAACTCCACATCCCAACAAATTTTCTTCATGCCATATAACATCGAAATAAGGTGGTATAAATTTAGTGGTTATAGTTTACTTTAGTGTGATTATAGTTTTTGTCATGGTTGAATAATGCCATATTTCAAGGTTGTATTGGCACTTGTTATGTGTTGGTTGCTGGCTTGTACGCTAAGGTGTTGAGTGAACTCATCAACGAAGGCGACACTATAGCTGTCGCAGGCATGTAAGCAAACTTTTGTTGCCTGTCTTGAGTGTCATCTTTGGATCTGCCAATTTTTATCTTTAAATTTGCACCATGACATCTGATATCAGGAGCAGAACAACTTATTATATGCCGAACATTTGCTGTATGAATCTGAACAACTTATATCATTAATTTTGAGTTCAGTGAAAATTTGATTCAGTGGTAAAACTGTTACAAAGTTAAACTTAATGAATTTGTAGATCTCACTCAGTCCGTGTACAAGTCCGCTTGAAAAGAAGAAACACCCTTTATCTCGACAGAGAGAGACCGACATACTACACTCTGTATATTCCTGAGTTTAATATGGAATTTTACAGTGGCAGTTCTCCACCGTCTGAAATGACAACAATGCTTTTGGGAGCCCCATTTTGTCTTCCTTACTGCTTCAATCTTGTGGACTACATCCATCCCAGAGAGCACTTTCCCAAACACGACATGATGGCCGTCCAACCTTCAAAGAACTCAAGACAAAGGGAGGAAAGTGACTTCCAGAGAAAATTCAGACCACAAAATGCAAACTCAAAGCAAGCAGCAAAGTAAAACCGTCACTGGTGGCTGACTTCAGACATATTAATTACTATTAATTGTGATGTTGGGTAAAATGCATTGAAAGAATAACCTCAAGGTCGCTGGTTTCAATTCTTACATTGGCCAAACTTACCTATTTCGATAAAAGCAAATCTTAAAAATTCACATTCATGCAGTGTAGGAACCGGTTCATGTACCTTGTTTTCTGATGCACAAGCAAATCCTAGAATGCAAAATTTCTGGCTATTTATCCTACAAAATCAGAATATAAGCAGAACTTGGGAAATTATCAGCTGGTTGTTCCAGTCGTAATAAAGAATTGTGAACCATTAGTGTCTGGTCCAGCATTTGCCATTGACAAATAACAAAGAACCCTACACCTTGATGTCTCTATCACCTATTCTGCTATTCACCTTGTGTCAAGTCATTTGTTTTCTTAACCAAATTTTTTTTATAAATAAAAAACATTTGTTTTGAATTTATTACTCCAACTTCCATTTATTATGATGTTCACAAAACACTATATGAAAAAGAATGAAAAATAGTACCAGTATCTCACCCTACTCCTTTAGAAGTACTTATAATGGAAGGGACAAAAAAGAAAATTATGCTTGATTCAGCAAGCACTCAATAACTCCAATGACATAACTAATACAGCTTGACTCGGGCCAAAAAGCTGAGTATGGAAAGATGGAGTCCAGGTAAATGCCTGGGTTCTTTACACAGATAATTCTATACGAAATTCACACTTGAACACTGAAGGCCATCGCACTATGCAGAAAGAGTTCTTGATATAATGTAGTTCATGTAAAGTTTAATGTTTCTCCATCAGTCCAAACTGTTCATTTTGAATGAATAATCTTTAACTACTTTCTGTGTCTTTCGTGGTTTCAAACTGATAATCTTCATATATAAAGTTTGAACTTCAACAGTAATAAGCACCTTAATGATTAAACACAGATATATGGGAGCAAAAGTTACTTGGCTACCCATGCAAAGAGCTCGAAAGTTTTCTGCAGAGTAAACAAATATAATCAACAGTTAGATTCCTTCTATGGTAAGAATCAGAAAGGGCAAATGTAATTTAGGCAAGTCCTCTATATTATCAAGGCACTGCACCTGTTGTCAATGGAACTGTTTTCCCAAAGAGGCCCATGACAATGCGACCTGAAATTTTTTTAATATGGATTACACCCAATCTAACTAATGTTATTGATAATAATAACAAATTTCATCTCAAATGTGTGTTTTATTTATGCTAGCTAAATACCCACAAACAGGAAGCAGAGCATCATTTATAGAAGAACATGTGAATTAGGTAATAGAAAATTGACCAAATGGTATATTTCAGCACATTTGAAAATATAGGTCACATGAGCCCATTTGCACTGCCCGAAACATATATTGTAAGCCCATTTAAGGTTTCATTTGATCAAATTAGACGCTACTTAGGTATATTATGCATGAAAATGTGTGTGGTTCAGTGAAATCTGTTGTATCAATTGCTTTAAAACACAACGGAATGGCTATTGTGACCGGCAAAGGTAAGTGGGTAACGGAGAAATAAGGAAACCACATAGATATGTATGTAAATACAACAAAAGGGAAAAAAGGGTAATATCGAAATAGAAAATGTTATACTATAATTATATGAAAACTGTAACTAGTAATAGGTTTCAAATGTAGATACCTACTTGAACTATACATATTCATCCATATAAATGGAAGAAAAATCTAGCCATGCCCATATTACCAAAATAATTAGCATTTTGATAGTGAATAGAGAGAGCAAGCATGGGGACAAACTAAGGAATGAGAATTTCTACATGGAAAGAGATGCACGACATCTTTGTCTTGCAACTTAATGTCAATAAGACGATCACAACAGAAAGGAATGGGAGTGAAAGTTTTCAATTACAAAGATCAGTCCTCACTGTGATACACCAGGATTGACTAGCATGCATGCATGCAATTATGTGGGCAGCATCATGCAATATTAAACAAAATTCAGCAATATATTAAGTTATTAACTAAGCATCTGCCATTCTCAATTTTCATATTAAAATAAACATACCCATAGGTTTGTCACCAATCTCAACATCAAAGAAAACTTTGTTTGTGACTCCTTCTGAATCTCCATCCAATAACTTTGACATCAACACACTGGTGTGATGTCGTAAGCACCAAAAAATAAAATCTTACTTTGAAAAAAAATATTAATGTAATAGTGCAAGTAAGAGTCAATCCCACAGATAATGATTGATTTAATTTTATATTTTGTAAACTAAAATTAGGGGGTTTTAATCAAAAAAATAATTCAAATAAAATTAACTAAAATAAATATGCAAGTAATTTAATGAAATAAATAAGAAGAAAAAGCCTCGGTTTAAGTCAACATCCACCATCAAGAATTTACAACTGATCACTGATGCAAAAATAACTCAATTCATATTTTAAATATTCAACGTGGAATAATTACTCCCATTCGAATAATTTTTCCATCTCTCCTTAATTTTAGTTAAGCAGAAACAAGCGATCTAAATAACCCTTACTACTAAATAATCTTAAACAAGCGCTAAAGATTTAACCTAGTAGCAGCATAAAGAAATAGAGAAATCGTTGAACTAAACAACACAATCCAAGCGTCTGCATTTAATTTAGATGAATATTTTTCCTAAGATATAATAATCTTTTGATATGCAAAATAATTATTAACCTTAGTTGCTTCGCAAATTAAAGTGACCAAACAATTACGGATTTGATATTTAATTTAGCAGTAGATTTTAACGAATAATAAACTAGTATGCATCCTAGCAATTAAACGGATCAATCATAAAATTAAACACAGAAAAATATTCAATACTCAAAATATAAATTGAAAAATTAAAATAAATTAGATCTCACAGTGTATAAATCTTGATGGCTTCAATCACTTAAACCAAGAAAAAGAATTTTGCTACTCATAATTGTAGAGAGCACCAAAGAATAGAAGAGATAATTTTTCTTATTAGAAAAGTTGTATCTTACAATGTGTCTCAAACCCTCTATTTATAGGCTTTATAAACCTCCTAACTTGTCCAAACCCTAATAGGATTTACAATTTAAAATAAAAAAAAAATAAAATAATTATTATCCTAACCCTAATTGGAATTAAAATTCAATTTGGAATCAAAAAGTAGCAAAATTCGCGAAATAATCCCGTTTCTGTCAAAACCGCGTTAGCCAAACACAGCCTTAACACGCCAGTTGACCGGTCAAATGCGTTTCCGCGTCTGGTGACGTCAGCATGCAGTCCGCGCATTGCGCGACGTGTTTTTTTTTCTCTTCTTTTTAGCGTCCGCAATACGGCGTCGTTCTAGCTCTCCATTTCTTTACTACGCGCATTGCGTGGACAGCCAAGCTCCGAAAATTACCAAAATGCCACCGGTTCCAACTTCAACTTAATTACGAAATTGCCATTAACAGCTTTAATTACCATTTTGCCACTAGATCTTTGCAGAATTTACAAATTTGCCCCCAAGCTTATTTTTCCTACAAAATAAAATATAAAATAAATAAAAATAATACAAAAATACTAGAAATAATAATAATGCATAATAATAAATAAAACACCTAAAACACTAAAAATACTTAAAAACTCACAAATAATTAAGCGTAAAATACCTAATAAATTGATATAAAATTGACTTATCAAATACCCCCACACTTAACTCTTTGTTTGTCCTCAAGCAAAACAAGAATAAAAACTATAAAATTAAAACTAATAACCAAACAACTTACTCGAGCAGCAGATCAATATAAATTCCAACATTAGCCTCAAAGATTTTTTTTAAATGATAACTCAAAGAAAATTTTAAAACCATGCAAAATTTAGAATTTCAACATATTTATTAATCTTACTCTACTCAAGACCTTTTGTGTGTGTGTGTGAATCCAAATTATCAAACTAATCAAATTTCAGATAAGTTTTGGTCATTAATTACCTTATAAAAGATATATAATAAAACTCAATATATTTATTTTTCATATTACTCTTTGTTAATATAGACAAATATAAACCAGAAGCTCAAAAGGTTTCAAACAATTAGGCATACTGGATTATTAATATCAATTTTTGAAATATTTTTTTCAATTTTTTTTCCTTTTAATGGGTGCATTTTATGCTCCATCCCATTTTTTTCCCTTCTTTTTTGTCTTTTTTTTTTCTTTTCTTTTTCAGTGAGTGCATTTTATGCTCTATCTCACCAGCGAGTGCGTTTTACGCTCTATCTCGCCTTTTCATATGTTTATGAGTGAGTGCGTTTTACGCTCCATCTCAACCCACCACAAGATTTTTCTTTTCAATTTAACAATCCTAGAAAAATTACCTAAATCATCTCCTCCAAATTATATTTTGTCTTATATTTAACTTCAAATAATGATCAAATAAGATATATAGCTCAAAAATATCTTTTATAAGCATTTAACCATATAAACTTTCTCTTAATTAAAACTAACTCAAATAAATGGATATAAGTGCATAAAAATTTAAAAGATCTCAAACAAAGTAATAATCAATAAAAAATCAAAATTCAGACTAAGCAAAAATTTATCCTTTTCCCAAGAGTTATTAAATAAAAACCAAAATTTTTATCATTGGCTAAAAATTAAAATTCCAATTAACTCATTGCTCAAGTAACACATCCTCACAATAAAATACTACCCCATTTTCGTAGGAAATACGGTTACACTTAGCATGTGCAACAAGCCTTTAAACCCCAAGTGGACGAGTTTTGTCTCATGAGGGTTTGCAGTGAATTTACCCACAAAATTCAAAATTTCAAAATTTTCAAAATTCCCTAAAATTTTTAAAATATGACCTAAAAATAACAAAAATCTTAAATCCCTTCCCCCACACTTAAAATTTACATTGTCCCCAATGTAAAGTAAAATGCAAAGAAAACGGCACAAATACTAAAATATAAATACAAAAATTAAAAAGAAAGAAAATTATACTCCCCTTGGGTTGCCTCCCAAGCAGCGCCTTTGTTTATTGTCATTGGCTCGATAATTTGCTTTCCTTTTTTTTAAGTAGTATAAGTTGGATCCTCAAGGTCCACTTTTTTCGAGTCGTCTTCTCGAAAACCTTCATAGAAATGTTTGAGTCTATGGCCATTCACCTTGAATACTTTAGAAGTTTCCAAACTTTGAATTTCAACTGCACCATAAGGAAAAACATTAGTCACAACAAAAGGTTCATCCCAACGAGAACGCAACTTACCTGGAAACAACCGAAGTCGAGACTTGTAGAGAAGAACTTTTTCACCAATTGTAAATTCTTTTCTAGAAATCATTTTGTCATGAAAAACCTTTGTTTTCTCCTTATAAATTCTTGCACTCTCATAAACATCATTGCGAATTTCCTCCAACTCTTGTATTTGCAACTTCGTATGCTCTCCACTATCACTCATCTTCATATTGAAACTCTTAATAGCCCAATAAGCTTTGTGTTCTAGCTCCACAGGTAAGTGACATGGTTTCCCAAATACTAATCTGTAAGGTGACATGCCAATAGGCGTTTTATAAGTCGTCTTATACGCCCATAAAGCATCATCCAATCGCAAACTCCAATCTTTTCTGCTCAGATTTATTGTCTTTTCGAGAATGGGCTTGATTTCTCTATTTGACACTTCTGCTTGTCCGTTAGTTTGCAGATGATATGCAGTCGACACCTTGTGAGTGACATGATACTTTTTCAACAAAACTTCCACAGTTCGATTGCAAAAATGAGTGCCTCTATCACTGATTAGAGCTCCAGGAACTCCAAACCTGGAAAATATGTTAATACGGAGAAAATCTGCAACAACTTTGGAATCGTTAGTCTTTGTGGCTTTAGCTTCCACCAATTTCGAAACATAATCGACAGTAAGTAAAATATAAACATTACCAAAAGATACAGGAAACGATCCCATAAAATCAATGCCTCAAACGTCAAAAATTTCACAAAAGAGTATGGGAGTTTGCAACATCTCATTTCGTTGGGATATATTACCCGTCTTTTGACAAGTGCAACACAACTTGCAAAAAATATGAATCTTGGAATAAAGATGACCAATAAAAACCACAGTCAAGTACTTTCCTTGCTGTCCTCTTAGATCCAAAGTGACCTCCACAAACATACGAATGACAAAAAGTGAGAATATGATCAATTTCAGTTTCAGGAACGCACCTTCTAATTACTTGGTCCTCACAATGCTTCCATAAGTAGGGATCATCCCACACATAGTACTTTGCATCACTTTTGATTTTATCGCTTTGAGTTTTAGACAAATCAGGAGGCAAAGTGTTAGTAACCAAATAATTGACAACATTCGCGTACCAAGGTAATTTTTTATATACAGAGAACAATTGTTCATCAGGAAACATCTCTTGTAGAGGAAACTCATCTGGCACATTCGTCAAACGACTTAAGTGATCTGCAACACTATTTTCTGTCTCTTTTTTGTCCTTGATCTCCAAATCGAATTCACTTAAGAGAAGTATCCATCTTATTAACCTTGGTTTTGCCTCTTTCTTTGTCATCAAATAACGAAGAGCCGCATTATCAGAATAAATAATAACTTTAGTACCAAGTAAATAAAATCGAAATTTTTCTAAAGCAAAAACGACAGCTAAGAGTTCTTTTTCAGTGGTCGAATAATTTCTCTGGGCATCGTTCAAAGTCCTCGAAGCATAATAAATAGCATGAGATGCTTTCCCAACTTTTTGGCCCAAAACAGCTCATACTACCTAATCACTTGCATCGCACATAATCTCGAAAGGTATGTCCCAATTTGGAGGTTGAATAATTGGAGTAGAAGTCAATGATTCCTTCAACTTATCAAACGCTGTCTTATACTCCTTGTCAAAAATTAAAGCCACATCTTTTTGTAACAGCTTGCATAGAGGTGATGTTATCTTGGAAAAATCCTTTATAAATTTCCGGTAAAAACCTGCATGTCCAAGAAAAGAACGCACTTCCCGCACACTAGTGGGATGAGGTAAAGATTGAATAATATCAATTTTTGCTTTATCTACTTCAATTCCCTTAGACGAAACAACATGACCCAAAACTATACCTTGTTCAACCATAAAATGACATTTTTCAGAATTTAGTACAAGGTTAGTTTCTATGCATCTTTGAAGAACAAGTGTAAGGTTGTGCAAATATTTATCAAAAGAGTCCCCATGAACTGTGAAATCGTCCATAAAAACTTCCATGATATGCTCAATATAATCTGAAAATATGCTAACCATACACCTTTGAAAAGTAGCGGGGGCGTTGCAAAGTCCAAACGGCATGTGGCGATATGCAAAAGTTCCAAATGGGCATGTAAACGTCGTCTTTTCTTGATCCTCCGGAGCAATTGCAATTTGGAAATAACCTGAATAGCCATCAAGAAAACAATAATAAGAATGACCAGCTAATCGTTCAAACATTTGATCAATAAAAGGTAAAGGAAAATGGTCTTTTTCGGGTTACAACATTTAATTTTCTATAATCTATACAAACCCGCCACCCATTTTGAACACGGGTGGTAATTAACTCATCATTCTGATTTTTTACCATAGTTATTCCCGTCTTTTTAGGGACTACTTGAACTGGGTTAACCCAACTGCTATCCGAAATAGGGTAAATCATGTCAACTTCAAGAAGCTTTTGAATTTATTTTTTTACAACATCCATCATGGGCGGATTGAGTCTTCTTTGCGGTTGACGAGTGGGTTTTGCTCATTCTTCAAGTAAGATACGATGCATGCATGTCGACGGACTTATTCCCTTAATATCAGCAATCGTCCAACCAATGACCTTCTTATGCTCATTAAGAACTTGCACGAGTTGTTCTTCTTGTAATGGACTAAGTTTATCGGAGATGATTACTGGCGATGTCTTTTATTCTCTAAGAAAAATATACTTGAGATGATCAGGAAGGGACTTTAAGTCTGGAGTGGGTGACTGCAAAACAGATGGTGAAGAGTCCTTGTTAGAAACTGGCAGATCAATATAAAGAACGTTACCTGCGTTTGAAGAGTCATTTAGTGTTGCAATAACATCCTTCAATTCATTAGTCAAGGCTAACTCTTTTTCCGCCTCAAGATTCTGACTGATTGTCGTTTCTAATTCATCATTTCCATCAAGTTCAAAAATTTCCTGTGCTAATGAGTCAATCACATCAATAGAATAAACAGGATTATCATCATTAGGATATTTCATTGCATCATAAATATTAAACTGCACAACATCGCCATCAAATTCCATTGTAAGTGTACCACTATGAACATCTATCTTGGTTTTGGATGTCTTTAAGAAGGGTCTCCCTAACAAAATAGGAGCATTTTGATCATCTTTCTCCATATCAAGCACATAAAAATCAGTAGGAAAAATCAAATTATTTACCTGCACAAGAACATCCTCGATTATACCCTTAGGATATGCATTAGATCTGTCAGCCAACTGGATCACCGTACCAGTTTTATTCAAAGGTTCAAGTTTCAAAGAAGCATATATAGAATATGGCATGACGAAGCATATATAGAATATGGCATGACATTAATAGATGTTCCTAAGTCTAAGATGACTTGTTCAAATCTAGTGTCACTTATCTTACAAGGGATAGTAAACATTCATGGATCTTGGCACTTTGTAGGAAGTTTTCTTTGAATCACGGCGGACACATTGTTTCCTACTTTTACCTTTTTCATACTTTTTGAGTGCTTGTTTTCTCTTGTGTGTATATAATTCTTTTAGAAATCTAGCAAAGCGATGTACTTGTTTAATTGCATCTAATAATGGAATTTTTACCTTGCATTGATGAAAAGTTTCATATAAATCTGAATCTTTCTCGTATTTTCTTTTTTCTATTAAAGCTAGAGGAAAAGGGGGTACCGATGTATAATCAGAGAAAGGTGAAAATTTATGCTTAGGGGTACCATTGTCGCCTAGAACATTGTCCTCCGCTTTACTGTTGCCTTCGTCTGTGTGGTCTGCTTCTGTTTTGCCTTACTCTAGTGGTGCAGACTCTGTCGTTTCCAGAGTTTGTATCTCTTTACCACTTCTCAAAGTGATTGCGCTTGCGTTCTCTTTTGGATTCACCACCGTTTGAGATGGTAATTTTCCAGAACCTTGAGCCTTCAATCGACTGATTGCAGTCGCCATTTGTCCCATTTGCATTTCCAAATTCTGCATATTCGCCTTCGTTTCATGTTGAAACTGCAAATTTTCCTGTTGAAATTGTAAAGTGTTAGTACTAATTTGTTTAACTATATCCTCTAAAGACATATTAGAATTAGATGATTGGCCCTGTTGTTTGTTGGGATACGGCTGCTTGTATTGTTGGTAGCTTGCAAAGTTCTGATTTGTGGGTTGATTCACTTGTGGTTTTCCATAGCTGAAATTAGGATGATCTTTCCAACCTGAGTTATATGTGTTTGAGTAAGGATCATATCTCCTTTGTGGTTGACTAGGGAAACCACTTGCTGCATTCCCTTGTTCATAGGACTCCTCTTGAAGAGTGGGGCACATATCCGTTGGGTGTCCTACTACAGCACAAATTCCACAAGCTTTCACTTGTTGTGTATTACCTACAGCCACTTGACGAACAAAAGAAGTTAGACTAACAATTTGTTCTTTAAGTGAAGAAATTTCTACCTCATTGACATTATGGGATGTACAATTAAGCCTAGTGTCGAATTGTTGGGAATTAGCCGCCATGTTTGCAATCAGGTTTCTTGCAGCTTCGGGAGTTTTGTCCACCAAAGCTCCGCCACTAGCAGCATCAATCATGCTTCTCTCCGTAGACATGAGCACTTCATAGAAATATTGGATGAGAAGTTGCTCGCTAATTTGATGGTGGGTACAGCTTGCACACAATTTCTTGAACCGTTCCCAATATTCGTATAGGGATTCTCCACGGTTCTGCCTCACACCGCAAATTTCTTTTCGTATGCTGGCCGCCCTTGAAGCTGAGAAATATTTCTCCAAGAATAATCTATTCACCTCTTCCCAAGTGGTTATACTTCCGGATGGGAGATAGTAGAGCCAATCTTTAGCCAAATCTTTCAAAAAGAATGGAAAAGCTCGTAATTTGATCTGCTTTTCAGTCACTCTGGGTGGTTTCATGCTCGTGCATACCACATGAAATTCTTTTAAGTGTTTATGCGGGTCTTCACCTGAAAGGCCATGAAAAGAAGGCAAAAAATGTATTAGACCAGACTTTAACTCAAAAGAAGTGTTGACATCTAAATTGAGAAAAGTTATGCATAAAGGTTGTTGATTCAAATTTGGGGCCGCAAGTTCCTTCAAAGTTCGATTTTCGGCCATGATGTCTTTTGCTTCAAGATTTGGTTGCCCTTCTTTCCTTAATTCGCGCAAAGTTCTTTCGATTTCTAGATCAAACCTTAAATCACTTTGATTAGTAGAACGAGTTATGGTCATAAACAATTAATTAAACTAAAAAAATTAATTACGAACAATTACTAAAATAAAATAAAATACACAAAAATAAATCAATCAATTCCGTGGCAACGACGCCAAAATTTGGTGTGATGTCGCAAGCACCTAAAAATAAAATCTCACTTTGGAAAAAAATATTAATGTAGTAGTGCAAGTAAGAGTCAATCCCACAGATAATGATTGATTTAATTTTATGTTTTGTAAACTAAAATTGGGGGGGTTTTAATCAAAAAAATAATTCAAATAAAATTAACTAAAATAAATATGCAAGTAATTTAATGAAATAAATAAGAAGAAAAAGCCTCGGTTTAAGTCAACATCCACCATCAAGAATTTACAACTGATCACTGATGCAAGAATAACTCAATTCATATTTTAAATATTCAACGTGGAATAATTACTCCCATTCGAATAATTTTCTCATCTCTCCTTAATTTTAGTTAAGCAGAAACAAGCGATCTAAATAACCCTTACTACTAAATAATCTTAGACAAGCGCTAAAGATTTAACCTAGTAGCAGCATAAAGAAATAGAGAAATCGTTGAACTAAACAACACAATCCAAACGTCTGCATTTAATTTAGATGGATATTTTTCCTAAGATATAATAATATTTTGATATGCAAAATAATTATTAACCTTAGTTGCTTCGCAAATTAAAGTGACCAAACAATTACAGATTTGATATTTAATTTAGCAGTAGATTTTAACGAATAATAAACTAGTATGCATCCTAGCAATTAAACGGATCAATCATAAAATTAAACACAGAAAAATATTCAATACTCAAAATATAAATTGAACAATTAAAATAAATTAGATCTCACAGTGTATAAATCTTGATGGCTTCAATCACTTAAACCAAGAAAAAGAATTTAGCTACTCATAATTGTAGAGAGCACCAGAGAATAGAAGAGAGAATTTTTCTTATTAGAAAAGTTGTATCTTACAATGTGTCTCAAACCCTCTATTTATAGGCTCCATAAACCTCATAACTTGTCCAAACCCTAATAGAATTTACAATTTAAAATAAAAGAAAAATAAAATAATTATTATCCTAACCCTAATTGGAATTAAAATCCAATTTGGAATCAAAAAGTAGCAAAATTCGCGAAATAATCCCGTTTCTGTCAAAACCGCGTTAGCCAAACACAGCCTTAACACGCCAGTTGACCGATCAAACGCGCTTCTGCGTCTGGTGACGTCAGCATGCAGCCCGCGCATTCCGCGGCGTGTTTTTTTTTCTTTTTGGCGTCCGCAATACGGCGTCGTTCTAGCTCTCCGTTTCTTTACTACGCGCATTGCGCGGACAGCCAAGCTCCAGAAATTACCAAAATGCCACCAGTTCCAACTTCAACTTAATTACGAAATTGCCATCAGCAGCTTTAATTACCATTTTGCCACTAGATCTTTGCAGAATTTATAAATTTGCCCCCAAGCTTATTTTTCTTACAAAATAAAATATAAAATATTTAAAAATAAATAAAAATAATACAAAAATACTAAAAATAATAATAATGCATAATAATAAATAAAACACCTAAAACACTAAAAATACTTAAAAACTCACAAATAATTAAGCGTAAAATACCTAATAAATTGATATAAAATCGACTTATCACACACCATTGCACATTTGAAACAATAAAAACTTTAAAGACATGATAAGTAATTCTAACTTAGTTAAACTATACAATTTCTTACTCAATGATCAAATAGAAAATAAAACAGTTATGAGACTGAAAATGAAACATTCACATTTGCACAATCAAATCTATAGGACTATGAATAGTAAAATGATGGCAGTACATAGCTACTATTAAATGTTTGCTCTGTCACAAAATGAGAGTCTCACTTCCAAATTCAATGATAACTCCTGTAACCATTAGTAAAGATCACAAGTTCACAAATTGCTAGTGGCGTCATTTTTTTTTGGGGGTAGAGAGTAGGGTGGGGGAGAAGGGTAACATGATCCACATGAAATATACGAGAACATTTCAGATATAGATATATATGTTATACATTTGAGATATAGATATGTTATACTCCCTTCATCCATAAAAGAATGGCTAAAATGAAAAAACAAAATCGTCTACAAAAGTATGGTTAAACTTCATAAGTCAAAGCTATAAATCTTCTAGACCATCTAATTAA
Source organism: Hedera helix (assembly GCA_947179155.2). Classification (NCBI taxonomy): domain Eukaryota; kingdom Viridiplantae; phylum Streptophyta; class Magnoliopsida; order Apiales; family Araliaceae; genus Hedera; species Hedera helix. Next base: position 42,407,487 of record OX359274.1, read on the forward strand.
AATAACTAGATACACATTTTTTGTGGCCCAATGTAAGAAAAAGAATATATTTTTATGCTAAAAATGTACTTTTTATTTTGGAACCATGGTTAGAGAAACAATATTGACTTTTTTAATTTGCATAAATGATGTACTTAAGTAATTCATTTGTGGATTGAAGAAGTATAAAAAAACACATACTACACACAATGTCCATATGAAAGCTAGCAAATCAAATTTAACAAATATATATGACAGCCTTACTTTTGGAAGATCTAGGTATGGTAGAACACTAGAACTCCTAGTATGGTGTAATAATCACAAACCCTAACTTGGTGTAGAAAACAACTAAGAAATAGTAATCACAATCCTTTAAAAGTAGGTTCTCATTCTACACTAGGCTTCACTTCAAGTTGCAAGCTTCATAAACTTCCGTTGTTGAACGTTCTTCGTACGTACTTAAAGGGTTGAGACTAAAATACCAAAATTTGTCATGGAGGCTAAAATATATTATAATCCAAAATGTAATAAAAGTCGAAAATGGAAGGAGAATATTTTTTAAAAGCAAGGATGATCAGAAAGGTATTTTACTCTTCAGGTATTTTAGTATTACTTCGGATTAATGGCTGCTTAAACCATTTATAGCTCCTCAGCTGAGGTTAAACCAGATTTTCTGTTGGTAAGAACCTTGTTATTGCTTATTTATTCTAATTGAGAATAAAAAAACATCTTCTTGAATATTTTTTTTGAACGGTAAAAGTATTTTTGAGCCCGTTTATATGTCAACTGTGACGCCTCCAAATCTAGGTCTATATAGCCCAATTTGAGACGCCATAAAATACACGATTTATAATACAAATGTATATAAAACAGAAATACAGAACTCAATAATACACAACTAAGTCTTCACTATTATTGTCACACTATATACAACATGTGAAGACTACAATAGCTATCTCTCGTACCGTCACTCCATTCTCCTGCTAGACCCAGCTATTCTCTCGTTTTCTGAAAAACAATGGAACAAAAGAAAGGGTAAACTCAAATAGCCCAGTAAGAAAATACCATGACTAAGATAATGACAAATAAATTATCATTAGCCTTCAACAGTTGAGTTCTTAATTGAATATAATAGACAATAAGTTTTATATCAAGAACTGCAGTTAAATTCTTGAATAAAGTTCAGATCAATAATAGCAGCGGAATGAGTAATCTATTAGAAAATAATGTAGACTATGATGTTCACTCGCTTCTCTTTTTAAGAAAAATATCATCAACTTTTATCATCTGAAACACCACTGGTCATGATGATACAAATTCACAGTTCCTTGTTATAATAATGCAAGTCAACAGTTCATCTTTGCACTACGGGTCAAAGATATTCAATATATCACCAACGATCATGATTATATCAGTATTTAGCCTTTGCTCATAATCATACCAAACAACAGTTCTTCTTTGCCCCCGGCCAAAGAGAACATTCACCATGTGTCCTAAAAAACATAACAATTATATCGCCTTTATCCTATCATCTGTGGCCCATACCACAATATCCACAACAACATAATTCTTGATGATTAAAATAACAATAGTGATATAGATGATGAATCAAAAGAAACATTATGATAAATAAATATCGAAAGCTTATGATATTTCTTTGTGCAGATTCAAATAATGTCCAAAGTGTCAACATGATGTGGACTCAAATTCAAGAATGATATTCAAGATCCACAGTTCAGAATAACGGTTAAGGTTCAATAGAAAGATTTAGAAAAATAGGAAGGATCAATTGAAATGATATTAGATGAAGCGCAAACTATTAAGGAATATATAATCATTTCAGGAAACTTTATCAATAAGAGACAAATACGAAGAGTAATTCACCAAACATGCGGTAGTTCGCATAGTCAGGTTATTCTCAGAAATTAATAAGGAATGAATATGAAAGTTATTCACCAAACATGCGGTAGTCCGCGTAGTCAGGTTTTTCCCACAAATTAATAAGGAATAAATACGAAAGGTTATTCACCAAACATGCGGTAGTCCGCGTAGTCAGGTTATTTCCACAAATGAATAAGAAAGATTATTCACCAAACATGCGGTAGTCCGCGTAGTCAGGTTATTCCCATAAATTAATACATGAAAATAAATGACACATCTTACGAGTAAGGAAGAAACGATATTATTTTCGAGAATCAAAGAATAATAATCCCTTACCGTAATAAATTTGAATAATGGAAGATGAAAAAGATGGTATCCCTTACCTTAACACGTGACTGGATATGAAGTTGATCAACCTATATTTTTATAATTTAATTAGTAACTACCATATATAATTTCATGGTGTATACCAATTCGTATGAAATCATCAAAAGTGATTTAATAGAATAAAGTAGAATAACTTCAATATAGTTTTTGAAGAAGATAATATTTCAAAATAAATCTTCCAAATGAATCTTTTCAAAATGAATCTTTTAAAGGAAGAGTCTTCTAAAGGAAGATTTATAAACACCGTGTGATGTGTGTGGTTACTTATATAACTTTTATAAAAAGACTTACTTGGTCAGTACTCGTACACTTACAGATCTTCACAAATACTCAAGATAACTTTAGCACACTCAAAGAGAACTTATACAAAGAAATATTTGGAGAGTGAAAGAAAGAATAAACAAGGAAGTTTTTATGAAAAATCCTTAAGTTAAGGCCTCTATTTATAGCCAAAAATCTTATCATAAACCAAGATTTCCTAATTTAATCCAAACCATATATTTCAAGATAATGTTTAATCTATACCACTCATTTCATCTTTTAAGATTTTCTTAACTTAAATCATTCATTTAAAGATCATCTTTAATCTATACCACTCATTTCATCTTTTAAGATTTTCTTAATCTAAACTATTCAGTTTACTTTATATATAAAACAACTAACTTTATATAAATCAATTAACTTTATATATAAAAATAAATAACTTTATATAATTTATTATAATAAAAATAAATAACTTTATCAATTCAATTATTCAACAATAATTCACAATTATTGATTATTATGACTAATTGTTATAAATGCAGTGTAGTTGGCTTTCTGAGTTAGATAAGTAAAGAAATTAACTAATAATAGAATACAACAATTTAATCAACATCATAAAAGAGATAACAATAATGCTGAAAATAAATAAGCGCGTTATTGTGTGATGACAATTATTGATTCAGTAATGTGAATTACTGTGCATATGCTACTGTGACAATTATCAGTTCAATAATATAAATTATTCTGCATGTGACAATTATTGGTTCAATAAAGTCAATATAGTACAATAGTCACTTTATCAGTTCAATAATATGAAATACAGTGCAATACCGTGTACTACTGTGCAATACCGTGTGTCACTATTCTTTTACCACCGATTATTTTAATAGTTAAAAGTGATAGTACCATTGACTATATTTATTTAGAAAGGTTACGTATGTCGCTTTCTATATCCGATAATAATTCGTTGTGGGGGTCCACCAATATTTGGTTATTTCGGCACCGTCATACGAATCGAATATTTCTCGACAGAACAAATATTCTCCGACAAAACGAATATTCTCTGACAAGATAAAATTTGTACAAATATTTTTTAATTTTTACTTTTATCAATTTATTCATTTACTGTTTTCAAAAGAAAATATATAAAAAATATAATAATTTATATTTCATAAAAATCGGAGTCTTACATCAACCGAGACTAAATCTCTCCGAAAGATATTAAAAGTGTACTCTCACATTAATTCTCCTGGCTTCTGGACCCAAGGGAGCATACCTCTTTAACTGCCAGACCTTTCCAAAGACTGTGACAATCCATATTCACATCAATATTTTAATTAATATAGTGTAGTTTTATTTATTGCATAGCATTTGATTTCAACAAAACTTACATTTGTACAATTAATTCATAGGTTTCCATCTAGTATATGTACGTATTTCATTTATTTTTATATGACGTTATTAACAAAAACACAAATTATTTATGCTTAAATGGATTGTAACTAATGTAAAACTAATTGTTGTATATACATTTAATATATTTAATTTTTTATATGCTAAAATATAGTAGAATTATGTTACAATATTACTAAAAATATTTGTGTACAAAAAAATATTTAAAAATTGATTCATTAGGTTAACTCGATCGATTTTACTGGTTCGACCGGTGGTCAACTGATTCAATTCGGATTTTGACCAAAACCAGTTCTCGAAGTCAAACTGGACTGGAGTGCCGACTGGTTCCTGTTTTAATCGGTTCAGCTGCTGGTTCAGTTCGATTTTTAAAATCATGTCAATAGTCCAACACTATGTTTGTGAATTTTTAACTGAAAATTTTGAATAGGAAAAAATATACAAAATATATAAGTTTATATTTTAATTTTGTTTCTGAATTTATAAAATAAAAAGAAGAAAATTTAAGTTTTATATTAAAAATATTATTTTACTTTTATATTAGTTTTTTTCTTTAAAAAATACTTCATTCGCCCCTAAAAAATTAGCTTAATATTACGTCTTCTAAAAAAAACAAATTGATCATTTTTATAGTCAAAAGTTATATTATTTTCTTATAAATATAGGTAAATAAACTATAACTATAAGGAATTATATCATATTTACTACCACCTCTAATTCTCACAAGTTTGAAAATATAAATAAATATGCCTAGATCTTAATTTTAAAATTAGTTAATTTGACATAAAAAAAAAAAAAAAAAAGAGTCAAACTAAGTTATTTTTTGAGACCAAAGAAGTAATACATAATATAAAAATGATAATATTTTTTTTTTAAAATGAAAACAGAATTAAGTTTCCAAATGAGTCCTAATGTTTTAAAGAATATGTAATTAATTCGAGTCAATTTAGAACAAACTTTAGAAACTCTCCTTTTTTTGTTTTTAAATAAAAACCAATCATACACTAAAAACTAGAAATTATGAAGTATCATTGTTCATAGGAAATCAATATTTTCACATGTAAAAATAATAGTTTCACATGAGCCTCTCTCACATGGATGTAAGACCTATTAACTATTTATGTGAGAGAGACCATGTGAGAGAGACCATGTGAAAATATTATGTTTTCATGTGGAAATATCAGTTCCCTGTTCATATTATGGACTACACATCTAGGGGTAGCCTTCCTTACAAAAGCTTAGTTCAAGATGGAAGAAAAAAAAAGATGGCGGTATCATGAAGGTAATAAAAACATCTGAGTAGCAACATTTCTTAATTACAAGATGGAAGAAAAAAAAGATTAAGCTTGGGTTAGTAAGCAGTTCATTCAGGTAATTGTAGCCATCAGTAGAGTAGATAATAGGCTAAACTACTTCAATCGATCTAACATAGCCATAAAAACATAAACACGTAATGTAATATTTGAAGCAAGTAAATACCAATACCAAAACTTTATATTCACATAAAACCGCATTACCAATAAAATTATCATATTATTAACACATTTGTTCAGAAATCATTTTATTTAGATAATTCACCTCGGTTTGGGAAAAAAAAGTGTTATACATGCACATAGATTTTCATCAAATAATCCATAGATCGAATGAAAAGACATCATAGTTGAACCAAGATCAGATTAATAAGCCTTAGATGAGAAAAAATTGAAACATAAGCAAATCTCTAATTGTATCGTGGCTTAATCTGTGAGGTTTGTTCCAAATCTTGCTTTGAAAACACATATCAGTTACAAATTCTTACTCGAGCAATGATTTTTCTCTTGTGTTTCAAAAAATATGCTAGGTTTTTGAAGATTTTATGTCTAAAACAAGATTTAATCGACAAAAAACAAACTATATCATGAAGTACATATAAAACCCTAAATTCACAATAAACTAAATTGAATCAATACAATGGGACAACCCTTTTGTACCTAGATTTGCAAGAAAATCAAGCTTCAAATAGAGAATCTGCAAAAGTAGCTAACGATCGACTATGTGAACTTGAGGTTGAGGAAGAGCTGAAGAGAGGGGGTGTTCTCAGAGAAGTAGACTGTAGAAGTGTAGAACTGAGTATTAGGTAATAGGTCTATATATAAATGGTCAAAATAATATCGTTTTAGCCATTGCCAGTACGGTGAGCTTTTGGCATTGAGGTTTGGTCTAGAACTCGAAATCGAACCGCAAATTCGGTTTTCAACTCTCCTCCTAAAACCGCCATGTACGCCGAAACAGTTGGTTCGGATCTTTGGTGCGGTTTGGTTGGTTTTTAAGTTAGTTTCGGGGCCATTTTCGATTTCTTGCTCAGCCCTAATCCGAAATGTATTTTCTTAGTTTTGGAGAAAATATGATATATGGAAGACTCCCTTCCAACAATAGGTAATCTTGTTGGCTAAACCACCTTGATTCTGGATGGTAAGCAATTCACAGGCACAATTCCCTCGAGCGTAGGCAATCTTCAAAATTTAGGAAGATTGGCATTTGAAAGAAATAGATTTTCGGGGTACAATTCCGCATTCTATTGGAAATATGTCATAGTTGACTGAACGCTACATGAAGATGAACAGATTTGAGGGTATCATTCCCCAAAGTCTTGGAAATTGCCTAAGTGGTCTCATTTCTAGACAATTATTTAGCCTTTCGGCTATGTCAATTACCCCAAGTCTCGCCCATAACCATTTGGTTGGAGTTTAATTTACATTTAGAGGTTGGCAACCTTGAGAACTTGGGGACCTTGGATTTGTCTGATAATGACTTGTACGGCAAAATTCTGAGTAGTCTTGGTAGATGTTCTAGCCTTGAAAATCTATACATTCAGGAGAATATCTTTCAGGGGCCCATACCATCATCATTGAGTTCTTTGAAAGGTCTTGTGAACCTTGATATTTCTGGTAACAACTTGTCAGGACAAATTCCAGAAGTTTTTGAGCAATTTTCCATGAAGTACCTAAATTTATCTTTTAATAATTTTGAGGGTGAGGTACCAATGAGAGGAGTTTTTTCAAATCAAAGTGCAATATCAATTGTTGGGAATCATAAGCTTTGTGGGGGGTACACAAATGCTCTAGTGAAGAATCAAAGAAACATCAAGGAAGGTCTCGTACGCTCATTATTGTGGTCTCAATTATTTTCACATTTTTGTGTATAAATATGATGCTGGGTTTCTTGTTTCGTCGACATAAAAAACAACAAAATTGAAATCATTCGGACCATTGTTGAAGGAACCATTCTCCAGAGTGTCTTATGTACAACATTTCAAAGCAACTGATGGATTTTCTAAAGAAAATTTGGTTGACAGAGGTAGTTTCGGCTCTGTTTATAAAGGACATCTTGATGTGGATGAATTGGTTGTTGCTGTCAAAGTATTAAATCTTGAATCTCGAGGAGCTTCCAAGAGTTTTATGATCGAGTATGAAGCTCTGAGAAATGTTCGCCATAGGAATCTTGTAAAGATCAGAACTTCTTTCTCCAGTGTTGATTTTCATGATAATGACTTCAAAGCCTTGGTGTACAACTTCATGCCCAATGGAAGTCTAGAATGGTGGTTGCATTCAAGCCAAGAAACACAGAATGAGCAGGGTGATCTGCATAACCATAGTCTTCTTCAAAGAATAAATATCGCCATAAATGTGGCTTGTGCACTTGATTATCTTCATCACCAGTGTGAAAATAGCATGATACATTGTAATCTAAAGCCAAGCAACATTCTACTCGATGGAGACATGATAGTAGCTCATGTTGGAGATTTTGGGCTAGCAAAATTTCTTCTTCCAAAACTTAAAGATGCATTTCAAAGTAGTTCAACTGATACAAGAGGAACTACTAGATACGTAGCTCCGGGTATGCTCCGGGTATGCATTTCAAATTAATTCACATTTTTGAACTGATTTAGATGACAATTAATGGCCTGTTCCAAACACCTTACACGTCAAATTTTTAGCACTAATTCAGACCAACGAATCCGTACCTAGATACAAATGCTTATGTCTTCAGGAAATTAGGATTTTTTTTAATTGTAAATTTGTTTCAATTTTAGGCCATTAATAATGTTTGAACAATAATTATGGTAGTAGAACAAATATGCATTTAACGATATTTTTACACTTGTTTGAACATGACTGATGAGCATATGCTCTTAGAAGTTATGCTTCTAAGGCTAGGTTTGTTTGCAAAAAATTTATTTGGGATTAGACTATTTACCCTAATTTAACACTATTTCGGATTATTTTATCCCATAATAGGGGGATAATAATCCTTTAATGTTAGACTATTTGTCACATAAAGCCATTTAATAGCTTAAAATGAGAGGGACTATTAATCCTAAATTTTTCATGAGATTATATATAATTCCACATAAATAATTTTAGGAATGATAAAAAAAATAGTCTATAGGACTATTTAAAGGGCACCCTTCATGGGATAAAATAGTTCAAAATAGTGTTAAATTAATACAAATAGTCAAATTTCAAATATATTTTTTTGTAAACAGCCTTAGTGTGTATGTCTTGTGAATGACAGAATATGGCATTGGAAGTGAGGTTTCTACTAACGACGATGTCTACAGTTTTGGAATTTTGTTATTAGACCTACCGATAACATGTTCAAGGAAGGCCTTAATCTTCGTAAGTCATGGCTTTGCGGGAGCATGTGAAAGATATTGTTGAGCCATTGATTCTCGAAAATAATGAAGAAGAAATGGAAGCAGTCAAGCAGTGGAAAATAATAGCCGGGGGCTTACACGTGCAAACATAACAGAGGAATGCCTCGTTTCAGTTTTTAAAATTGGAGTTGCAATGCCCCTAGTCTGTGGAATCACCACAAGCTCGAATGAGTATCACAACTGCTTTTCATGAGATATATTTAGTCCGCAACACTATTTTAAGGCACTGAAAAAACGTGCTTCCCAGATGCGTTGAGCCAAAGATTCCGAGCTTTGTTCGTACAATAAACGACCGGACAACTCATACTATTATATATTATGTTATATATGTTATTTCACGTTTGGATTGAAAGAATAAATGTAAAAATAGAATGACTTATTCTTATAAAATTAAAAAATTATGTTTTGTTGTTCTATTGGAATGGAATGGACCATATTCATTCCTTCTAAATTTATGAATTTTATTCTTTAGGAGAGATTATGAAATGACTCATTCAAATTGAAATAAAATAAATTATTTAACTCTCTATTTTATTTCATTTTTTCAATTCAAACGTAACATTATTATTTGTATTTAGTGATTGTACCAAGCCATTGTACAAGCATATGTTGAATAATAGAAGTCTTGTATAGCTGTACTACTATACTAGGGACGTGATTATGTTTTTTAAGAAGTTTTGTTACATAGTAATACAACGTCTGACATATAAATCTTGTAAATGCACGTCTCCAACGGCCTTGATCTTAGCGTTACGTCTGCTTCGCCTCAACCACATCTGCTGTGATAAATGGCTGTTTAAAAGAATTAACAAAATTTCTAGGGGACCGGTTTTTTAGATCGGAAGTTGTGACTTGTCCTAAAAAATTATTTTTGACTCTTAAAATATTTATAATATTTATTTTGATAATTTTTTTTATAGAATTCAGTAATTTAGGTATAATTTGAATACATATAAATAATAGTATTATACACACTGTTATTTATATATATTCAAATTACACTTAAATTACTAAATCATATAATAAAATTATCAAAATAAATATTATAAATATTTTAAAAATATATATATATATTATTTTTTATTTTTTTTTAGACCAGTCGCTAACACGGGTCCTTCTAGAGTTACTCAAGAATTAATGCTCCCCACTAGAAGAAGTAATTCGGAATTTTAGTTGAAATGAAATGATAGTGACCGTGCATTTCATCCTTTGGAAAATTCAATATAACAATAAATAAAGAGCTTTTCCTGACTTGAACTCGCCAATAAAAAAGCTCCGACTATTGATTATAAACCGGCCATCTTCTTATCTGTAATTGATGGAAGGGGAAAGGGGAGAGAAGAGGTGAAGGCCCAAAGAGGAGAGAGGAGAGGGGTAGACACTTGGGGCTGCGGGTCTTCTCTTTTTTTTGGTCTGTTTTTTATCAAACCGACTGTTGAGACTACGTCGGGAAGGAAGGAGTACTTTGGATGTCTCTTTAGATATATTCGGAAAAAATAGGGCTATTAATTTTGATATTGAAATTATAATTATATTATTTTTTTTTTATTGTTTTAAAAAATAATTTTGAGATTAAATAAAATGATAATAAAGTAATAAAGATGGATAGTTTGAAGACAATTTTTTTTTATAATAGACTTGTACTTTTAATTCTAAACAAGTTATCCTTTCGTTTAAAATATAGAAATATATTATAACACAACAATTTTTATTTTTATTCATTTATAATTTTTAAACATGTTCCTAATATTAAAAAATATGGTACAAATGATACTATAATACTTTATTAATTTAAAATAAAAATAATAACATGTTAAAAATTATATCTCTTAAAAATAAAATATATTCTTAATTTTAAAAATTAATAAAAAAACATATATTTTTAAATTTGGAAGGAGAGAATAATAGTAGGGTAGTATTTATTTCAAACACTCATGGAAGGTGTCTCACATGGGTGATTATTACTAGTATTATTAAGGAATTGATATTTTTATAAATAAAACTCGTAAGAATTGATTTTTTTATAAATTTTTTATTGAATAAAAATAAAAGTTATTTATAAAAATATTAAATTAGATTACAAAAATATTAATTTTCAATTATTATAGTTTCTGTATTGTTCTACTTTTCTCGGCGTACTACTGTTGTATCTTGGATCTTTCGACATCATCCATATTCACCGTTTGATTTTTCCTCGAAATTCTATCCACGAAAAGAGTATTTGTAAAAATAAAAGGAATCGTAATTTTATTAGCATTTCATCACTATACTTACGGCTATAAACCGATATAAATGAATTCAAATATATTGTATTTATATTTGAAAAATTAATTCGTTATTTGTATTCGTATTCAGTGTTCAGTAAATTTTAAAAATATTATCTATATCCGTTATTTGAAATAATATCTGAATACGAATAATATCCGTTTTTATTTATTTTATTCGAATAAATAGATTATTTGAATATTTGAATTCTTTTATCAGTCACCTAATATAAAATTCATTCAAATTATTTATAAAAAATAAGATTTTTTTTTGAATAATTACTCATAATCAATCACAATTTAAAGTTTAAACCATACATATTAATGAATAAATGTTAATTTATTTATTTTTAATAAATATAATAGTCAATACTCGAAATTATAATTCAAATAAATTTTCATTAATTTTGAAATCCTAAATTCAAAATAAATGTTCTACTTATTAATGTTTAGATGTTCATTAATAAGTAGATATCTATTTTATGTGTTAATTTGGAGTAATACAATAGTGTGTATGAATATTTATAATCTATAATTATAACATTTAAATTATATTTATAACACTTGATAAATGATACATTTTAGATATATTGTAACACTATATATAACTAGAATAAAAGGAAAAAATAATGAGTTTTAAAGTATAGTTCAATAATAAATGAATGTTAATTTATTTATTTTTAATAAATACAATAATCAATGTTCTAAATTACAATCCAAATAAGTTTTTATTATTTTTGAAATCCTAAATTTCAAAATGAATGTTCTACTTATTAAAGTTTAAATGTCCATCAATAAGTTGATGAACATTTTATGTGTTTGGAGTAATACTATAGTATATATGAAACTATGAATATTTATAATTTATAATTATAATATTTAAATGATATTTATAACACTTGTTAATTAATACATTTTAAATATTTTAACTTTATAATAGTAAAAATTCATTAACTATATTTAAATTAATTTATTTCTGTTTATTAATATTATAATAAAAGTGTTATTTCCTACTTTTTAAAAATGAAATGACATATTTTAAAAATAATTTTTGTATGATAGTGAAAACTAATTATTATATAAGGAAGACCACTTAAAAAAAATTATTTTGCTTATTATATATATTATCTGTTATCCGTCGGATATATTTACGATCGAATGTTAAATGAATACGAATATTCCTATATCGGTATTCGTATCCGTTTATTTGCGGATACCTTTAAATCGAATACAAATATATTCATTTTTTTTCGAATGCGAATAATCTCTATTTTTTTCTAAATATGGATGCGGACGAATACGAATTTTTCAGTTACTATCTACGGCTGGAACTATAGTAAACATTCAATAAATTTAGGAATAAACCTGAAATAAAAATATATCCTTAAAAAATTTAAATTTTAAAATTAAGACCAACGGAGTGAGTATTAATACAAAGTTTATAAAAAGTCCAGCAATCAACTAAGAATGAATACAAGTGAAAACAGTTGAAGATAGTTTGAAGTTGTTCACAATGTTTCGTGTTCTCCAATTTGTTCTACTGTGTCTGCTACTAATGACCTCCTTGCTTAATATCAGCAGGATTAATGCAAAATCCGCTGGAAATGAAACTGATCGATCGGCACTTCTGGCCTTCAAGCACTCTATTTTGCAAGACCCGCAAAGGGCTCTGAGCTCATGGAACGATTCATTCCATTTCTGCCACTGGAAAGGAGTTACGTGTGGCCATCGTCACCGCCAAAGAGTTACCCGATTAGATCTCTACTCCAAAGGCTTGGCAGGTCCATTATCTCCCTACTTGGGAAATCTGAGCTTCCTTCGGATTCTATATATCCCCAACAACACTTTCTATGGCTTAATTCCTCCTCAACTTGGCCACTTGTTCAGGCTAAGAACACTTGCCCTGCAGTCGAACAATTTTGAAGGCGAAATTCCAGCCAACATATCTCAATGCTCCAACCTCATTAACCTTAATGTTGGTGAAAATAAGTTAATTGGAAAATTGCCACAAGAACTTGGTGCATTGTCAAAGCTCGTAGCTCTTACTATTTCAAGCAACAGTTTCAGAGGACGAATTCCACCCTACCTTGGAAATCTTACCTCTCTGATAGTTATATCCGTGGTTTTCAATTTATTTGATGGAAGCATTCCAGATTCCATCGGTCAGTTGAAAAACCTGATCGCACTTGCGTTGGGTGTCAATAACTTGTCTGGTACGATCCCTCCAGCATTTTATAATCTTTCTTTGTTGAATCTTGTATCTTTGAGTCAAAATCATTTCCATGGTAGTCTCTCGCCCAACATAGGTTCCATGCTCCCTTATCTTCAAATCCTTCAATTACCAGATAATCAGTTTACTGGATCCTTTCCAATCTCGCTCTCGAATTGTTCGTACTTGGAATCTATTCAAGTAAATGGGAATTATTTCAATGGTAAAATAGCAATTGATTTTGCAGCTTTAAAGTCTCTAACAAGAATAACTTTGTATCAAAATAACTTTGGGAGTGAGGAACCTGATGAAATGAGCTTTATTGATTCTGCGGCCAACGGCTAGGAGTGAGCAGTTCGGGTATAACCGAACCGAATAGGCTATTCGGTTATACCCGAAAACCGAAATACACACATTTTTAGTATCCGAACAAATAACCGAAATGTAAAATAACTGAATTACCGAATTACCGAATAACCGAATAGCAAATTCGGTAATTCGGTAAATAACCGAACTGAGGCTTCCTGATATAGTGGTTGCTGGGCAGTGGCTGGCTAATACATTTAAGTATTTAAGAACATTTCAATTTACAATAGTCAGTACTGAGTACTCAATAAACTTAGCAGTTAGCTCATTGCCCAATACATGTTTAAAATTAACAATACATAATAATTCAAAACCTTAACATAATTAAAATTAACAATACATGCTTCATAATTTCACAAAGTCTAATTAATCTATAATAACTTAATAATCCATAAGAGTCTAAAATAGGTAGGCAGCAAGCAGGCAGGCAGGCAGCAAGCAGGCAGCAACACAGGCAGGCAGGTAACACAGGCAACAACCAACAAGCAGTAGGCAGGGCTGCTTTTGCCAAGAGAGAATTAATCTGAAAGAGTATAACAACCTGTTATTGTCCACCTTAATTAGAAAGCATTGGAGATAAAATTCGTATTAGACAATCCACAAGTCACAACCAGGGAAGATAGACAATCCACAACCAGGGAAGATATGGACTATAGAAGTTAAGATTGCACTGATTTTATGGTTACATTAACAGAGACCAATGAACAATTTCTTTACCTGCATGCGCATAACAAATCAGCAATGAAAGAACCAAACTAGTCTTGTCAACAGAAACAGATGCATTGGGAGTAGACATCAGCAAGCAAGAAAGAAAATAGTTTCATCACCTTTATCCAAATCAAATGCATATTTCTGAACTTAAAATAGTTTAATGGTATTGAATAACATGCAATGATATATATAGAAATACACACATCTTCAAGAACCAAACTAACAGAATCTTAGCAGCATTCTATAACATTTATTTTATTTAGATGAGTTTTTTTACAAGTAAAGTAGATATTTTGTTTGGATAAAACTTATCATAAGGAATATATTTTGTTTTGATAAGTAAAATATATAAAATGTTTTTAAATTAGTAACTATAATTTTAAAAAATAACAAAAATTAATGAATAATTAACAATACAGAACATAGAAACTGATCCAAATTCTATTATTAACCGCATGATACAATTTCTAAGTTCATTAACATAGCAAGTGGTTGTTAACTGATTCCACTCCTACAAGTCCTACCAAGTCCTTCATCATTCTGAAAATTAAGTAATACATTAGGAAGAATAAAAAATGGAGATAAATCACTATCAGCACTCTAGCATCACATGTGCAATGCCACCATAAAGCACTCTAACAATAGCCATTTACAATTATGAACAATTCTTAACAATTCAGTAAACACCACTTATAGTTCCATTGATTATTCACCTTTAGTCAAATTAATTATTCATGTAATAAAAAATATAAAAGTTTATCCCAAGTTAGAGTAACTATTCTTATTTCTTACTACCTTATTCACTATGTATCTTGTACGTAAAAGAAAGAACCACTCACTTAGTACTTAGTAGGATCCATCTAAAGTGGCTCCCCAACCTGCGATCAGGACAACAAGTCAACAACAAACCTAAGAAACATTAAATTGAAAAATAACATTAAATCAACCGAATTTAACTCATTAATCAAGTTGGGTTACAGAAACATTGGCATCATTAGTAGCAAGACTCAACTTGGACATTGCTGAAAATTGAAAAATATAATTAAACACGTTATTTTTATAAATTGTTGTATTAATTCAATAAAATAAACAAAAACAATAATTATTACCACACTCAAGTTTATTGGCAAAGTCGCTATCTTCCTCCACATCAATACGATTCTTCATTTTGATCCAATCTTGAGCACATATGAGTGCTTCCACCATATTAGGAGACAATGAACTCCTAAATGCATCAAGAATGCGGCCCCCCGTGCTAAATGTGGACTCCAAAGCAACGGTAGAAATGGGAATAGCCAACACATCACGGGCAATACGTGCAAGGATAGGAAATCTTGGACTATTAACTTTCCACCACCCCAAAATATCAAAAGTCTCATCGGCTTCTTCCACATCTTCACTTAAATACTTATCCAATTCCGATTTGTCTCCAAGTATCCCTCCGGTTCGACGTTTTTTGAACTTATCCGTAAGTCTATTTGTATTTTGGGATTCCATTGCATTAGAACCTTGGGATGACATGTTAGTTAAACTTGATTTTCCACTTTCTTGAGTTGAATACTTTTTTTTGTACTCATTAAACAAATCCTCCATTGCTCTCTTCACACTATCGGCAATCTCCATCCCCGTGGCCTTATTACTTGTTTGATATTCTAAGTCCCTATCTTCATTATCAATATCAAAATGAAGATCTACTTGAACTTCCATACCCTCTAACGGATCTTCAACCTCAATTTCACCATCTTCATACATTTGTTCTAAACCAAATTAAACAAAACTAAACTTATACCGAGGATCAAGCACAACGGGAATATACAACAACATATTCATTTTTGTAACATTTCCCCAATACTTATCATATTTTCTTTTCATTGCCTTGGCCATTTTTTGCAGTTCTCTATCATTGCTTCTTTCCCACTTAGTCAAAATAATATAAGTGTCACTTATTTCAAGAAATGCATTATTTGATGTTACATAAGATGAGCCCGAAATGCGCACAGTGAGATTATAAAAATGTTCTAAGAATCTCACAAACAATTTCGCCCTATTCCAATCCATCCGTTGGAATATTTTTGCCCCCCATCTCTTTTTCAAAACCACGATCTTCAAAACCAAATCGATCAAAAGCTTCTTTGTACTTTAAAGCTGAACTTAACATCAAGTAAGTAGAGTTCCATCTAGTTGGGCAATCTAGACTTAAGCCTTTCTTGTCTTCAAGACCACAATACTCAATACAATCCTTAAATGACTTAACCCTAGCCGGGGATTGTTTTGCATACTTCACCGCACGCCTAACTGTCTCAACAGATTTCTCAATCAACTTCAAACCATCATTCACAACAAGATTAATAATGTGAGCTATACATCTCATGTGAATAAACTTACCACCCAATACATTTGTTTTCCAAGACGTACATCTATCTCTCAAGTAGGCCGCCGCAGTATCATTTGAGCTAGCATTATCTACAGTTAGTGTCATAACTTTAGAAAGTCCCCACTCTTTTAGACAAGACACAACCATTTTCCCAATGTCCTTCCCCTTATGACTTGTGATGGTTCGAAAATTCAAGATTTTCTTATGCAATTTCCAATTTTCATCAACAAAATGTGCAGTAACACACATATAATTCAAGCGTTGATTAGAAGTCCAAGAATCAGTTGTGAGGCAAACACGTTCACAATTTTTTCTAAGTATTGTTTTCAACTTAATCTTCTCATTATCATATAAACGAATACAATCTCTAGCAAATGTAAAACGTGAAGGCAACTGAAACCTAGGACATGCAACTTGCATAAGTCTTTTAAAACCCTCCTTCTCAACATGTTTGAAAGGAAGCTCATCTACAATAAGATGGTAAACCACAGCTGTCCTAACAGCTTCTTGATCAAACCTCCAAGTAGTAAGTGTACCCTCACATGCCCTTCCCTCATCCTCACCCTCTTTAATCCCTACAAGTTGGGGTTGAGCTTTATCCATGTTGTTTGGATTTTTTTTACATGTTCTAAAATGATTTCTTAAAGAAGTAGTACCATTTGAAGATGAATCAGCAGCTAATTCTTTTCCACAATAAGTACACTTACCTTTGATGACATTACCATCATTGTCTTTAACTGGAATGAAGTGTCCCTCAGTCCACACCTTGGATCTAGGTGCCATCCTCTTTCTTTGTATCCTTGCACTTTCTGATTGTCCCGTACTTTTTGTACTTGTTGAGGTTTCCTTTGATCTGGACTCTATATTGGTGGAAACACTTCCACCTGACTCTTTCCCATGTCCAATTGCATCAAGGTCATCAAGGTTATTCTCGTCTGTATCATCCACCATTTGCAGATCATTTAAAACACTTGTTGACATTATCTGAAAATTTGTTGTCATCATGTCCGAAATGATTAGGCCAATTAAGCAATGTTTACATTTAACACAAGTAAATAGTTTTTACAAGCAATGTTTACATTTAACACAAGTAAATAGTTCTGTTAACATCTCATAAAAAGGACAAAATTAAAGTTGTCACTCATGCTTTAAGCTATTTTTATATATAACATATTAACAGTCCATTGTTTGTTAAAAGTTGGCTGGACTTGATTGACCTCATGGCAGGCTTGGCAGCTTAAAGTGCTTATGGATAGCAATTGAAAAAATGTGATAGAAAATATATATAAACCTGCTGCAATATTCCAAAATTCGAATACACAGTTTCTAGGAGTAAATAAACACCTTAATCTCTCAAAATAATACTAAATCATGTCCTAATAAAATAAATAACCAGGTTACTACAATACTAGGATAAATAATACTAAATCCCCTTCTGAAAATGCATAGCCATTGCAAATTGCAATATAAGCTTCTTCTAAAAAATTCACTCAGACAAGGAGTTCACAAATCACAACATTTCGGGAAAATAAAAAAAGCACACAATTTGGCAAAAAAAAAAATGATGTTAGCTGATAGTAAGGTTAGACTCACTACAGGTAAAATCACAAATCGACTAGACTAAGTAAAGGATTCGTTAATAGAATGAAAAATATATATACTAGGAATAAATTTGACAGGATGCTTAACAGAAGCTTCAAAGGGAGCTAGATAGGGACCACACTCAGCTAAAACAGAAATGTGACTATGTGAGCCCAAATTGATTAATAAAAATGACCCTCATATTGAGCTAATAGCAAGTATAAGAGAATCTGCCAACCACTTGTCGTGTGACTCATGTCCATATTGGTGGAAGTGTAGAAAGATAACAAGCAATGCTCAAGTAGTGTAGAGTCTGTAGACTGTATTTAACAATAATCTCTACTCCAAAAAAACAAAATAAATGTAGTATTTTAGCAATAGATGTAATATTATAAGCAAATACGTAACCAAGGTACTAAAATTGAAAACCAACCTTGGAGATAATAGACGACGACAACCGGAGTTGAGTTTGGGATGACTGGATGTCTGGATGAGGTTTCGTCCAGACTTTGGTTCGTTCGCCTTCGAAGGCAGAGCAAAGTCGCGATTTGGGGATGTGGGTTTTGGCTTGATGGGTTTTGATTTTGGGTTAGGGGCTTAGGGCTGAGGCTGGGTATTGAGACGACGAGATCTAAGATAGGAGAGTTCGATTTGAGCTATGGGCTATGGCTTTTGAGTAGTGAGAGTCTGAGAGATGAAGATGAGACTATGAGAGTCGAGATCTGAGACTGAGAGAGTGAGGAACTAAGGTCTGAGGTTGTGTCGAGTGTCGACTGTGTCGCCGTTGCCGTCGGCCCTGACGACCCGTCGTAGTGAGAGAGAGACAGAGGTAGTGAGTATCGACTGTTTAGCGAGACTCAACTCGAGACAGTCGAGTGAGAATGTGAGATAGTCTGAGAGACGAGCGTGAGACTCTGAGTCTGAGATGAAAGAAGAGAGATTAACTGTCGACAGATGGAGTCTTGGTCCTCTTGGAGTCTTGGTCTTCTTGGAGTCTGGAGTGTTGTTGTAATTTTTAACGCTTGGTTTTTTTATATTTCTAATTCGGTTATTCGGTTAACCGCACAACAAAAAAATGAAAACCAAACCCGAAACCGAAAACCGAATAGCAAATCGGATATAACCGAATTTTAAAAAATAACCGAATAACCGAAAAATTTCGGTTAAAAAATTTCGGTTTTGTTCAGTTATGGAAACATCTTTCATGGATCCATACCGGGATCATTAATTTCCTTAAAAGGTGTTATAGAACTTGATCTTTCTCATAACAACTTGTCTGGACAAATTCCAATTTTTTTTGAGAATTTCTCGTTGAAGTATCTGAATTTATCTTTTAACAATTTTGAGGGTGAGGTACCAATGAGAAGAGTTTTTGCAAATCAAAGTGCAATATCGATTTTTGGGAACAGTAAGCTCTGCGGGGGAATTCCTGAACTTCACCTACGCAAATGCTCCAACCAAGAATCAAGGAAAAATCGAGGAGTGTCTCGTGTTCTCATAGTTGTGATCTCTATTATATGCACACTTCTTTGTGTAGCTATAATAGTGTTTTTCTTGTTTTGTCGAAATAAAAGGATAAGAAAAGTGAAAACATTTGGACCACAATTGAAGGAATCATTCTTAAGAGTGTCTTATGGAGAACTCCTCAAAGCAACTTACGGGTTCTCTTCAGAAAATTTAATTGGCAGTGGTAGTTTTGGAACTGTTTATAAAGGAGTTCTTGATGAGGATGAGGTTTTTATTGCTGTCAAAGTATTAAATCTTGTAAAGCCTTAAGGAATGCTCGACACAGAAACCTTGTAAAGATAATAACTTCTTGCTCTGGTGTTGATTTTCATGGTAATGACTTCAAAGCCTTGGTGTACGATTTCATGCCCAATGGGAGTCTAGATAGGTGGTTGCATTCAGGTGAAAAGGCACATAATTATGTGCAGGGTGAGGTGCAAAAACTCGACCTTCTTCAAAGAATAAATATTGCCACAAATGTAGCTTATGTAAGGATTTAAGCCCAGAAAAACCCAATATTGATATTTATTTTATTATTTTAATAATAAAATTTAATTTCTTTTTGCATAATTAAATGTGTCATAAATTTTGTCCATAATTATACATTTTATAATTTATGTATATGAAGGAGTGTCATATACGGAAGACATAAATTATATGTTATGTATAATTAAAGAAATTATATTGTTCTCAATCTTAGATGGAAATGGACATACCATTCTAGTAGATTGTAATATACTTGATTTGATGACTTGTCTTAGTCATGTAAAGTAGAGACTTTAATCTAATGTATTTGTGTATTTTTGAAATACATAGAACTGGATCGTTACGAAAAATTATTTGTTAATTACTGTTATTACGAATAATTTTCAATTACTATTAATGTGCAATTACTCTTAATCCTGAGAAAATAATGAACTTGATTTTATAATGTGTGTCACTTTAATATATTAAAGAGTGAGATTTTTAATATAATCAATACCTCAATATGTTGGGTGATATATATTATGAAATTGGGAACATGTATATTTCAAGATGGAATTCTACAATTAAATTGTAATATCCCCTTGAGATAATTTATTTGGCTGATCACCAGAATCTTGGCCAAGTATTTTAGTAATTTATATTACTAAAGTATTAATTTAATTTATTAAATTAATGAGTGATCAAAAGTTTATAAATTATGTACTCAAGGATATAAGCAGTAAACGTAGTGGATTAACAGTTTTATTCCTACACACGTTTATGGATATTAATGTAGAGGAGTATTTTTGCAAGATACTAATAGTGGAAGGATTTAATTAATTAATTTTAATTCTATTAATTCTAGAGTGCAATTATAACTATTTAGTGGAATTAATTATAATTAATATAATTCTAATTGATTAAAGAGTTAATCAGAAATTAGTGTTATATTGAAGCTAGAATTATAGAATCCTACTTGATCCCCACTCTAGCCCTTATTAAGATATAACAGAAAAGGGAGGATAAAATATATACGTAAGTTTTTCAATTATCCTGATAATTATCAGGGAGTTAAGGACTTTATATATTTTATTACTCAGTATTTTGAGCCTACACTCAGAAAAAGTACGTAATATCAAAATAAGGGTCATAGAGAGGAAGATTAGGAGGAGCAGGATACATCATCAGAATAAGTCAAAGTTCTCCATTGTGCTACAACCAAGCACGAGGTATGTAATATATTTTTGATTATGCTAAATTATGAGAAAGATTTTGGGATAATAATTTTTAAAAGTGAAAATTATTATTTTATTTGGAAATCGTTTCCTTCAGCTTGTGCACTTGATTATCTTCATCACCAATGTGAAAATTGCATCATACATTGCGATTTGAAGCCAAGCAACATTCTTCTCGACAAAGACATGGTAGCTCATGTTGGAGATTTTGGGCTAGCAAAATTTCTTCTTCCTGAAATTACAAGTTCAGATGCAATACAGAGCAACTCAATTGGGTTAAGAGGGACTATTGGATATGCAGCTCCAGGTATGTATTGCAAAATTCACTCATTTTTTATAACTAATTTGCGTAGCAATTATTGGTCTATTCAAAACATCTTACACATATTTAGGACTGAAGTTAATTAAAATCAGGGAATCCATACCTTGAGATTGGACATTTACTTTAGCATGTACATGTATAACTGTTTTTGCCTTTCAAAAAATAAGGCATCTTTTTCTTTCTGTCCCAGAGCTTTTTCTGTCACAAAAACCATAGACTTTATCCAACGTTTGGATTGGAGGAATAGATTTAATGAAGGAATGGAATAGAAAATGGAATACAATGAAGAGTGGAATGATTTATTCCGTTCATGAATGAAATATTCTGTTATTAACTAGAATGAGTCATTCCATACATTCTCATGAAGAATAAAATTTACAAATTTGATAAAAATGATAATAGTTCATTCAATTCCAATGAAACAAACACATTTTTTTTAATTTCTTATGAGTCACTCCATTCCTCTCTGATTTCTGCAATCCAAACGCAACATAATATTGAGTTTTTTTTTTGCTAATCGAGTTTTTCTTTTAGAAGCTTTGTTTCTTAATGAATATAATGACTAACAGAGTATGGTCTTGGAAGTGAGATTTCTGCAAGTGGAGATGTCTACAGTTTTGGAATCTTGTTGTTAGAGATGATAACAGGGAAAAGACCTACTGATAACATGTTTAAAGATGTCCTTAATCTTCATAATTTTGCAAGCATGGCATTGCCTGATCATGTGAAAGATATTGTGGACCCATTAATTCTCGAAAATAATGAAGAGGCAACAGAAGCAGAGATCAAGAAAAGAGTGTTTAACATCTACAAAGATAACAGAAGAGTGCCTAGTTTCAACTATAAAAATTGGAGTTGCATGCTCTGTGGAGTCACCGCAAGCTCGAATGAGTATCACAAATGTTGTCCATAGGCTGAATAAAATCCGGAACATTATTTTACGACACTGAAACGTACATAGTTCCCAGATGCATAAAGCTAAACAAGCTGAGCTTTATTTATATGTACGTAAACCTTAATTCTAAACTGTATGATGTTGTATTTAGCAGAATTTAGAGATCAAAGTTTCCGCCGGTTTGCCTTAAAGTAGATAGCTAATGCATTTAGTAAAGTTTCGACAATAAGGTTTCCTTGAGTTGTTTGCAAGTGTGTACTGAGTTATTGTACCAAGTCATTGTGCAAGCATATATATATATATAGGTTTCCGCAATCGATTGTTGAGAGTACTGTTGTAGTAACCAAATACAGAGCCAAGAAACATAAAAAATTGGCCCTATCGCCCTGCTTTAGCGACAAACAGTTTTAAAGTTAATTTGGTCTCTGTATTTGGTTGTTATAATAGTACTCTCAATAATCGGTTGTTGTGGATAAATACTTTATATATATATGTTGAATAACAGAAGTCTTGTTTAATTTTGCTACTCTGCTTGGTATGTGCATAGAATATGACAAGTAGTACTGGAGTATGAACCTCCGCATTAAAATATACCCTACATCGCCAGTATCATTACTGTGTCCTTGACACACATTCCATGTGTGTACAATTAAAAAAGTTAAATATAATTAGGGGTTGATAAGGGAAAATTTTTGAAAGAAAATGGAGAAAAGATGAGAATAAATTTTAAATAGTGACACAGCCTTAAGAGAATCGATTATTTTCTCCTATTTTCTTTATAATATAGATAGATAGATGGAAAAAGAGTCTTATCTATAAAATTTGTAAACTTTAATGATATATTTTTAATTTATATTTATTCTTAAATAGTAATGAAAGTTTAGTTTAGTATTGTTTGCATAATAATGAAATTGCGTAACTGTTAAATTTGAGGATATTAATTATGTCATTTTATACTATTTGGGATTTTTATTTGTAATTTTTTTGAATGAGACTCCTTAATTGTAATATGAATTTACTTTCGTATCAAATAGATTATTTCAATGACTGCAATAGTTTTCATCGTTCGCCTGGTGTTGACTTTACCCCGTCACATCTAGGGACGGGAGAAACGATGGTAATCTTCACAAATAATTTCTACTCATCAAAGACTTTTGCCTGCCTTCAGATTTTAAAGTTGGCATTGATGCAAAGAGTGTGGTCAGCGGTGCATGCCGAAATACAGAGCTTTACAAGTCGATCGCACTGATAGAGCAACTGTCGCTGATGCCTTAGCTATGTTGGAGTCGCGTGGCTTTTAGCGACAATTGGCTAATACAGTCGCAATATGACAGTCAGTCTATACACTACATATGCTAATTTTTGTAAAATGGCCACTGAAATTAAAAGGAAATCAGGTGGTTTCAATAATTGGCAAAGATCCACCTTACGTTCAATTATTAAAGAATCTGTTTTTGACCTTTTTTGAAAGAAAAAAAGATTGGATTAAGGTCCATTCTATATTCTGTAATTTCACATAATACATATTCAGTGACATAAATATTATTTTTAGCGATAATAATAACGATATATTTATATGCGATGAATTTTATTGTCACTATTTATTGACAATAAATTTTATTGTATCACTTAATATGCATTAGAAAAAATTATAAAATAAATGTAATGGAAGGGATCTTAATCTATTTTTATTTTTTTGGGATTTGAATTCTTGAATACCCTTCACTAATTTTTTTTTTACAATAATGACATATTTATATGCGATGAATTTTTTTGTGTCTTTGTTTATTCACAACGAATTTTATTATATCGCTAAATGTAATATTTGTGTCGCATAACGTGTATTAGAAAAAATAATAAGATAAACATAATGGAATTGAAGGGATCTTAATCTATTTTTATTTTTTTGGGATTTAAATTCTTGAATACCCTTCACTAAAACTTTTTACCTTCTTTCTCTTAATATAATTAAGTGACACGAGTATTATTTTTAACAACAACATTAGTGATACATTTATTTATGATGAATATTATCGTGTCGCTAATGTAATATGAAAAATGATTTATAGGTTGATTAATTTCATGACAAATTTGAAATTGCGACTACCATAAAACCATAAGAGATAAATAGGCTAGTAATGTGTTGATCTCTTGTTTATTCTCTTCTATCTCGTGTATATATATATACACGTAGATACTTAAAATTGAAATAAATTTATTATCATATATAACACTACTCATGTTATATTTTTGTTAGTGAATATGTATTAAAAAATAATTGGATGAAAGATAATATAAGAGAATATGATCCGATTTTTGAGATTAGTATTCTTTCCATTATATTTATTTTTTAATTTTTCTCAATACATATTTAACGACATAAATATAATTTTTAGCGATACTTTTAACAACACAAATATAACTTTTAGCAACACTTTTAACAAATTTTATTGTGTCGTTAATTGTTTTGCAACATATTTTATTTTGTCTATTTATGTCGCCGAATGTGTATCGGAATAAATTAAATTGAAAGATAGATATAATAGAAACTATTATAATCCCCATTTTTTTTGGGAATTGGAGCAGATGATTATATTCTAAAGTTAAACAACGGGGCTTTTATATTGGACCCAAGGTAGAGATAAGATTTCAACCAAAAAAAGTGACATATAAGAAAGTATAGTTCCACATGAACTAATAACATTCTTACTTCGATTTACATTTTTCAGTATGTGTAAATATTAAATATTTATGTATATATTTTAATTTTTGACAAATTCAGATGTTATATTATTAACTGTATTATATAATTTTAAAAAATATAGTATTTATATATAATTTTGAGACGTTTTCAAATTCGTGTTATAAATATTAAAAAAAAGTGTTGTAATAAATTTGAAATAGGAGTAGTATGAAAAATAGGAAAGTATTAGATTTCACATGATTCTCTGTCTATAATATAGCCTATTTTAATTAAGGAAATAATTAACAGAGTTATTTTTAAAATAATAATATAAAATGAAATAGTATTTTCAAATCCGCTATCATAATTTTTGTTAGAGCAAAAATAATTTATTAAAAGTAGCAAGTGCCGCTTAAAATGTAGTGTCATTAGAACAATTACAAAAATATCGTTAACTATATATTTACTCTATTAATATTATTTTTATTCTGATAATATTAACAGTCTAATTATATTATTGTTACTACTAAACTTATAATTCATTGTTTTAAGAATAAATATGAAATAAAAATATATTTTTAATATTTATAAATTTATCTGAGATTTTTTGTGTGAAGGCGTGGAGTACATTAGTACTTATGTATTTGCTTAGAGTCTCTCTTTCTCTCTCCAACCTGATAGAGCGAAACTGAGGGAAACAAGCCAACGGGAGGGAGGGAGGAAATGAGGGAAAAAATGGCGGGAGAAAACTTTACATCAAACGGCCAAAGTACCCCGCAAAAGCATATCACATCATCACCCCTCGTATTTAATTAATTTCTTGAGATGTCCCATAATGTTTTGAATTTTGCATTATCATCCACTATATATCGGTTGAGAAAATTGAATTTTCTCATACCTATTTATCAAGTTGAGAAAATTGAAAACCAGTATTTCTACCTGAAAAATGCATTGAGGATTAAAACAATATAACATATGGACACATCCCTGATCTAGGCCCATGGTCTTTAGCTTAAGGCTAGGGCTTGATTTAGGGGTGTCCATCGGTAAAAAATCGAACCGGTATCGAACTGAAATTACCGCTAAAATAAGAACCGAAAATCGAACCGAATTATCGATTTCGGTACCGGTTCGGTACAAATTCGGTTCGGTTTTTTCGGTTCGGTTTTCGGTTTTTACCGATTAGCAATATATATAATTATTATTAATTATATATATTATTATATATATAATAATATATATAATTATTATTAATTATATAATAATTAATATAAATTTATTATTATATTATGTAATTCGGTTCTTTCGGTATACCGAATCGAACCAAAATTCAAAAATGCCCATACCGCTATCGGTACCGAAAAATATAAAAAATCGAAAAAATTGAAACCGAAAAAACCAGTACCGAAAAAAACCGGTACCGAAAAAACCGATACCGATCGATTCGGTAAAAAACCAAAAAAACCGAAAATTTTGAACACCCCTAGCTTGATTAGGACTAAGGTTAAATAAAAATAATAATGTCATAAATTAATATCTCAATTATAAACTAAAAATTAACAAATTTTACAACACGATTAATTAGAAGAGGATGAAAGTTTTTTTCATAATACTTAGTGTTATACGTTTTTTTATTACTTAAACTTACCTTTTGTTTTGATTTTAACTATAAAATTATTACCGCTTTCGGTTTTACCTTTGAATTTTGATTTGACATCGTTTTTTGCATTTGACCTTAAATTTGTCATAACTATGGCTTCATTTTAGGATTTTTAATTCTACAATTCAATTACTGTAATTTTTTTTTTCCTCATTCTCAATTTGTTCGTATGCATTATGACCATGGATTCAACCAAACTTTTCATTTTAAAGTTTCATACTTCACACTATCTTCATAATTTTCGCAATTTCCCCATTTTAACCACTTTCACCATTTTTACATTTTTTATAATTTTCACAATTGAGTATCTGACCTCCCATTTCATATGCAATTAGTTCATTTACTATGTTTTAAAGTTCTATGATTGGGTACCCTACCTCCAGTTCAAATGTAATTTTTCATTTGATTATTGCACCAACTCACCTAGGAGCAAGTCTCATTTATATTGAATCCAAATAAATTATATAGAAAATTGATATTTTCACACTTTTTTTTTTGATATTTTCACACGATAGAACCCACACTTTAGAGCTATAGCGACAGTTATAGATGTATAGCGACGGTTACGATAAACCGTCGCTATAGCTCTAAATGTGAGTCCTACTGTGTGAAAATATTAAAAAAACGTGTGAAAATATCAATTCTCATTATATATCATACTATCTCCGTCTTAGGATAAAAGTTCTTCATTGACTTTTGTGGTCAAATTGACTATTTTTTAAATTAACAATTAAACAGATATATTTAAATTTTCCAAAAAATAAACATTTGGTTTAGTACTAAATTGTATGTAGTTTATAATATTTATAAATTTTTTTTATATATATGAGAAAATAATAAGATATATTGATTTGAAAAATAATCAATTTAACCATAAAAATCAATGGAGAACTTTTATCTTGGGATGGGGGGAATATTATAAATCATCACAACTTACTACTAGCTATTAAACTTAAAAAGCTATAATTTAGCCACTACAATTATAATGTGATGAACTATAGATCAACAACACGATAGATAATAAATTACCAACTCAAGTTCACTATATAAGGATAATTGTGCCAAAATAAATCAAGTGTCACCACATATACGCAATGAATAAAAATTACATATAACATCAATCGGCAAGTACTTGATTCGGCTAAACAATTACAGTTGTGTCAAAATAAAATAGGGCTAACACATATAAACAAAAAAAAGAGACAAAATTACTTATAACATAGATCAACCAATGATACACACAAAACATAAAAGTAAATCAACTTATAACTCTATACAAACATGTATAACTACTTAAATAATGAGAAAATGTTGAAATTTTACCCTTGCAAGAAACTTTTCTCTTCTTTCTCGCTCCCCAATCGACTTCATCTCCTCCTTGTTTTTCTATTTGCATGTGGATGTAATATATATGGGTGCAAACAGTGAACCACCACCTATTAAAAGCACAACTCCTGTTTCAACAACTGCATTACTACACTTTGCCAAAAGTTTTATGCTAAATTAATTTTTTAAATCTGTCAGGTCGGTTCAACTTTTTAGTTGGATTGTGTAGATCAGTTGTTCAAAGAAAAAATAAGACAATCCAAGACTTCTAGCTCAGTTGATAAAAAAAACCACATGGAACAATTTGGGAACTAGGAGGTTTGAGAATTTAGGGGGAAAAAGTGAGACAATTCAATCTTAATGGTTAAGTGAGGATACAGATGAGCCAATTCAGTTACTTTTCGGACTAAGTTGGACCATGTCCAACACATCATATCGAACCCTTCACGTATATTTAAGTTCTCTAATTTAATGAGCAAAAGTGACAAAATTGCAACAAAAAGATGAAATGGTGGACGAGAATGCAAAGGTCAAAATATTATTAGCTACATTGCAATAGTGATTAAACATGAGGGACAATTTCCAAATTATCACTAAATAAATAAATAAGAAAAAAAAGAGAGTAAGGGATGTTTGGTGATTGTTTATATTATAGTATTAAAAAGACACTTCTATTGATCCAGCATCAAAAACTCCTTAAACGTAGCTCCTACCCCCTTCATTTTTTGCTGTTTGTTTCTCTCTCCTCCACCATTCACAAGAACAATTCAACACAAACATTATCATTTTCTCTGCAATTTCCACTAATATAATCATATAAACAAACAATTCATCAACTGGCCACTCTCCATATATATATATACAAATTTTCAATTATAAATGTACAGAAAAGGGGGCTAATTGGAGAAAATGGGAAGCTACAATTATTACAAGATGTTTGGGTGCTTTAACCGTAAGTTCAAGATGAACGATACCGGACCACCGCCGGACGTTACAGAAGCGTTCTCGGTTTACTCGGAATGTGGGACCCACATGTCGGTCGATCAGCTGCTCCGATTCCTGGTCGATTTTCAGGGCGAAGTAGGGTGCACTCTATCTGATGCGGAGGGAATCATGCATCAGATTCTCCATCAGCGCCACCACTTGATTAAGTACACTCGCCATTACCTTTCACTGGACGATTTCTTCTATTTTCTCTTTCATGATGATCTCAATCCCCCAATTAAATCTCAGGTTGTTTTCATACTCTCTCTATATTTGTGACTATATATTTATGTTGATTTCGCATTGAAGCTAGGTTACATAATTAAGAACTTAGTTTTTCTTTATATATATTATTGGAATTTAAATTTGGGGAGAATTTAAAAGCCCTCGAGGTGTAAAATAAGAAAAAATGAAAATAAAATAAAATTAGAGCTTCTAGTATTAATTTCATTGAATTGTCATGAATATATCTTGCAAAGAAAGCTGAAACTTGGTCACACAAACTTAAAGTTCAACTGTAGATTGAGAAAACTTAATAGTTACTCGTAAATTATATAATGTAAATTATATAATGAACTAATTGTTACTTGAATTTTTAAATAGTGTGATTGAATTTGAAAATTTATTTTCAATTGTAAAGTAAGGAAAGAATTTAAAATTCCATTTTAACTGTCTAATTTTACAATTAAATTTGTGACCGTGATCTCTAATACATTTTTGTTTTCTTCATGGTTTTAATCATTTTAATCACGAAAACGTAATATGAAAATTTCATCTTTAAAGTAATAATGTCCAATTCTTATACCAACCAAAACTTACCAAAATCAACTTTTTAAAAATTTTGGTAGTTCACATTATGGTTACCAGAAAATGCTGAATTGTGTTTTAGTATGAACGATTCAAAACTTTTTCTCCCTATCGCACAATCATGATTACAACTTTACTTTATAATCTATAAATGAGAAACATCGTCATATATAGCCTTGGGTCATACATAAATGGCTAAAATCAAATCTAATGGAAGGCTAAGAATGACTATTTAGAATCATCCTATAAAATATCTAGGATATTTAATAGAAAGTATAAAAATTACACGAGTTCTAGAACACTATTGGAAAACCTAATATGTAAATGAAAGGAATAAAGAATACCAACTAATGTAACCAAATGAACGCCTTGTGGGTGTCAAATAAGTGATAACTTGACGTAATCTCGTTGAAAATACGCTTGTTGTGACACTATGTTTAGAAACAATACAATCAATTTTAATTTTATCTTAACTAGTTTTGACTATATATTTTTTATTAAACCATTCCCAATGTACGAGGTTTCAGATAAATGTATTTCATACTAACCAAGCAATTTGAAAAAACATATCTCTATCGTATTCCGTACCACAAAAAGTTACGTTTTTTGTTACCAAATTCGTTTTATGTACCCCATCGATTCACAGTTTAGGTAACATTGGTTGACTCATTAGTTTCTTAAAGATCTCACTAGGGTCAATTGATAGCACTAGCAACCTTGCCCTTGGATAAAATGTAATAGATAAAAAGACAATTTATAATTCATTGAAATAGGAAACATCTTTGCTTAATTTTGTTTTAGTTGAATGATTTGCAACATTGTAAAACATCTTTTTATTGCCATGGGTGGTAGCATTTTCTTGCTTTCAAGTTAAAGTTTGGTTACAAAAGCAAAAAAGTACTCTGGGAAATCTGAGCAGTAGATTACTACATACTACAGGGAAAGCAGTAATTGTTATCTATTTCAAAAGTTTCTGAGCTTATTTATGAGTTTCTCTGAACTGTAAATACCTATAAATCCATGGCATGCATATTGCGATGTGGATGACGAAGACATTTTTCTTGTTATTTTCTTTAGTGATCTGTAAGCATAATTATTTAATGGAGAAAATCAATTTTGAATTGTAATAATTGGAGAAGATTGAACCATTTAATAAGGCAATCTAAGTGTTCTTTGCACCTTTGAATAGAAGATTATATGGCGTCTTTACAATTTAGTTATGTGCAAAAGTGGAAGTTTGACGTTATGATAGGATGTATCAATGACTCATGAGGTAATCCAGAACAAAAACTTAATTTTGGAATATTTCCTTTCATCAACAATGAGAAGAAATCAAGACTCGATAGATATTTTTTTATTAAATTTAATGCTCGTTAGTATTTCTATTTTGGTTACTTGTTGCTTCAGTAACTTCGAGAAACTGGGTTGTTACTTAGGTTTGAAGGATTAATGTTTAAGAAATGAAATTTATTCGACTTTTATTTCATGTTCTACACTATTATATGTAGCATTTGAGTAAACTCAGTACTCAACTACATTCGACTCTTGGCTCTGGTTTTGTTCTTAACGAGTATTATTGCATTTTACCAAGGGGTAATTACTTTGCTTTGATCCATCGCCTTCCTCCTTTCTTTTTCATGTGTACAAAGAAGCACAATTGATTATAATATACATGAGTTCTTTCATTCTCTCTCTCTCTCTCTCTCGTATTTTAATATATATGGACAATATTAGACTAGTTTTGCCCTTTACAAGTTGTATCTTCCCAGGTACACCACGATATGACTGCTCCATTGCAACATTATTTTATATATACCGGTCACAATTCTTACCTAACGGGAAACCAACTGAGCAGTGATTGTAGTGACATCCCAATCATAAATGCTTTGGAAAGAGGTGTAAGGGGAATAGAACTAGATTTATGGCCAAATTCAGCAAAGGATGAAATTCATGTTCTTCATGGAAGGTATAATCTTATCCCCTGATTCATCCTTTAACATAAGGTTTTCCTTCTTTAGAAGACACTGAATTGCTGACAATAAATCAATCTGGAAGATTATTCCCTAATTGGATTTCATAATGAACAAATTCACCAAAGCATGCAAAGGACTCGGAAGAAGATTAAACAAATGCAATGAAGTTTTGATAAACACAATATTTATTAGTGAGACTAGTTATCAGTACTTTTTATCTGTAAGTGCGGACATGAATAGCAATGATCTGTGATGTTTTATAATACCGTATGTGTCTGAATTTTGTTACTAAGCTCTGTTTCTGGCACATTCTGCTGATAATTTGCTAGGCACTTCCAAACGGCTTTTGGGTGGCCAATATTTTTTGGTGATATACCAATAACATGAAATGTTTCTGCTCTGTATGGATGGAGAGCTTTGTTATTCCCTTTTTTAGGCTTTGCTAGTTCTCAAATCATATGCTGTCTTGTAGTATTTTTTAAGTTTCAATTTTGAAGGAGTTTCTGCTGAATCTGAACAAATTTGTTTTTCCTGTTCATTATTGTTTATTTTGATTTAAACTGAACTTCCTATAACCATAGGACCCTGACTACTCCTGTGACGCTTGACAAATGCTTCAAATCAATCAGGCAGCATGCCTTCATCAAATCTCCTTACCCTGTCATAGTAACTTTAGAGGACCACCTTACACCAAGCCTTCGGGCTAAAGTTGCAGAGGTTAGCTTTCATTACCTTTATGAATTTACCCTCCAAATAACTTGTATTGATTTCGATCTTCTCCTTTTGACAAGAGCTGGTTTTGCTTTCAGATGGCAATTCGAACTTTTGGAGAACTTTTGTATCACCCTGAGCCAGGATGCTTTGATGAATTCCCTTCACCTGAAGAATTGAAACATCATATTATTCTTTCAACCAAACCACCTAAAGAATACCTTGAATCAAAGAATCCTAGAGAGAAGGAAAATAATTCTCCAATGGAAAAGAATTTATCCGTAGAGGATCTTTGGGAAAAGGAGACACCAAAGCACACTACTGAACTAGAAGCTGATCAAGGGGTGAGCAAAGAAGTTTACATTTCTTCGTCACTTAATATTACAAGGGACTTGTTTTCTTAAATTTTTCTTATGAATGGCAGAGGCTGCCGAGAAACAGCAATCAGAATGAAGACGGTGTGGCACCACACCAGCTTGGGGAATCAGAAATTAAGCATGCGGTTGCTATTCATGCACCTGTCCACAGGGTGAGCTAAGAAGTAGATACATTGCTTCATCACTTTATGTTCTACGGGCTAATTATAACTTTTCTTATGTATAGACAAGCGACAGTGATCTGGATGATCAAGATGATGAAGACCATGGTTCAGACAGCCACAAATCCTCCCAGCAAGGGGCACCAGAGTATAAGCGTTTGTTTGCAATGCAATCAGCTGATCTCAAGGTGAGCTAAGAAACACTAAATTATTTCATCTTCGCTTTATATGTTAAGAGACTTGTATTCTTTGACTATCTTATGAATATTGATAAGAATGATGAAGATTGAAATGTCTTATACAATAATTTCTGCCAGCTTGGGCCTCCCGATGAACTTGCTGAAGGCTGCAGTTTTGACAACATGTCTACCCAGCTTGGGGAACCTGATGAACATGCCGAAGGCCAGAGTTTAGACTATGACAAATCTAGCCAACTTGGGGCATGTGACGAACTTGCTGAAGGCCACACTATAGATAACCACGAATCTAGCCAGCTTAGGGCGCCTGATGAACTTGCTGAAGACCACAGTTTAGACAACCAAAACTCTAGCCAACTTGGAACAGCAGAATACAAGCGTCTGTTTGCATTTCAAGCAGCTGGCCCTAAGGTGAGAATAGAAATGTCATTTATTTCATCCTCAATTTATATATTAAGGGACTTGAATTCTTCAACTTGCTTATGGATATTGATAAGGATGAAGAAGACCTTGATGTCTACACCAAAAGACCATGCCAGCTTGGGGCAACTGAATGCAGGCGTCTTGGTTCACTTCTTGAAGCTGATGAATGGGTGAGTTGAGAAATAAAAGTATATCAGTTTCAATTTTATCCAAGATCTCGTTCCCTTCAATTTTGGTTTTTTGGATAGCAGAGAAGCAACGATCAGGCTAATGGAGATGATGATGCCAACAAATTCAATTATACAGCATCAGCGTACAAGCATTTGATTGCAATTCATGCGGAGAAACCAAAGGATGGATTAAGGCGGACATTATTAGTTAGAGTTGATAAAGTTAGGCGTCTTAGTTTGAGTGAACAAGAACTTGAAAGGGCTGCAGAATCTTACGGAACTGATGTCGTAAGGTACTCTAACTAAAGTTTATTGTGCTAGATTTCTGTATAAAGTTCGACATGTTTATTGATTTTCATATTCGTATTTCTTCTTGTGTGGCTGAATCCGATCATTTTTCCTAGGTTCACACAAAATAATTTAGTAAGAGTCTACCCAAAGGGAACACGTGTAACCTCCTCAAACTTCAAACCACTTACTGGGTGGATGGTTGGAGCTCAGATGGTTGCCTTTAATATGCAGGTTAGTTTTGATGCTACCAATGGTACATAGTGGTCTACTCTTTTGCTGATTATTTTAAGCTACCCAGTATTCTTTACTTAGATACTTGCCATAAGATTTGGTGCTTTAGAACTTTGGATGTACGAATGAACGACTGAGTACTCGCCAATGACTGGTCTCTTCTACCATCCATATGTATTAAAGTTTTATTTTCCATTAAATAATAGGTTGCTACGTACCAACAGGAGAGAGAGAGGGAGGGAGAGAGAGAAAATTAGAAAGAGAAAGAGGATAATATACCCTACCAGTGAATTTTCCCCAGTCATCATCGTCATATATTTTTGTGTTACAGGGGTATGGAAAATCTCTCTGGTTAATGCATGGAATGTTTAGAGCCAATGGTAGCTGTGGTTATGTGAAGAAGCCTGAGTTTCTTATGAAAAAAGGTCCGCACGAGGTATTTGATCCTAAAGTAACATTGCCAGTGAAAAAAACTCTAAAGGTGAGTAAATTAATGTAGATCATATAGAATTTCATTTGTCTGATGATATTACCTTAAATAATCATTTTCTTTACAGGTGAAAGTATACATGGGGGATGGATGGCGTTTGGATTTTAGCCATACGCACTTTGATGCATACTCGCCACCAGATTTTTATACAAAGGTTAGTTTGAGTAAATTAGTTGAATTTTGCAAAATTTATCATATAACGATATTGTCCGGTGATATTAAAAGGTTTCCTGCAAGCTTCATACGAGTGTGTGACTTTACTATTACAAATAGGGAAACACAGAAACAAGTAGAAGCGGTAGAAAAAATATATTACTGTGCTGACAAATTTAGATTTAGGTTTATATTGTTGGAGTGCCAGCAGACTTTGCAAAGACCAAAACGAAGATCATTGAGGATGATTGGACCCCTACTTGGGATGAAGAATTTGTATTCCCATTGACAGTCCCAGAGCTGGCTTTGCTTCGGATTGAAGTACAAGAATATGATAGGTCCGAGAAGGATGACTTTGGTGGGCAGACGTGTTTGCCAGTCGCAGAGTTGAGACCTGGGATCCGAGCAGTCCCACTTTACGACAAAAAGGGTGGGAAATATAGATCTGTAAGGCTTCTTATGCGCTTTCACTTTGTATGAATAACATGGTTTTACTTTCTTAATAGGTTTGATCTTCCGTCTGCATAAAGCACTCGGTTGTAGGATTTTTCCCAGATTTTTATTTTTGCACAGCTTACAATTAGGTGACAGTAAGATGTAAAAAATGTTTAGTCCGATGCTTGTTTTTCTGGTATTGCCAAGCAATGTACCCTTTGCGGAACCATTACACGCCAAGAAGACAATTTTAAATGCACAACTTGAAGCTTGCACAGGCTCGGACCAGAAGATATATAAATTAATACTCTTTCCAGGGAAGGAGTCCAAATTTATTTGTATTTAACAAACAAAACGGTACTCTCTTAGTTCATGACAACTACGGAGGAAGTACAATAACCAACTTATTTCTTTTTTGATTGCATGAGGCCCATCAGTGCATAAACGCATCTTATGAACTGAATCGTGCACTGAATTTGAGGCTTATAAGTCGTTCGTTCAAACGCCAAAATGAACAAACCTAACTGAAAATTGAAGCGCCTTACATTTCGCCAATTCTTTTCATCTTTTATCCCAAGTGAAAGTGTTGTACTAATCATATTGAAGCAACGATTCATATTCAACGTTTTTTATTTATTTAAAAAAAAACAAAAACGGAAGGCATAATATAGTTCAATTGTTATCTTCTGTAACAATGTTTTGAAAATCGGTTCGTCCTCGGCGGTTTAACCGGTTAAATTTGGAACCGGTTGGAGAAACAAATTGGTTTAGCTCAAGAACTATTTTTTCATTAAACCGGTCAAAATTCGGTTGACCACCGATCGAACCGGTAGTTTAACTCGTAAAATTATTTACTTGACTCAAATAATCGATTTTAAAGTATTTTAAAAAAAAAATTTGTAAAAAAATATTTTTATTTTTAAAATTAGATATTTTTAGTAATATTATAACATAATTTTACTATATTTTAACTTATAAAAAAATAGATATTTTAAAATTTTATTAATTATTAATAATATATATTTTTATATATTTATGACGTCAATAACAATTCAATCACTAATTAAATTAATAATTTATTCATTCAATATTTTTTTTTATTCGATGACGGTCTCGAATTTAAAAACATTGCTCTCGACTTTAAGTACCAGTAATTAGGAGTATATTTTATTCTAAACACAATCAATCGGATATGGATGACATCGGTCTTTCCTCGCTGTCCCATATTTTATATTACCAGTCGCTGTCCTTCTTGGATTAACCAAGAAGTAATAGTATAAAAAAGAAGAAGCAAAAATAGGGTAATGCACAGAAATTAAATACATGATAAAGATTAAAACAAATAAAAATAATAGTAGATAAATACCAAAACATGAGCAAATATTATTGTTTATGTATATACCTAATAAAGATTATAAAAGAAGATCAAAATATATTTTGATTCATTAAAGTGTCGAGTGCAAGAACATGCAATACTTGAAACAATATTATTAAATTAAACAAGAAATTAATAAAGTTTTCCAATTACAATAACAATTAAGTCTGTAATTAACTTGCACTAATTTAATTTATTTTTGTTATAAGTACATATGGGTTCCGTTTTCAAAAGAATGAGTAAAGTATATTTTTCACACATGTTAAGAAAAGTAAAAATAAATAAAAGTAAGTAAAAAAGTTCGAATTTATTCTCACTTAATGGCCTCACGAGATTATTTATTAATGGACTTTACTAAATAATATATTTACCCTTTATATTTTATACTTTATCTCATATTTTTAACGACAAAAAAAATAAATTATATCCTGATATTTTAGTTTAAAAATTAAAACCGAAATTACATGATTTGACTCGTAAATTTATTTATTTATTTATATAATTAAATATTAATATCTCCATTTTTGGGCTTCAATTAAAAAGTCGAAATAGGCCCGACTTGTCTCATACCACTAATTCTTCTTAAGAAGGAAATATTGGAAAGTCCACTCGGAAGCGCACTAGCGTTTGTACTTAGGAATATGTACCAATATCCATTCATCTGTCGTATTCTCTTGGACATTCTTTTGTTTTGATAGATACTGCATATTTATTCACAAGAGTATAGTTTGTTGAGGTTTGAATTAATCTGTTGGAAATTTTTTTTAAATAAATAAAGTAATAGATTTGAATTTATAAACAAAAAAATATTAAAATTAAATACAATTTTCTAAATAAAATATACTCTAGAAAATCTAAGAGATATTTTAAAACTGTAAATTTAACGTAAAATTTATTGATATTAAATAATTTAATTTTAGTTAATGTAATTATAAGTGTCGCAAAATATCTATATGCCTAATTGAAAATTTTATATTGTAAAATTTAATTAAATCGTGTCAATTTTAAGATTTAATCTTTCTAAAATTACTTCAAAATTAAAATTGATCTTAATTTTTAAAACGGAAAGGGTATAAAATAATCTCCCGCATTGCAATTATGGAATGCTTCATTCCTTTTGAAAATTTTAAAGTGAATTTGTGATATTCTTAAATACATAATTGATATGAATTTATTTAATTTTAATAAATACAATTATAGATAACAAAATTATCTTTAAAAATAAAATACTTTTAATGATGAGAATCATAATTTCAAAATTTAAATAAATATTAATTTTAACTATTATAATTTTATGAATTAACTTGAAAATCAATGAAACTTTTTAATGCCAAGAACGAATGACTATTAAGTAATACGATTAGTTAAACTTCATCTATTAAATCATGGGAGGGAGGGAAACGTAACCTTCTTCTTAACACTCATGTAATTACTTTTGTTACATTTTAATTTATTTCTAAAATTTCTCTCATATATATTTTTTAATTTTTATTTTATTTTATTTTATTACACACAGTGTGTGTGACAAAAATATTAGTAATAATAATAATAATATTTGCTCTCTTATTTTTTGACTTCCATATCATCTTATTGTAACTACTCTTTTTTCTCTTACATTTTAATTTATTTTTAAAATTTCTCTCATAATTTTTTAGGTATAATTTTTATTATTGTACACAAGTATTAAATAATAAAATTGCATCTATTAAGAAAAAAGTATATATATATATATATATATATATATATATATATATATAAAAGTTAAATATAATATTAATTTTAATCATTAAAAATATGCCAATGATATGAATTTTAATGTAAGACTAAGATCAAATTTAATTTTGTGTTTGGGTTTTGTTTATCCAAAAATAACACACGTAAAACACACGCAGCGGTAGATTCTGACACGCACTCGCTCGCCCACCCGTTTTCATGTTGACGGATCAGAAAGGAGGGCCATGTCCCAATTTAATTTGTGAATTAATATAGAACAGGGTCCACTACCGCATCTCTATAATTATCACTTGGCTGTTCAAGCACATAGCCATACCTTCCCATTTCCCCAAGGAAAGTAAAGCCTTTGTCAATTCCTCCCCTGCTTCTCTCCCTCTCCAACCCAAAGAAAAGAAAGGAAAGAGAGAATGTCGTCCAAGCAGACTTACAGGGTGTGTTTCTGTTTCCGCCGGCGGTTCAGACTCGCCGCCGCCGAAGCTCCAGCTGAGATCAAGGACTTGTTCAATCAGTACTCCGAGAATGGGATCATGACCGTTGCTCACCTCCAGAGGTTCTTGATTGAGGTGCAGAGAGAAGATAAGGCTACATTGGAGGTTGCGCAGGGTGTTATGGATAGTCTTCATGAGTTGAAAATTCTTAATATTTTTCACCGCAAGGGACTCAATCTTGAGGCTTTCTTTAAGTATCTTTTTGCTGACATTAATCCTCCTCTATCTACTCTTGGGGTAATTTTTTAACCATCTTTTCTCACTTTTAAAATTTTCGTCATATTTATGTTTAAATTGTAGCTAAATTAATTATATTTGGGTTTACTTTAGTTGATAACAATTATGCCTAATTAGATGAGTTAATGTTGGATATGTAACTAAATATGGACAATGGATTACGAATATAGTGGCTTTTTATCTTTTATCTATAAATGGAAATAACAGCTTATTATCCATTTTCGTGAATAAGAGATTCTACTGTCGGAAGTGAGGCAAATCACTGGAAGTTGTGCTTCTTTTTGGGGATTGGCTTTATAAAACTTTGAAATTAATACATTGGCAATTTCCTTCCTTTGATTGATGAAAGTGAAAGTAGATGGAAATTCGTTACCACAGGATGGTAAAAGCGTTGCAGGGGGTTTCAGGAATCTAATGGAGAATGGTTGTTTGTTTTCAAGCAATTTACGTATGACTTTTGACATTGAAGCCGAGTTGATGGGACTAGTAAAGGTAGCTTGTTGGCTTGGGTAGGGATTTTAGGAAAATTATTCTCAAAAGGGATGTGGAAGATATCCCTGAAAGAAGGATCAAAAGGAGGAATGTGGAAGAACACCCATACGGAGGAGTGATTATTCCATGCCCATGGGGCATGGATGAATAGTATGCTCCCCCTATCACATGAGGGTGGGCTCCACGAGTTGTGGCACGGATCCCACCGCGTGTGGAGTCCACCCTCATGTGAGAGGGGGGGGGGGACATACTATTCACCATGCCCCATGGGCATGGTATAATTTTTCCATACGGAGACCTTATTCAACAATGCCACGAGGCCCATGACCTGGTTAAGGTTAACAAAACTGGGAGTGCAAGTTGGTGCCCCCTGGTGCTTAGGGAACCAAGACTTAGTTGGTATTTTTTGACCTAGGACCTCATTTTCTACATGATCTTTTGTCTAAAAGAAGAAAGATCTGTTTGGGAATTTAATCTTCCTTTCTGTGGTTGGTCTTTTAAAGTCTATTGCTGGTGGATGGGAAGATTCCTCAAACCTTTTGAGGTGAATGATGGCACATGGGTGCACTTTTGGCAAGATAAATGGTGTGGCTGTGCGGGATCACGTCACTGGGAGTTGTTTGAAGACCTACATTGCAGGGCCATTTACGAGAAAATGTTATACGAGAGTTTTAGCATTTTATAAGGCAGGTGTATGGAAACCTTGTTTTAGAAGATCCTTCCAATACTATTGGGCGTTAAAGATTTGGCGAGATTCTTAATGGAAATCCTTGGAGGGATAAATGGAAAGAGGGCAATGAGACAGGATGCAGTGGGGATGTAGATTGTATGGAAATTCCACGGTAAAATCCATGGGTCAAAGTTACGGTAGTGGCCTAGGTTTCGGAAGATTTTTTTTATATATGATCCCCAACACTTTTAGTGCTGTCTTCTTTAGATTTTCGCAAGCTTTTAATTTCTTGCTATTAGCTTCCTATATTATCTCCCAAAGCTATAATGTGTGTTGTGATCTGACTTGCACCCTTTTCTAATTTGAGATCTCTCATCTTAGGCTGTATAGGAAAATGTTAGGATTTAAAGGGCCTTGAGAGAGTGTATATGGGGCTTTGGAATTGATTTTGGGTAACAAACACAAAGGTATAGCCATTGGTTCATCCGATAAGTTCTTTAAGTCTGGTGAAGTTGATTATATGCAAGTTTGGTCGAACCACGTAAAGAAGGGGAGATCGATGATGATGTTACCTGTAGGGTTCGAGCAAGCTATTTAAAGTGGAGAAGCATTTCAGGAGTTTTGTGTGGCCATAAAACCCCAACGGCCCAACCTAATTGAAAAGAAAGTTTTATAGGATGGTTGTGAGGCCAACAATTTTTTATGGATTGAGTGCTAGGATACTAAGAAGCAGCACGAGCATAAGATGAGGGTAGAGAGGTGTGGATGTGTGGACATACGAGACTTGTTAGGATTAGAAATGAAGACGTTCACAAGAGGGAAGGGGTTCTACCAACTGAAAATTTGAGATTGAAACATTGAGATGGTATGAGCATATCGTGCTTAAGTCCATGGATGCCCTGGTAAGAAGAAATGATAGGCTCAAAATTGGTGGTTTTCGAAGGGATAAGGGTAGATAAACTAACTTGGACATATGTAATTATAAAAGACGTGCAAAATATGAACATAACTGAGAATAAGGTTTAGTTGAATTATTTAGAGTGTAAGGATAAATGTATCTTAAAAAATTTCAACCTAGAAATCATGATTGCATTTTCGTTTGGTGTATAGTTTGCCATGTATTCATAAGGTACCGTTTTTGGATGAGGGGGTCCTGTTTCTTTACCTCAACCACTTAGGTAGAAATGAATTTTTTAGTGTATTGCAATGGCACGTATATTAGTGGTTTTACTCACACAAGTCTCCAGATCCCTATTCCATAAATCATTATTATTCTGAATACTCCACTGCTCCTTGGAATTGATAATTCTTAGATTGTAATACAATCTGTGGGAGATACATGACCTAACACAAACATACGTGTTCAAGCGGAAGAATTATTATGTTTAAGATCAAATTAGAAAATCAGCCATGCGGATGAGAAGAACACGAAACAATATGAAGGTTTGTAAATTTTCATAGTGTTTGGAATGTGGAGAACCATCATAATAACGTAGAAAAATCAATATAGTTTTCAAAGGCTTGGATTTGTTGAACTTTAGCATTAAGACCTTGGCTTCTATATCACTAAATCTGTTTTTAATTTGATGCTAAACTTCACAATTTCTTCTGCTTGAGCACGTAAGTTGTGTGCTAATTCAAGTATCTCCCTTTTTCACTCATAATAATTACACTCCCTCCGTCCAAAAAAAAGATGACTTTAGTACACTTTTCACTGCAATTATAGACATTTTACTGGATTTTAGAAAGAAGACTACAATGCAGGTCAACATACTAAAATAAGCAACTGTTATTGTTTAATAATTCTGAGGCAATTTTCCTGAAGCTGTACCCATTAACAAATAGAGGATTGTGTAATTGTACAGTCATTCATCATCACCTCAATTCATTTAGTTAGACTATATTGTATTTTTCATACTTCCTTATTATTTATTAGTGAATTTCTCATCCTCCCAGGTTTACCATGATATGAATGCTCCACTATCTCACTATTTTATATTCACTGGGCATAATTCATATTTAACCGGGAATCAACTAAGTAGCGACTGCAGTGACATCCCCATCATAAAAGCATTGCAGAATGGTGTTAGAGTTATTGAATTGGATATATGGCCTAATTCAACAGGTGACAATGTGGATGTTCTTCATGGAAGGTATGATGTCAGTGTGCAATGGAAATGCTGTCATTACGTTACTTCTGAATATTGTTGGTTAGCAACACTGGAATAGGTTTTTCTTTTGTCAAACAACGAGATTGTCTTTTAAACTAAACAAATCCTTACTCTTCCTTCTTTTTCGATTTTCCTTTGAACTGATCATTTGATTAGTGTGTGCTTGAATTCTCTATTGAGTTTTACTTATTTTGATTATCCTGATCCTTGAAATAATATAAAAAATTGTTTGGATTTTCTTGTCTAAAATTTCTGAAAAATAAGTTGAGCGACTTCTTAGATTTGCTTATATGGGGACACTTTTGTCTTAATAAGATGAACATAATAGTCTGGATTCTAAAATATAAAAAGAAACCCCTGCACCCTCATTCAGCTTTTTCCATATTTTGTCAAATCTAAGTAATTGGAATAAATAGTAAAATTCAAGGTATGCTAAAAGAAAGAAATAATCTGATCCCAAAAAGCCAATCCAAACAGGCCAACAACCTGATTTCAGGCATAGGTAAGTATTAGCTCTTTTTTTCATTTTTTTGACAAGGTAAGTATTAGCTCCTATATGATGAAATGACAAATTTTGAGTGTTTCATTAAATTTCAAGTTTCTGGTTATGAATATGGTCTGTGCGTGCACTACCTCAGTATACTCTTGTCTGTAATATCAGCTTTCTTGAAGAGATTGATTTTATTGTGTAGGACACTTACCACTCCTGTTAAACTCATAAAATGTTTGAGGTCTATAAAGGAGCATGCCTTTACTGCATCTGAGTATCCTGTTGTGATAACTCTAGAAGACCACCTTACTCCAGATCTTCAGGCTAAAGTAGCTGATGTGAGTATGCATTTATTTGATCAGGCTTGCTCATGGCTTATAATTAAATATTTCCTTCTCTCAATTCTAGATGGTCACTCAAATATTTGGAGAGACGCTGTTTACTCCTGGCTCAGAGGGCTTGAAGGAGTTTCCCTCACCAGAATCGATGAAAAGGAGGTTCATTATATCAACTAAACCACCCAAGGAATACCTTCAAGCCAAAAAAGGTCAGGGGAATGAGAACAGCAGTTCACAGAAGGAGAGGGATGTAGTCGATGATGGAGCTTGGGGCAAAGAACTCTCAAGCCTCAAATATGGGACAACTGCTGATGATAAGGTGTAGGCAGACACTTCAATTATTATGTCTACTCTGTTGATTAGGTAAACAGACTATTGATCCTGCCTACTAACTCTCGTCTTACAGAATGATTCAGATGAGGAAGACTTCCCAAATGAGGAGGATCATGATGAAGAGAAGTCTAATCAGAATACAGCACCTGAATACAAGCGTCTGATTGCTATCCATGCTGGAAAAGGAAAAGGTGGATTATCGGATTGGTTAAGGATGGACCCGGATAAAGTGAGACGGCTTAGCTTAAGTGAGCCAGAACTTGAGAAGGCTGTAACAACTCATGGAAAAGATATTGTGAGGTATTAATCTGAATATCCCCTTAATTTAATAGGTAGATTTATATATATAGGTATTTTGCTTATGCACACAAAAACTGGCATATCTTTCCTTTTTCGTTTTTACATACAAATATCATATTTGCTGCTGTCTATGTGGAT
This sequence comes from Hedera helix, assembly GCA_947179155.2. Lineage (NCBI taxonomy): Eukaryota > Viridiplantae > Streptophyta > Magnoliopsida > Apiales > Araliaceae > Hedera > Hedera helix. The sequence continues at coordinate 42,451,873 of OX359274.1, forward strand.
TACTCGGGCTGGTTATTGGAGGCCCATGTTAAATAAGATATCTAGGCTTCAAGCGTTGCAATACATGTAATGAACATGCAATTAGGTTACAAACTAACAAAGTACCAAATGACCTCTCAGCTGATATCCTGATATAACTTCCAACAGTAATTCTTATAAAAAAAATTAAAATAACAAACAAACAAACTAAAAACTTCCAAACAGTAATTACTATTTCTTAATTCACGTTAGGAATGCTAGTGATCATCTAATCGACCTAGTTATTTGTTCGGAGTCTCTCAGGTTCATTAACCAACACTCTTGCAGGCAGTATATGTGTTGCACTGCTTCTATGCTAGTTCATGGTTCTGAACTTTTATATTACTTGTGGTTCTTCGGCAAAACTTGGTAGTAGCCATATGCATCACTTGTCTGCACGTAGGTGTATTCAATATTAAGATAACACAATTCTGCCATTTCTGATTATTGGCGTGCTTTAGGTTTACCCAGCGGAATCTATTGAGGATATACCCTAAGGGTATACGCTTTGACTCATCCAATTGTACAACTTGTTAGTAGCTATACACTTGTCTGAACGTAGATGTATTCGATATTAAGATAAAACAATTCTGCCATTTCTGATAATTGGCTTGCTTTAGGTTTACCCAGCGGAATCTATTGAGGGTGTACCCCAAAGGTATACGCTTTGACTCGTCAAATTACAATCCACTGGTTGCCTGGACACATGGCGCTCAGATGGTTGCATTTAATATGCAGGTTTGCATCTTTCACCTTCCCGGATTTTATTATCTGACAATTTCCTAGATATGTGAACTAAATCTAATTTCTGTTCTTAGTAAAAAAAAACAAACTGATTTCTATCCTTTGTTTATTTGTGTGTTATTATGTTGAATATGTGGCATAGTCAATGATATTGCCTAACGTTGTATAATATATATTTTTTATATTTAGAAGTAGCATCCATGCAGCTTTTGGTGTGTCTTTCTAATCAGTGACAAGTTAAAGTATTAATCAAATAGAAAAATATTGCACAAAGGACTCCATATCGAAACAAATCGGTATAGGGTTGGTGTTTGTCTACCCATTAAGAGAATGAGTTAAGCCATTAGAGAAAAAATACAAGAGGTAAGACAATGTAGATGTGTCAACAATCTTGGAGTTACGCTCAATATATTTTGTATTTTAGCTGTTTTCTCGGTTGATTTCAAGTTGTAGGTTGCTCAACCTTTAATATCATAGATGAAACTTCAATACTTTGACATTGTAAGGAGTTTAACGAGCTTACAAATAGATAGTATGTCAGCAAATTATTGTGATAGGGAGAAAGACATTGTTAATCCCTCTCTCTCTCTCTCTCTCTCTCTTTGTTTTTATTTACTATCGTAGCAAGCAAAGCAACTTTTTGCTGCCAAAATCATCTTCTAGGCCATCTGCTTATAGTTTCATTATGAAGCACTTTGTCTCGTGAATATCCACTTGTTTTAACCTGTACTTTTTGAAACCATGAGAGCACTTTAGGAAACTGTTATGATCTAGGTAACTAAACTTATAACATTCATTTATTGTATATGCTGAAAATGTTGCCCAATGATGAAGCCATAGCATGACATACTGAATCTTATATACACCCTTTCTGTCTGTCAAAAAAGTTCCTTAAAACAATTTGAATGGTGTTGAAATAAAATTGTGACTCTAGTGAGAGTAATTGCAGTCCATTCCACATTGGTTCTTTTGGTAAGCTTCAAAAAATTCTAGAGAGAACAATTTGAAAGGGGATACTAGGGGATTGTTTATTATGAAATATAAAGTTGGAGATGGCAACACATGTAAACAGGATGGTTTGATAAGCAAGCATCAGTTATATTTTCACAAAAAAAAAAAATTACTAAAGTAACATTTGTTATAAATCATTTGCAGGGTTTTTCCTCTTTTCCCCTTCTTCAGGTGAAGTCCTGGTGGTTCTAGTTTGACTTGTCGTTATTCACTACAGTTTCCTACACTAATTTTATATACTGCTTGCTCTTATATAAAAAGGTAACTTCAGAGCGAAATTTGTTTAAGTACCCTGTGCTTGTCCTGATCAACACTGGTTAGAAATTTATTTGGCAACTGATTCAAGGAAATTTGTCTGAAGCAATGACTAGAGAATATGTTAAATTTGCACTCTATGTGGTGTTGTTTTCCTTTCTTGAAATTGGTTAGATTGGTCCCAATTCTGGGGACTATAACCAATGACACTAAGGTTCTTTAGTAAAGGCTTCTGCCATATCGCCCACCCTAGGGTTTATCAGTCACCAGCCAGATAACTGTTGCACCAATCAGAGAGAATGTAATGATACTTCATCAACACTATTTACCATATAACAAATTCTTTTGGACAGGGCTATGGAAGATCACTCTGGCTGATGCAAGGAATGTTCAGGGGCAATGGTGGTTGTGGTTATGTTAAAAAACCGGATTGCTTGTTGAAGACTGGTCCGCATAATGAGGTCTTTGATCCTAAAAATAAGCTACCAATCAAGACGATTTTGAAGGTGAGTGAAGAGTTACCCTAGACACTCGGTTTCTTTTTGCTTGTTAAATTAGTTATTATTGGAAAATCTCTTTCTCCGAATTGAAGCCCTTCAAATTCTTTGTATATATGCATCTCTTATTTCCTCATGACTGAGTACTCGAGCTCTTGCTACTATGTAGGTAACTGTATATATGGGTGAAGGTTGGTATGTTGACTTCGGTCACACACATTTCGATGCATATTCCCCTCCAGATTTTTATGCAAGGGTAAGGCCCTATTAAGAATCTTTTTACCTTAACTACATTAATGTCATATGCTGTATGTCTTAATACCCACGTACTCCACCATAGGACCTCTTGTAGAAGTTTGGTCACTAGTTTCTGAGAATAACTATAAGTTGCAACTGGGTTAATGCAAGTTTTTGTGTAGGTCGGAATTGCTGGTGTCCCTGTTGATACTGTAATGAAGAAAACGAAGATACTTGAGGACAACTGGATACCAAATTGGAATGAAACGTTTGAGTTCCCATTAACATTTCCGGAACTGGCTCTGCTTCGAATTGAAGTTCATGAGTATGACATGTCTGAAAAGGATGACTTTGGAGGCCAAACTTGCCTACCTGTTTTAGAACTGAGAAGGGGTATCCGAGCAGTTCCACTCCATAGTCGAAAGGGAGACGAGTACAATTCTGTGAAGATTCTCATGCGCTTTGAATTTGTTTGAAATAATTGTGTCGTGTTGTACTCTTTATAGTTCATTTCTCACTTCTGGGCGTAAAAAGAGTTCAAAACTCGGAATGTTTCTACCTTCTTGTGTGTATATGTATTCATAAGAAAATGTTGTGCTGTTCTTTGTGGTTGGCTACCATTTCTCGGAGTTCCTGCACACATGCATACGAAGCATTTTGGCTAGAATTCAATTAGTTTTATCATAGATATGAGCGGGTGTTAGAATTATAACATTATTAAAATAAGAATATTGATATTTAACATAAATACTTTATTAACGAGGTGTTATAATTTAACATTGCTTGTGTATATATTGACAATATATGAAACTTTTTATATATAGAAAGAAAAGAAAGAAGAACTAATATGAAATAATTAAAGTTATAAACTAGAGATGGTCTATATAAATGAATATATATGTCTATTAAAATTATATAATTTTAGAATAAATTAATAAGCTGAGGACACGGAAAATAAAAGACATTTTATGTTTATGTGTGAGTTGTCCTTTAAAATATAATTGTTTTAAAAAATTATATAAAAAAAAATTCGGTACAAAACAGGGAAGAAAGTGTTTTTTTTATAAATATATATTTAATTACAAAAAAACTATTAGAAGATTAACTTCCTTTTGATATTTAATGTTTTTTTTAATAAAAAACATTATTAAAAAGAATTACTAGATTTAGATCGTTCCGTAACAGTTTACAAAGCTCGACTGTTGTAAATACTTGAATTGCAAATACTTCGGCTCAGCCGCGACAGTTTCAACAACAAACATCAGCTCAAATCATACGTGTGCAAAATCACGAAAATGGCCTCAACGACCACCCTCCCGCCACCTCTCTCGCCGCCATTATCATCAGATTCCGACACAGATTCCGACTCTTCAACCACCGCCACCGAGACTCTCCGCCACACAGACCTCTCATCCACCATTTTCCGATCCTATATCGAGATCACCGGCCAATCCTCCCCAGATCTCACCAAAATCCAGTCTTTCCTAACCTCATCACGCGCCGGCGCTCTATCATGCCTCATATGCCTAGAACGAATCAAACCCTCCGATCCTACCTGGTCCTGTTCCTCCCGCTGCTTCGCCGTCTTCCACCTCCTCTGCATCCAGAGCTGGGCTCGCCAATCCTCTGAACTCTCCTCCTCCCGTGCCGCCACTCGCCTCCCCATCTCCCCCTCACGCGCCGCCTCCGACCTACACTCCATCTGGAACTGCCCTAAATGCCGAACCGAGTACCCTAAAACCCTGATCCCTAAAACCTACTTCTGTTTTTGCGGAAAAGTCGAAAACCCCCCTCGTGATCCCTGGGTTTTACCGCATTCCTGTGGGGAAATATGCAATAGAGATTTGCAGGATAAATGTGGGCATTACTGTTTGTTGTTATGCCACCCGGGGCCATGTCCGTCATGCCCTAAGCTAGTAAAAACCTGGTGTTTCTGTGGGGCAATTCAGGATGTTAAAAGGTGTGGTGCAAGGAATTTTTCATGTAATGGCATTTGCTCCAAGAAATTGGATTGTGGGAGCCACAAGTGCGGTGAAATATGCCATGAGGGCGAGTGTCCGCCCTGTAGGGAGAGGGGAGTGTACAAATGCCAATGTGGAAAGGTGGAGGAAGAAAGGGAGTGCTGTAAGAGGAATTTCAGGTGTGAGGTTCCTTGTGAGAAGTTGCTTGGCTGTGGGAAGCATTTTTGTGAAAAAGGGTGCCATAAGGAGGAGTGTGGGGAATGCCCACTTCAGGGGAAGCGGGTATGCCCCTGTGGGAAGAGGGTTTATCAAGGGATGGCTTGTGATGTGGTTGTGCCACTGTGCGGGGCAACTTGTGATAAGATGTTGAGTTGTTGTTTACATAGGTGCCCAGAGCGGTGTCACCAGGGACCCTGTGTGGAGACTTGTAGGAATGTTATCACGAAGTCATGCCGGTGTGGGAGCTTGAAGAAACAGGTAAATTTAGCTGCATTGTGTAATGGTTATTTGCTTTTTGTATAAATGTCGAGATTTTATATTTTTGAAGTTTGTAATAGTGGATATAAACTGAATTTAGAATAGGTCCCTTGTTATCAAGATTTGGCTTGTGAAAGGAAGTGTCAAAGACTAAGGGATTGTGGCCGCCATGCTTGTAAGCGTCGTTGCTGTGATGGGGACTGCCCACCTTGTTCAGAGGTGTGTCTCACTATCTCAGTCATATTGTGTGCTTTTGTATATTAGTTAGATGTAATTTGCATCTAAGTTGAGAAATTTCAGATTTGTGATAGGAAGCTTCGGTGTAGGAATCACAAATGTCCTGCTCCATGTCACAGGTATTTTTCTATTGCACAAGTTACATTCATTCTAACAGTGCATAGTTGAACTAGCTAAAATTTAGCAGATATTACCTTTTAATTACCATGGTCATCATATTCCAGTACCCTCCCTTGATTGATTTTCTAAATATAAGGTCCTTCACATTACTAAACTTAACTATTCCTACAAATACTTTTCAAATATGTATAGGACATTCATGCTGTCCTGAAACATTCAAATGGTTAGTCGGTTTTTTCATGCAGCTCTTTGATGGCTTCAGAAAGCTATAGGTGATATATGTATTCATCAGATAAGAATACTCCTGAGAAATGGCTAGACGTAAGTCTATCTATTAGAAACAAGAACAAAAAACAGAAAAATTGAGGGGCACATATTTAGAATATTTGAAGATAAGGAATTATCTAATAATCTGAGGAATGTTTTATATTTCAAATAGTTGAGCTTTTTAGCTTACGATAATTTGAGAAAGGTGATTAATGTATCTTTTACTTCTTTTATGATAGCAGACAAATGTTTTTTTCTTGGTTTTGAGACAGTCCTTTGATGACTTCAGCAAGCAGTGTGACTTGCAAATTCATCGCATAAATTGTAAATATGCTTCAAAGAAATGGCTAGAGTTAAGTTTATTAATCTAAAAAAAGAAAGGAATCCAAGGGTTTTAGATTAGATACTTCAAATACTTTAACATCAGGAGTTATTTATATTTTTTTAAGGGTAATTTTTTGAGTATTATTAATTGATGAAACTTCTGCCTATTGAAAGAGAGAGATGTGATAATCTATAATTTGTTGTGTTGTGTACTAACGAGAATATAATGATGATTGACATTTGTTCTTGTAGAGGTTCTTGTGCTCCTTGTCCTGTGATGGTGAAGATTTCATGTTTTTGTGGGGAGACGCACCTTGAGGTGAGATTGATTTGGTTTGGTTCTATGGATTTGTTGAATCTGAAAGGAGTTTGTTCTAATCTTTTCCGACTATGACACTAGAATACATAAAAAATTTGTATACATTGCTCTGCATTGTGACTAGTGATACATTGGCTTTTTTTGTTCTTAAAGATAATGACTATTGACAATAAAAAAGGGTAATGGGATTGCATGATTTTATGCACCATCGTTTGGGTTATGTGTAATATCTGGGTTAAAGTAAAAGGTTTACTGAGAACATTAGTTTCTCGGGTCTCCAATGAAGCATGGAAAACAAATACCTGAATGGATACGCTAAGGCAAGGAGACACAACATTGACAAATCCTAGAACAAAGGACACCAACATGTTGAAGAGATGTATATAGAGCAATAAATCTCCTTTATATGATAGAATTGTATTTATAAAAAAAAATTAATAGTTTATCAATCCCATATCACACTAATGAATAATATCTTATAATAAACTTTTATATTCAACATTTACTCATACTTCTTAAAATGCAAGAAATATATGCATATATGTGCTATGTAGGGATGTGACTATAAATATATCATTATATAACTAAGATAAAAAAATTTGTTTATGAACATAATTATGATTGCTATGCTGCTTGCCACTAACTTCATTTTGGTGTATATAATGTCTGATTTTTCTTTAATTTTTGTCAGGTTCCCTGTGGCACTGAAAAGGAACAAAAGCCTCCTAGATGTCGTAAACCATGTCGTATTGCTTCTTTATGCAGGCATGGATCAACCTGCAAGGTAGTATTTGTTGCTCCTTATTCCATATTCCACTGAGCAGTCATCCATTCAACTTAAAATCAAACAGCTATTATTTTGGTAGTGGCATATTTACTTAGTTACCTGTTCATCCCTTTGTAATGATATCACAATCTAAGTTAAAGTACTCGGTTTTAATAAATAATTTGTATTACAAAAAAAGAATTTGAAAAAAATAAACTCCAGCTTGCACTACTTCATCTGTTCCTTTCGTTATTTCATGCTTTTCATGAGGATAACTCGAATTATTATTCATGTGCATCTTTTCCCAGCCACACAAATGTCATTATGGAGCTTGCCCCCCATGTCAATTGATTTGTGACGAAGAATACCCATGTGGCCACAAGTGCAATTTAAGGTTAGCGATTTTGCCTATTCTACAGTTCCACATTTATTCTTTTTATAGTAAGTAATTGTTTTTGTTTCTTATTTTTTGTATATAGGTGCCATGGCCCTAAACCTCCTCCTAATCCCGAATTCACATTGAAACCAAAAAAAAAGAAATCAAATCATCCAAGTGAATGTACTCCTGGTTCAAAATGCCCTCCATGCCCTGAACTCGTTTGGAGGTCATGTCTTGGCCATCACATTGGAGCCGATAGGATGGTTGGTATTCAAATTTCTGGTGTTTACACGTTTATCCCTTCAAGTTTTCACCAGTGTCCAACTTGCTTTCATTTTCGAATTATTGCTGGCCTCTCCCTTTAACTTGCTATGATCCATTTTATGCCATCTGTATATAATTGACAACAGAAGTTGATGTGTCTTTTCACTTCGGTTATCAATTATATATTTCCATCCAAAATTGGACTGCTTTGAGTTACTGTGAGTTGAGCTTTTTCATTTCATCATTTAATGGTAATTGACCTTTTACTACTACCTATGCAGATGGTATGCTCAGATAGAACAGAATATTCTTGCGACAATTTGTGTGGAAATCTTCTTCCTTGTAGCAATCATTATTGCACTAAAACTTGCCATGCTCCGAAGAGTCAATCTTCTGCATCAGGATTTCGTGGAAGAGGCGAGTCTTGTGAAGTGTGTAATCTACCTTGCCAAAAGGTTAGAAATTTGTTTTCTGTGGAGAATTTGTTACTGAACTGGTCATTATATCTAAAGAGGTCGAGGAAAGCTGGTATTTGGCGGCAAGTTCCCTGTGCATTTTTAAGAGTTTATGGAGAGAAAGGAATAGTAGAGCTTTTGAAAATGGGGAATTGTCTATAGTCATTAGTGTCTGTTAAGATTAAGAGTTTGATATTGAACATGTCGTATTCCTGGATAAGGAGCTCTAGATAGGGTGTGCAGGGCCTTTTTTACTTTTTTTTTATTATTGTTCTCTGCATATATGAGGCTTGTTTTTGTGTACACTATGTACTGAAATTTCTTCCCTTATGATTTGTTATTATGTACTTGTCAAAACAAAAAAAGAGATGTATATTAGCCAGCCACTATATGCGTTGGTCGTGGTAAAGAGTTGGATATTAAGCATGTTGTATTCCTGGAACGGGAGGTCTAGACAGGGTGTGTTGGGTCCCTTTAGCTATTTGGATAATCGTTCTCTGCGTATAGCTAGTTTGGGCTGTTTTCATGTACACTGCGGACTGGAACTTCTTCCCTTCTGATTTTTTATAATACAATATGTAATGCCCCCCCCCCCCCCCCCCCCCCCCCCCCAAAAAAAATAAAAATAAAATATGAACTTGCTTTAGCATATTAAATTCACAGACTCACTGCCCCCTTACCCTCCACCCTGGTTGCCTTCATTCAGGATAGGAAGCCTGCATGTCCACATCCTTGCTCATTGCCATGTCATCCTGGAGATTGTCCTCCGTGCAAAGTGCTGATTAAGCGTTCATGTCATTGTGGTTCTATGGTTCATGTTTTTGAGTGCATATACTATAATAGGTTGTCTGAAAAGGAGCAAATGAGAGTACGTTCATGTGGAGGGCCTTGCCACAGGTAATTAATTGAGTTGTGTTCTTATGGTCGTGTTTTGGTTGAACTAATTACTATTCTTTCTAGAGAGGTTTTGCTTATGTAGAAAATATGAAGAGAAGGTTGGGTTTTAGTCATTGGGTTTTAGTCAATCAGAAAGAGAGAAGCTGGGTATAGGGAAAGGCTGCCTAGTCACCTGCACTCCTATGTAACTGAAGTTATTCCCTTCCCTACATCCCCCAACAACCTACATGGGTGGTTTTGCTTTAGTTTATGTTGAAAGATGCATGTTGACAGTTGTTTCTAAGAGATGCTCAGTTTTCGACTTAGGGCTATATGTCATTCAGTGCTCAGCTGGCAAGCTTTATAATTGAATCACTGATACACTGATTGAGTCTTTCTTATTTTTCTCAAAAACGATATAAATACACTACGCTTGTGTTAGTGTAATGTGGATCGCTTTTTAGATATATGCGTATAAGCAATTCACCAGTATCTATTTTATATGAAATTTTCCGCATTCTAATGTAGCAGTGCTTACTTGCATAACCTGATGAGTCTATATCTTGTTTCTTGAATTGGACATGCAGAAAATTGCCTAATTGTACACATCTATGCCCAGAGACCTGTCATCCTGGTCAATGCCCATCACCTGATAAGTGCTTGAAAAAGGTACTCTAATAAATACAGCTGTCCTGTTCTCTTTAACTTCACATTCCATTCTTTTGACATTATATCTTATTTTTTATATAAAAAATAAATAAATATCCGCAATCTATTTCTATATTGTGTTAAACACTTTTCTGTTTGGCTAAGCTCTGTATTCATACTTAAAATTAATAATGTCTTGTGTTCTCCATGTTATATTCGAGGAAGTTATTTAATATTTCTGGAGGTGGTCTTATGTATTGTCTAATAATTCATGCCAAAGCTTTTTTAATCCTAGATAATTGTCTGTGTGGGACAAAATCTTTAATCAGATACAGAAAGGGAGGTTTGATAAGGGACTAACTCATCGACAAGGGGAAAGTATTCAGACAAGTCTTTCTAAATTTCTAATAACTCGATATCCCAATGATTTTTCCCTAACTTCTTATATTTGGAAGGCCAGTGTTTCCTTCAAAAATTAAGGCTTTAATATCGAAGTACTCAAACGTCGTAATATCAGATGGTTTGTTACAGAGGCGCAAAGACCATACAAATGCTTGTGCCCTGTGTATGTCATGTGTAGGTAAAGTTTGTAGTATCATGAGCATCTTTTTTCTTCTTTATTCTCTCTCTCTCTCTCATTGTGCCATAATGCTAAAGCTTTGTAATTTTCTTTATGTGATTTTTGAGGAGGCTTGTGTTGCCTTACTCAGTGGAGAGTTTGCATCAGGTGGTTGGATTTGAAAGACATAATGATGTCCTGATTCTATGAGAATGTGTTTGTTTTGCTATTTTATGGGGCATAAATGGATTAAGGGAATGCTATAATTTTCAATGATACCCCTCACATCTCTCTCTTCCTCTTCTTGGGGACAGGGTTTTCATTCTAGCATCGACATGGGTTTCAGTTATGAAAGCTTTTAGAGGTGTTGCTATTTATGATATTCATAGACTCGCGGGCTGCACTTCATTAGTTTTTCCTTCTTTTCACATTTGTATTTCTTTGGAGGACTCCTTGTCATCCCTTATGTGCTCTCTTTTCAATTTAATAAAAGTTCTTTTATCCAGAAAAAAATGCATACAGAATACGAAGTTGTAGCTGAAGTGTGTTTATTACCTTTTGCATTCATACCATTTTCTGTCATCTGATTTTTCTTCTCTACCCTTTGAAGTCAACTGAGAACATATATTCCTTTAGGTGACGTATTTGCCTTCTGATATAAGTTCATGCTTTAAAGATCTCATAGCTTGATTCATTTGGAGGTTTTTGAGATGCCGAAGGAAACTCTATCAGTTGTCCAGTGGATACTACAATAGCAGCTTAAGATTTTCCTTTGTTCTTAGAGATGATCAATATATGAGTATTTGTATGGACTATTGATATCTAGTTGTCTTTATCAGATAAATTTCAAAGATTGTGCTCTAACATTTTTACGTGTTTTGCAAGGTTACTGTTCGTTGTGGGTGCCAGACCTTGAAAAATGAGTGGCTATGTAAAGATGTACAAGCGGCATATTGCAAAGATGACCGTGATCCCAAAGACATACCTAAATATAAATATGGTCTGGGACTTCTTCTTTGCAATTCAGATTGTAGAAGTAAAGTAAAAGTTGCTGATTCAGAATTACAACTCCGGAAATCTAAAGTTCCCATGGTAGGCCCTTCTGTTTTCAGTATTTTTGCTGACATCTAGAAGTCGAGTAGCCCGTCTATACATCCCTTTATGCTTATAAAAACTAAATTTAATGTCCTTAAAGTACTACTGCAGGAACACAAACTATAGGTCTGTAGTGCATCAATCATGGTCGCCCTTAGACTGGATCACTGTTTTTTATTCTCTGCACATTAATTAATCATTTTTTTCTACCCTATATCCAAGAGATGGACTTTGCGACTTGCAAGTTAAGATTTTATAAGTCTCCTAGGAAGCATCAATTAGACTACCAGAATGGGTAGACGTGAGATGGGATTAGCTTTCTACTCCTGGAACCCTGTTATGGATTTTTCAAGAATAAAAAATGTAGAGATATTTAAAGAAAAATGTAATTTATTTACCATATGAGAGAGAATATGTTGTCTACAGCACAGTCATCCATGTACGCTGTCTCGACTACCATATAAATCTCATGAGCAAATTTATTCTAAGCTAGTACCTTTAAGAGCCCAGAATGGCTTTGGCCTAGTAGCGTAAGGTATATTCCACCAGACTTGGATTCATTATATAAAATCAACTCCGTGATTAGTAAACTGTGACAAAGTGTTTTTCTTAGTTGTTCATTGTTTGTGTTTGTGCCTCCACCTCTTATCTTCTCCCACCCAACTCAGAAAATGAAAAAGTACTTTTTCAACTCAGAATCTCCATGCCAATGCAGATAAAAATGTTTTTTGTGCATATTCTTGTGCAATCATGGATAAATAAGCAAAAAGGGGGCAACTTGCGTTACAGATTTTTATGCTTGCTTCATGATGATGCATGAACTCATGTGAGTTCCAATCTAACCCCTAGTTGCATGTCATTCCTTTTCCAGAAGGAGGAACCAGATACTAATAAGAACAGACCAAAACGTAAAAAGAGACGGGGACAGGTACAAGAAGTCCAACAAGTTTCAAGAGTGCAGGTTTGTCTTGGTTTACACAAAAAAAAAAATAAACACAGTAAAAGCCTTCATTTGGTTTCTTAACAACGGTGATTCTTCTTGAACAGAAAATCTTTGGCACTATCCGAAAGCTGCTTCTGCTTATCATCATTGTGGTTTCGCTGATCTCTGCAGCATATTATTTTGGTTACAAAGGCCTCTTGTGGCTCTCAGATTGGATGAATGAAATCGAAGTCCAAAGACAAAGAACAAGATACCACCCTCGAATCTAGTCCCACACATGGAGATTAATTAACGTTAAACTATTATAGGTCTTGAGGTTTCCCGACATAAACTGTTTGCTTATTTATTTATACTCACCACTCTCCAGTTAATTGAAATGTGTCCCGGAAGAAGTTTAGAAATTCTACAGTTCATGACTTTCGGGTTTATATCTTTTTTACCTTGTACTTTTGACTGCATATATATATATAACCGTTTTTCCTAAGTTTTTATTTCTTGGATTGGTGGAAGATTATTTACTGTACTGAGCTGAAGAAAATTTGATTTGCTGATGCAAGTCCTTGTTTGACACGGACCAAAATGAAAATAGCAGACTTTGATTAATAAGTAACACCTAATTCAAGTTTTCAAATATAGACTGCTACTAGAACAACTACGTCATTAGAAGAAGGACCCTTTCATCTTTTTTAATGCATCTCTCGTATCCGAGAAGAATAACCGTGAAGTCTGTGTTTAGAATTTCCAACGGTATAATGAATGTATTAGACTGTTACTATGATTTTGTAGAATTGATAATCGTGCTATAATTTATCTTATGAAGATATATTTTGGTCATTTTCATAAATAATACTTTCTTGAGATATTTTTAAATTCAAAATTAATATAAATTAATTTACTTTTAGACAATATAATTATGAAAATTATAAACTATTTAATTAATAGTATTAATTAAAAAATTATTATTTTTTAAAAATTAAATAAATCATCTCCAATTTGAATTTAATTATTTTTCGAATGACTTTAAAAATTCAAACTTTTCTTCAGCAATTAGGAACTCAGAGGCGGTGGAATCCACCGGCCACCCATATAAGGTTACCTTCCTAGTCCCCCGACATTTATTTTTTTCCTAAACTTTATTACAAATATTAAATTTCTTTTCCAAATTGTGTAACTGATGAATATAATTTCATTGATTGTTTTAAATCGTTACCGTTGCTTTGTGATTTATACGGTGGAATCCCAAGTCACAGAGACTTTTGATTCCATTGCTATATACATACATCTGACATTAATTCCATTTGTTTTATGGTATTTATTATAGACCCCTACATAACTTTGATTTATTGCGTTTTGTTAAATTTTCAAAGTCAAATTTTTTTTAGCCTAACGTGTAACGGTTGAATGAATATATAAGGCTTGGACAGTTTTGGTATATGTCATTCAGTCGCAGACAATGTGGACAGATGACCAAGTCTTTTGACTTTTATACAGAATTGAATATTATTATATGCATGTAGGAGTAAATCTCTTCCCGTGTAGACTAATTTCAAGAAGCTAAAATCCTTTGATGACTGATAATAAATAATTCTATTTTTTAAAATATAATTTTGATAATAAAAATAGCTTGAAGGAGTGAAACGTACCCGCATGTAGTAGCCACACACAACTGACACAAGTGCTGGTTGGGCCAAGGCCATGGATTAGAGAAAAAAAGAAAAAAAATATTTTACATAGTAACGAGGTTTGGTAACTTTCTGCGTTACCTGCTACTAATACCAGACATAGTTTTATAGAAGAAAGAGAAAACCCTTGATAATTTCAAGATTTTTTGCTCTTACTGCAAAAGTACAGAATTGTCAACCATTATGCACAGTCAGCACAGATATAGACAAGACACCGCACAAGCACAAGGAAACTAGATGAGAGAAGATACATGTATTGGCATGAAAAAGAAAATTAGCCCTTTCTAATTGGCAGAATAAATTATGTAAGCCTTTTGTGGTGGCTGTCAGTGTTCACAAAATTCTACACCACAGCTCATGTTGGTTTTATCACCCTACACTGTACACTCAAAAGGTATAAACATAGCCATTAAAAAAATTGTAAAAACAAAACAGCAAAAAATCAAATTTCCCCCCCAAAGAAATTCTGAAATTTACTCTGAAACAATGGAGATTGGACCACTGGAGATGCTACCGTGGCTATCATCACATAGAGCCAATGCACGCTCCAAATTAGCAACAATGTCAGTCATAGTTGGTCTCTCTTTCCCTTCCAAGTTCACGCAATGCAATGCAGTGTATGCCAGCAGCTCTACTGCCTCTGCTTCATTCAGCTCCGGCGGTCCAACCCTTGTGTCCAGAATCTTCATCAAGTCTCCAGCCATAATTGCTGGTACCGCGAAGTCCACCAAGCTTATTGGTGTACCCCCATTTTCACCACTCTTGAATATAGCCCTCTTGCCGGTTAAAAGTTCTAGCAACACCACTCCAAGACCGTAGACATCACTCTTTGCTGTTAAAACATTTAGTCCATAGTACTCTGGATCAATGTAGCCAACTGTTCCAGCTGCCTTCATTGGTCTATAATCACGATCAGACTCCGGACCAAGTAATGACAATCCAAAATCAGACACTCTTGCAGTCCAATTCGCATCCAGTAATATGTTAGAAGACTTGATGTCCCGATGAATTATAGGAGGAACTGCATAGTTGTGGAGATATTCGATGCCACGAGCGGCGTCTAATGAAATTTTGATCCTCATTTTCCAAGAATTCAGTAAGCTGCTATTTTTAGCCACATTTTTCTTGTCGTGTAAATGATCATAAAGTGCTCCATTTTTCATATAATCGTAAACCAAGAGCCTCTCATCCCTCTCTTCACAATACCCAACAAGCCTAACCAAGTGTTTGTGGTTAAGCCGAGACAAGAATGCCAATTCTGAATCAAAAGCACTCTCTTTCTCTTGAAACTTCTTCGTCTTTGTTCCAGTTTCTCCCCTTTTAATGGCGACCTCATGACCATCAGGTAATTTACCTTTGTACACAACACCAAAGCTCCCAGCACCAATCTTGTTCTCCAGGGAGAAACTATTGGTGGCTGCTTCAAGCTCTGAAAATTTGAATTCTTCTGCTCTCTCTGCATGCTTTGCAGAGGTTCCACTCCTCTGGCGACTAAATACTCCTGAGGTTCCACTCCTCTGGCGGCCCCATGCTCTTGAACCCTGCCGCCTAATAGTGGATGATCTTGAAGGTGGACTGTTATTCGAGTGCTGAGCATTAGAATTAGATCGAGTGATAGTTGGTTGCACTGAATTGTGAATTTTCTTGTGTCCAAAACAAGCACCAGTCCACACTAAGTAAATTATAGTACAAATAGCCAATAAAGCCCCAACAGATCCAACAATGGCAAATGCCAATAAACCCCTAGTCATTTCTTTGGATGGTGAAGACGGTGAGGGACTAACAGTAGTTGGTGGTGAAATTGGAGGAATTGAATTTATTACATCACAGCGCCTACATATGTTACCCTTACCAGAGCAAAGTGTTTGCGACTGAGGATACAGACCACAATCACATTTAGCTTGAACACATGGCCCTGGAAGAATCTTTGGTAATGAAAGCTCAATCCCTAAAGAATATGAACTATTAGCCCAACCTGGCCCCCAACAAATAACCGACAAATTACTAGTTGTCAATCCACAAGTAAAATTCAATCCAGCAACAATCGATTCAAACGAAATCCCATCTGTAACATTGCTAGAAAATTCTCCACTTCCACCCCAACAAACAACAGCGCTGTTCATTCTCCTAACAGCGCAACCATGATTCATTCCTAATGCTACAGCAGAATATTCATAATCCAAATTGGAGGAAGGAACATTCAATTGCCCTAAATTGTTATATCCTCCACAAATCAAGAATCCAGTCAAATTAAATCCACAAGCATGATTTCCACCAACAACAATGCTTGACATTGATAAATTAGCAAATTCATTTTGAATCAATGATGAAAGTGTTTTATTACCTCCCCAACAAGTCACGCTACTAGTATCCATCAGGATTCCGCAAGAAAACCCTAACCCAGATGAGATTTCGTGAAATTGAGCTGAGCCATCTGGCAATTGAGCAGAAATGGCGTCGCCTCGCCAACATTTAGCGTTTCGAGTTCCATTAGTGAGAGCACAAATTTGAGTATCACCGATTGTTAGGTTTTGCAGTAGCACATTTCCGCTGTAGTATAGCCTTTTCGGAGTGAAGCTAGAGTTCCAGCAGAGGAGGCTAAAGCCGCCGATCCTCACGCCGCAGAAAAAATCCCGGCCGCCTGCGACGGACTCGAAAGATTTGTCCGGGGAGACGATGATCGTATAGTTCTTAAGCCAACATCGAATTTTCTGTGTTTGCTGCTCCGCGACGATGCCGCAGACGGTGGTGGTGGCTCCGTAGCTTACGGCGAGGGTGGAGGCTGAACCGCCGAGGGAGTGGACCGTGGAGACGGCGGCGACGAGGGTGATGATGGCCGAAATGACGGCGGCGGAGAGCGTCGTCGTCATCTAATGGCGTGAGAAGGAACGGCGATGAAGTTTAAGTATGGTTCGGTGCTCTTCATTTGTGGACGAACGGTGGACTGCTAGAGAGAGAAACAAGAGTAGTGGAGAGAAAAAGGAAGATGAATTTTGGGGTCTATATATATATATATATATATAGGGAATTGATATTTTCTCAAAAATAAATTTGCCGGTAAAAATATTAAATTAATTTATAAAAATATTATTTTTAATATATAATTATTATTTTTATAAATTAATTTGATATTATCATAAAATTAAATAAGATTCATTTATAAAAATATCAAATTAATTTTTTATATATATGCATGTGTGTGTGTGTGTGTATATATATATATATAATGCACTTTAAATTTATTATAGAGTAAATTTGCTAAGTTTTAAATTTTTTATTGAAGCAAATTTATCAACTCTAGATCATGTAAATAGGTACTCCATTCCTTTTAAATTAGATATAACCTTTCTATATCCATTTTAATTGTAAAGAGATATTTTAATTTTTAAATTATAATAATAATAAATTATTTTAACATATTATTGCTTTTATTTTATATAATTAAATATTATTATGTCATCATAAATATATATTTAATTTATACTGCTAAAATTAATTATTTTTGTTAATAGTCATGATTTTATAATTGTACTTTGATTTGGAATATAGATCTGAGCAGAAAGCTTAGCTGGACAATATGCTTTATGAGTAGAATACTGTACTCGGAAGTTCTGATGCACACGTGTCGTCACTTACTCAGATGTGCGGGTGGCCAATATTGACCAGTAGAACATAATATACTCCTAATCATGAGTGACCAAAATTTTCGATTTTTTTGATTTTTTAGTTAATTAGGTCAGTTTGAATCGGTTGATTTGATATAAAATAAATTGATTCGATTTTGGTATCGATTTGTCATTTTAAGATTTGGTATGTACTATTTTTTATTTTATTATTATTATTAATAATAAATAATAAATAATAATAATAATTTTTGATAAAATCGGAACAAAATCAAATCATCATTATACTAAACCTGTGAGAATTTGGATAATTTTTGGTACCAATTCAATTTGGTACTGGTCCAATTCAATTCGGTTCGGATCGAATAAACACTTCTACTCCTAATATAATAATATTGAATAAATAATAATTTTACTAAAATTTACTACTACCGTTATATATCCAATGCCTTCAAGACAGAAATGTTTAGATAAAGTTCTAAATATTTTGGTCATATTTTCATTAATTTCAATCATCAGAGGCAATCATAAATTTCTCTTCTTTTACTATATAAAATTATAATTTTGAATTTATTCTTCAGTAGCGGAAATCGAATAAATATAAATACACAATATTTAAATACTACATCTATCTTAATTATTAAAAAATAGAGTATGACATTAATATGTGTCATGTCCTATTTTTTAATAATTAAGATGAATATAATATTTAATTTTATATTTAAATATTATATATAAACCTGTCTGCAAAAATTAGAAGAAACCGTAACATATTATTCCTATAACCCCTTTCCCAGTTCTTCATAAATCTTAGGATGAAAGATAATCTTAGAATGAATTTGTAATAGAATAAAAAAAATTAAATTTTTTTTTATTAACTTTGACTTAATTTTGACATGGATTGAGTTTAAAAAGTGTTACTAGTAAATAACTAAATATCATATATCACTTGCAGCTAACTATCTTATCATACCACATGAAAGTAACCATGGTATCGCTCTCTAAAGAGTTTTAAACTGATTTTCATGATATATCCACCACAATGGATTTCCAAAAATGATGTTATCTTACTATATACAAAAAGCTAGGAAGTATTGAACATTAATTAATTGTCAATAAATCATGAAACAAGCTACTGTTAAACTTATTGTATAATCAGGGCGGAGCCAAAGGTCGACTTTGCAGGCCATAATTTAGTAAAAAAAAATTTATCTTTTTTATTTTTTAAGAATTATAGTTCTTAATTTTGGTATTATAATATTCTTAGTTCATTCTAATTAAAATTTCTGACTCCGTTACCATGTATATTAATTGAATCTCGAGATTTTGATTTGAAAATTAATTGTATTTTTAATACCAACTCCTATACGGCATTTTGTTCATTTCACATCACATTTTAAATTTAAATTTTCATAAATTAATAAAGGCCGAAGTCAAATAAATCTTTTTTTTTTTTTTTGTAAAATAAAAGGGTATATTTGAAATATACTTATTTCCAAAAATGAGAAATTTCTCAACTTCTTCACCTTATTTTATGTAAATAAAAATATGTTTAGAACACACTTAAACATAACACTTTATATTTATGCATTAAATTCCATGCATGCTAAAATCACCATTTTAAAAGTGCATGCTAACATGCATCTCAAAACATCAAGAATTATTTATTTTTTGGCTCTATCCTTCTGATTAAATTATATGTGATTTTAGCTCACTTAGGCTAATAACAATATATAGTCCTATTTTGGAGATAAATTGCAATATATTCGAATTCTAAAAATATATTAATTAATTTTACTTTAGTCAAAGAATTTTTTTATAATAAATTATTTTAAAAGAAAAAATATTATTTTTGAAATTTTAAATATATTCATATATATTAATTTTAAAATTTAAAACTTCTAAAATAAACTTGTTAAAATCAAATTATATAATTCTTTCCCAAAAGGAATGATTGGTCAAGTTGACGATGAAAAAGGAAATCGTTAGACCACCAACGTAGACTTTGGGCATGCAGAGTGGTGGAGACCCCTTTTTATCTTTTTGGTTGGTTCGTATCAAATGTTGGGAGTTGTTTTATATGGAGCACTTTTTGTCGATGCAACAAGTGTCGCTAATCTGTTTATCTGTCGTCAAATAGCATTACCAAAAAACTTATTTAATCTCAGAAAGGAAAAATAGAAATAGATTTCCAATTAAAGAAATGTTTAATAACGTTACAAAAGTGAATTTATTCATATACATTTTTTATTAATAGAATTTTGGAATTAAAATCTACTTTGCAACGTACGAATAGAAAATCTGAGCTAAAAATATATAAAATCAAATCAAGTTTGTATTTTTAATTATATAATTGATTTGACTTTTAGATTTAAGAGAGATTTAATAAAAAAATTATTTCATACTTCTTGAACAAATGAATAGTATACTCTTTCATCTCACATATTTGTGAGTCTCACCACAAGCGAGTCCCACAAATATGTGTGAGATGAAGAACATACTATTCACTTGACCTAAGAACATGAGATAATCTCTCTATTTAATGTTGATATTTTATTTGTCCCGTCGAAATATCTTGCCGGATACTAGACAGGGCCTGCGCAAGGTAAAAACACCAGTAATCCGATGGCCGGAGCCGCCGAAAACATCTCTAGTATAAAAACCAAAGTATATTATAGTTATTTTATTATATTTTTTTACTAAAACTAAATTTATACTCCCACGGTAAAAAAAAAAAAAATGTGTATTAAACAAACTTGATCTGTTTTCTGAAATCTGAGGTGTGAATAATAATCGTGTTACATAATAATTAAGGTAGTAGATGTGTACTGAAATTGCTTATTATGGCATGCATTGAACTGAATTAAATCCATAATTATGTAAGGTAGACAGTCCCTTTACATACCTTAACATATAATCTCAGCCCAGCTAAAAGGAAAGTGGGGAAAATATATATACAAAAGTGGTGGAGCAATTAGGCATTATTAATAGAGGAAATTAAATCAGAACAATGGTAAATGGTATAAGACAGAGAGAAACAGCTCTAAAGGTTTAAAATAAATAAATAGTAATAATATAAATAAATAACCAAAAAGAAGAAGAAGAAGAAGAAGAAGAATGAAGTAATTATCTGTCTTAACTACTGCGTACTCATTTATTAATTTTAACCTGAAAACAAAAGCTGCAACCTGAAAGAAGTGCACAAGGGTAATAAAAACTTTAACAACATGCAGTCATGAATTTTGCAATGACAAAAAATAAAAGAAGCTCAAAGAAGAAAAAGACAAGATGCAGCGCTGTAAAGCTCAATTGAAAGCTCTAATTCCCTGCATATTGTCCGACTTTTTCTAACCCACTTCTTCAGGGTACTAGTATCAAATCAACAACCCACCACAGATGAACTGGCCTGCAAAGCAAGAAGAAAAAAATAGAATTTTATTCAGTTTTAAATATTTCTTTTTCTTTTTCTGTATTTGCACTTTGTAGCTTGCAATAAGCTATGGGTGCTACCTAAGAAGTTTGCTAAATGTATCTTGTCTCTCTCTCTCTCTCTCTCTTTTCAATACTACCTACTTAATCAATGGCACTATTCGTAATAGTGCACCAAATAATTAATGTAGCATTAGTTTAGAGACGGGAGTATTGAGCAACACAACTATAATTATAAATGTCGTATCTCCAGTACATAAAGTTGTCGGTTTCTCGGCTATTATTATATATAAAGGTCGTATCAAGTGCACAAAACTCTCTTAAATAGGATGGTGACGGAAATGTTTATTGATCTAGCAATTGAAGCATACATGAACATCTAACAATTGCCAATTATAAACAATGCTTCACAGGATACTGAGTTTTGGCAATCAAAATCACATATGGACATAACACAGATGGGAGACCTTTGTTATGAGAAATAACAAATCTGGGATATCTTCGATGGCTCGTGTATGAAATGAAGCCATACAAGAATTGCGTGTTGGGTTTGTCAGGTTCAAACTTATGAGATTATTCTAATTAATTTACGAGTATTTTAATTAGGCATGTGTGTGCTGCATGTGCATGTGTGCCTTTTGAAATTGAGATGGAATTAATTAGGCTCTGAATATTAACTGTGTGGGTTTAATTGTCAGGTGGATTAATTCCTAAGGTCAGTAGGAATTTTAATATGATAGTGTTCAAATTGAAAAAGGAGTCTTAATTGGTCAAGACGTGAGCATGGGGTGCTCTATAATTCTGAATGCAATTGGTTTATGCATATTTGATATTATAGTTGGTACTAAACAGGTATTTTGAGCTTTGGTTTCAATACCCAAATCCATGTTAAACCATAGCATACCTATTTGTATACCTAGGCCCATCACTTCATAATATCTACCTTACTTAATTGTTATATTCAGTCTAGTTAGGGTTCTGATGCTCTAAAAATTTAATGAAGGCCCATAGCATATGTATCAGGCTTCTATAACCATTGATATCATGCAAATTAATTAACAAGAAGAAAATGTATTCATATTGGTCTTTATATATATATATTCACGAGATGCAATTTCCCAAATAAGAATTAGATGTGTTTAATTAATTATCATACAAACGATGATCGAATATATGTTTTATAGAATCGAGAAAAATTGGAAAATCACTACGTACTAGACCAACTTTTCTCAGGTACAATATGTGAGAAGATATTGTGTGAAAGAGAATAAAAGTAGTTGTGCCAATATTCTCAAGGCTGATGGCCATTAGCTTCGGCATGTGATTATTATTTCTTTCTTTCGTCACAAATTAGTTGCCCCAATACTCTTAATTTTATATATATATATATATATATATATATATATATATATATATATATATATATTAGAAAATGAGTAATGCGTTTGTCCTTATGTTCCGTTTAAATTAAAAGAATAAATATGAGAATGAAATGACTCTTTTTTTTGAAATAAAAAAATTATACTTGATTGTTCTATTGAAATGGAATTGATCATTCTCATCCCTCTAATTTTATTTATTAGGGGAGAGTATGAAATGACTTATTTTACCTAAAATTGAATAAATCACTTCATTCTTCATTCCATTTTTTTCTCTATTTTTTTCTTTCATTCATTCAATCCAATGTAACATAAAAGTTTCAAGTGTTATTTATATGAATTTTAAGATGTAAAAAATATATAATTCTGTTGTATTTCTCAATTTTTTCAAGTACATAATCAAAAGACATTTGTGTAAAGATCTACCTAATGCTTATAGGTGATGTTGGATCGACGTCAAATTAATGTAATAATTTCGTAATACAACCACCTACATCAATTTAACATGTTTTTTAGTTGGTTCACTGATTACATGTATTGATTATGCCAATTTGAATATTTTTTATTACATAATTTACATTCATCAACGAATGTATCAACTCGTTATAAAACAAAAAACAATAATGATTATCATTAATTAAGTTGACACTTTGATTTATAATTTACTTTATTTATTATATAAAATTAATATATTATTTGAACAAAACATAATTTTGAACATAATGTAATAATATTGTAATTATCACACAAATATTAAGGTGGGGGGGGGGGGGGGGGGGTGGGGGGGGGGGGGGGAGTTGGTTCGTTGAGTAGAAATTTGATATAATGCAATATTCTACGTAATGCAATATAGTTGTAATGTAATAGTAATATGTTATAACACATATGTGTTTGATTGGTTCTTGATATTTGTGCAATAATTATAATGTTATTACATTAATATTCAAAATTATGTTTAGTTCACTAAATTATATGATTGTATGTAATGAATAAAATAAATTGTAAATCAAAATATCAAATCAATAATTATTATTGTTTTACCTTTTATGATCTATTGTATTACGAATATAATGGACTAATAAATCAATTAAAGGATATAATAAAAAATCTAAAAATTGATGTAATAGCATTACGTCCGTAATGAGTTAATACATTTAATAGGTAAATTGAACAAAATAATTGTCACATCAATGTAATAACTTATTTAATTACAGAATTATTACATTAATTTAATGTAAACCAATTACATCATCTAAATATAAATAAAATAAATATATCTTAATAATTTATTATCATTACACTATAACTATATTATATTATATTATATAGAGTATTGTATTACATTAAATTTATATTTTGCGAACCAAACCGTACCATAATGTCAAGATCAAGCAAGGTAATGGTGGCAAGAACCAGGTTCCCCACTTTCCAAAACTTAAATTCCCCAATATGGTAAAGTCCAAGGGAGCAAACAGGTTTGCACTTGGCCACTCTCCTAATAATATCAATAATACTCATGATTCACCACTTTTATTTATTTTTTCCTTTCCTTTCCTTTCCTTTCCTTTCCATTCCGCGTCTCTATAATTGCTTCTTTACGTGGGAAAGAAAACTTTTTCCACAGCTAAAAATTCATTACCCCTGTTTGGACACATCCATACGCATCTCCTACCAATGAACAGCTTTCCCCACACGTATATATGCATAGACATATATATTGATTACAGATACATGATATAAAATGATATGAAATATGAGTTGATATTTTGCTGACTTTGTATGGCGCTTGTGGGTGTATAGTGTACTTGAGTGGAAACAAAAAAGCCTATAGGGTAGTTTTTAGAGGTACCGAATTTGGGAAAAGAAGATCTTAGGGGGAAGATTCTTCGCAAGTTGTGTTAAATGGTCATTGGTGGATAGCACCATCTACCCTCAATTATTAAGGGTAACAGACTTTCCATTCAAGTTTATGTGGGGACATTTTATTCTACACTTTTGGAGAGTTTAAATGGTTGAAATTGAAGGTTAGTTGATCATAAATAGATGCATGCATAGTAATCGAGTTTCTGTCTTAGATTTGGGAAAGAGGGGCTTCTCTAGGTTGGTAAATCTCTAATTGTGTTATAAACATAGTTCAACGTGAATTTGAATTTCTGGCGGTTTAAATTAGACAATTTATTTAGTTAAGAATGTAAAAATAAATTATATTTGTGTAATATTTGTACAATAAAAGTCATTCAAAATACAATTTTATACTTTACAAATATAAATAATTTTTATAAAATACTCAAATAGATGGACTGCTCATTTTTAAATGCTTGGAATCAGTATCTCGATCTGAAGCAAAGCTCACCAACTGCTGCACAATGCATTAATACATCAACTATCCTCCCCGCAATTAGTTTGGTTTTTGTAAACAAAAGGGAAAAAGTTTGGCTTAAAAGAATGGGCGTGGAGAAATTACATCAAGGACCAACGAAAAGTATATATATATACACTCTGACTACTGAAAATATGGTGTAAAAGACCTTTCAAAACCTTTTTTCTTGCAAGTTAAACGAGATTTAACATTAGTTGTGGATTACTATCATCTATATATATATATATATATATATATATAGGAAGTTAATCTAGAGCAATTGGTTGGTGGCAAGCAACTCATTTTTGACCTCGGCGGGCTATTTTTTTTTTAACAAACGCTCTACCACAACAAGCTGTTGCGGCAGACAAATTTTACATAGAAATTATCCCCTGTTTTGGTTGCTAAAACAGTACTCCCAGCAACCGATTGTTATAGATGAACACTTATATATATATATATATATATATATATATATATATATATATGTATGGGGAATAATTCATAGCATGTATTTATTATAGATCTTTCCACGACATACACCATCTATACTCTCTAAAACAATAAGTAATAACCAGGATTAGAGACATCCACTACTATTTGTAGCGGACGGTCAAAAAATCACATATCATCCGCTATTAATATTAGTGAACGCTAATCAGAATAAGGGTTTGATTTTATTAGCTACGATTTAGTGTTTATTAACTAGGGTTTAGGGTTTATAAATCATGGTTTATTAACTCTTTTTTAATTTAGGGTATATTAACCTTATTAACCTCTAGTTAATAAACCCTAACCTTTGTTAATAAACCCTATACTCAAGTTATAAACCCTAAACCATAATTAATTAACCCGAAACCCTGATTAATAAACCCTAAATCATAGTTAATAAACCCTAACCCCTGATTTATAAACCATAAACCTTAGTTAATAAAGTCAAACCCTTATTCTGATTAGCGTCCGCTACTATTAATAGCGCGTTGTTTTCAGTCCGCTATTAATAGTAGCGAACATTGATTTCCAGTCTCTAATCATGGCCGTTACTAATTATTTTAACGGGTATAGATGGTGTATAACGTATAAAGATCCATAACAAATACAAGCAATGAATCATTTTCATATATATATGTATATATGTATTTTTATACATGTATATATATGTATATATGGTAACGCATTCACAATAACCAGTTGCTGGGAGCATACTGCTACTAAAAGCTCTAGCGGCATGCCAAAAAAATATAATTTAACGCTTATCGCGAGAGCCTCTGGCGGTAGGTGTTAATTTATTTATTTTTGGCCTACTGTTAGAGGCTCTAACGGTAGTTAATAAACCTTAACCCCTGATTTATAAACCATAAACCTTAGTTAATAAAGTCAAACCATTATTCTGATTAGCGTTCGCAAATATTAATAGCATATTGTTTTTAGTCTGCTATTAATAGTAGCGAACGTCGATTTTCAGTCTCTAATCATGACTGTTACTACTTGTTTTAACGGGTATAGATGGTGTATAACGTATAAAGTTCCATAACAAATACAAGCTATAGATCATTCCCATATATATATATATATATATATATATATATATATATATATATATATGGTAACACATTCACAATAACCTGTTGATGGAAGCATACTGCCACTAAAAGCTCTAGCGGCAGGCCAAAAAAATATAATTTAATGCTTACCGCGAGAGCCTTTAGCAGTAGGTGTTAATTTATTTATTTTTGGCCTACCGCTATAGGCTCTAACGGCGGGACTTTCATAGCCAATTTGCCCCCCGTATTTAGTTGCTGCAACAGTACTCCCGACAATCGATTGTTGTGAATGTAACCCATATATATATATATATATATATATATGAGTGATTCATAGCAAACGTTTTTGCTATGAACACTATTCCAGCAAACAAATTTCTCACCGTCCATGCCAAGATTTAAGAGATAGAGCATTATATGTACATTAAAAGAAAATGTGCATTAAGCGAAAACATCCTAAACAATCTTAAAATCATGAAAAGAACTAACCTAAACACCCTACTTATCCTCAATCTCTCAAATTAAAAACCATAATTTTCTAATATTAGCTATTTAATTTAATTGTATTACTTAAAAATTTAAAATTAAACTATAATTTTCTAACTTTGGTTCATCCCAATATCTCATAATTTTATGACAATTAACCATATTCATTAAAAATAATTATACAAAGAGAATGTTACAAATGAACAGATGTTACATACGTTATGCTCTAACTGTTGTGACAATATATTATATAAATGAGTTTAATCATGCGACTTTAATTTAATTTTTTTGTTATTGTTGTTGGTCAAGAAATTGTGTAGACAATATTTTTGCATGCTACTTTGTGATTTACATAATTCATACATGACGGTTAAGAATCCTATTAACAGAGTTTATTTTACTAATAAGTCTATACCAATTCAATGTGTCGTCGAACAAAATAACTTAGGGAACACTTTAATGGTATAAGAAAACTTAACCTTGAACTTGTACATGTATTTAGAAAGCAAAATTCCAAATTCGATCAGTGAGCCCTCTTAGAAATTGTAATAGGTTTCCTCCAATAGACTTGAAGATTCCTTTAAGGGCAGGACGAGATGTGGTATATCAAGGATTTAAGTTTCCATATTTTGGATAGCTTGCAAATTCTTCGTTTATCCTTGGTCGCATATAGGAGTTGCGGCAAATGTAAAAAAATTTGGCAGTATGTAAGAGTTGCTGTGACGCCCCCAAATTCGGGTTCCAAATACCCGGATCCGGTCATCACGATCCAATACAAACATTCACTTCTAAACAACATACAATAACTAAATGCGGAATAATAAACATCTGTTGTTCATTCAAAAGGTGTTACTAGTCCCAAGATACGATAACCTTACAAAAATAATACACAAATACCCTTAATAAAGTACTTAGGGTTTATATTACATAACAGTTAATTTAAATTAACTACAGGGCTGCATCTCGAAGTCTATTACTTCATCTTTCCTTTACCCTTGTTCTTTCCCGAAGTCTCGGGTTGCACTGCAATAAGGTTTCATGATATAGCAAGAGTGAGCAACTAGTTTGCTCAACAAGTTTAAATAACAACAAGGAACAATATATCATGAATGAAAGGGAATAGCTGAACAATTCAATAATGTGAATAACATAAGCAGGAATAATAAGTTGCTTTTAAAAATTAGGATAGTCAACTAGACTATGAACTATAAATATCCACTGTAGTCAATAGCAGGTTGACTCAATGGTTACTACCAGAAATATGTACCCGAGGGGATCAGCCTCAGTACAATATGTGTATGCATAACATTTAATTTCCGTATTTTTGTACCTGATATTAGATACAGGGTACTCCCCTATAATAAAGGGGTGTTCATAATAGTCTAAGAATCCGCATCTTCAATGATTTGGATAGCTTTTAAAATCTTTAACATAATGTCTAGCCGAACAGTGGCTTAGACATACTTTGAACAGTTCTTTAAACGGTAGAACAGTAATTAAGTACAAGTCAATGACTGTACAATCTCAAGTGCAACAAGTGCGAATAACAATAATGTCGATGTGGAATAATTGTAAAGTAATTAAACCACTCAAAGCATGCTTGGAAATAACAATTCAAGCTTAAATAAATACTTTGCTCAATGAAATGAGTTTAGAGATAAGGAACTTGCCTATCTGCTCAGCTACAATATATGTCTAGCTTTAACTAACTGGCTTTGAAAAGACCTAACATTAATAAAGTTGGTCTAATAATTAGTACGGCGTATTTGCACAACTACACGCATACTAAGGTACTTATTTATCATATAAGTACTAACACATAATTTACATTTGTCAAAACAATATTATTAACCTTATAGACCCTTAATCATTTTAGGTTAATAATTTAATAAGTTAGAAAATATTTTTCTTAAGTGTTGGACACTTATTAAACCCTTAAACAACTTATTACAATTGTTTAATTAAAGCATAATTAAGTTCAATTTATTTTATTAACTCGATCTCTATTTAATTATTATTTAATCTTGGTTAAATAGAAATTAATTAATTAACTCTAGTTATTATTTTAAATAAATAATAACTAATTGTACTTATATATTATTTAATAATAATTAAATAATAAATAATTATTGATTCATTTTAACCTTCTTTAATTTAATATTAATCAACCAATAGTTAACTAAGTAATTAACCTTACCTATTATTTAATTTAAGGAAATTAAATAATAGTTTACTCATTTTAATCCTCTTTAGTTATTATTTAATATCAATTAAATAATAATTAATTATTTAATTAATTTTAATTATTATTTAAGGTTAAATAATAATCAAATCATTCTTATTTATTATTTAAATTAAATAATAAATTATAAATCTAATAACTTAATTTCCATTAATCGTTATTTAATGCTAATTAAATAATAATTAATTACTTAATTATCCTTATTTATTATTTAATAATATTTAAATAATAAATAATTACTTTATAAATTTTATCTCTCTTTAAATATTATTTAATAGGAATTAAATAATAATTTGCTAATTTATTACCTTTATTTATTATTAACATTTTAAATAATAAATAACTAATAAATTTATTTAACTTAACCATGATTTAGCTAAGTAGATTAATATTTAAAATATTTAAATATTAAACTTAATTAAAAATATCCTCCCAATATCATTTTTGTATTATTATTATTTTTGTTATAATTTTAAATTAGTTTTTTAAATATTTAAATTAATTAAATTAAACCCGAATGACATTTCTGTAATTAAGTTGAAAACTGAAACGAGGGTAAAATCGTAATTTCGCCGAGAAAAACACGGAGGGGCAAATTTGTAATTTTCCCGAACTTTTCCTACCGCGCATGGCGCGCGTTCAGATTTTTACGGCTTAAAACGACGCCGTTTTTTGAAAAGCCGGATTCGGCTTCCGCGCGTATCGCGCGGAGTAAAATCAGACGGAGACCAAACGACGTCGTTTGGCTTCGCGTCTCTGGTGAACAGTGGCTGCGCGCATTGCGCGACAAGTGTAATTTTTTTTGTTCCGGCAGAATGTGAACAGTGTCCGGCAATACCCATTTTAAATAAAAATATACCAATAAGTAAGCTTTAAATCATCAATAAAAATCCAAAAAAATTACCAATCACCTTATATTAATTTATAACATGAAAAATAAATTTTTCATGATTTAATATCATTATTTTTTTATAAAAATTTTTACATCACATAAACTACTATAAATCATAACTTTTTGTGTATAACTCCATTTTGAGTGATTCAAACTTTATTTTTCTCATGATTTAATGTTCTATAATATTAGAACATCAAACCTAAGTTTTATAAAAATATTTTTGGACATAAATTCCAAAACTTGTTTACACACTATTAAACACATATTTTAGTATAAAATATACCAAAATACAAACCAAACATATTAAACTCAAGCATGACATAAATATTACAACTACACATTAAATACTATATTAACATGTTTATACTAACATGATGATTTATTTAATTTAAAAACAAAACTTTATTTAAAATAATCATTACCTTGATTTAATGGCTATCTTCCTTTTTCTTCCAAAATAGGTGGTGAATCTTGAAGACATAAACCAAGAAATCCTTCTCTTGATAATTTTGCTCTCAAAATATTTTTCTACACTCTCATATGCTCTCTAGCTCTCTCTTTTGGACTTTGAGAAAATAATGAAATAAGCTTTACCAATTTCAAGTATACTTGCAAAATTATTAGATACACATAATATATCTAATAATTTTGCCCATGCCCCTAGATGACAACTTACACATGGAATGGGTTAAATGACACATTAGGTGAAAAGAGGGATGGTCCAAGTACTTGAAAAATCAAACAAGCAATCCATTAATTAAATAAATGAAAAATAAAACAAAATAAAAACAAAATCATTTTTTTCTCTCTCCTTGCCAAGCATGGTCGGCTGATGGGTCTCTTAATTGTCCCAAAATGATAGTCAATTGTTACATTTAAATAATTAATAAGTTTTATAAAGTATTTTCCAAGTGGGCCAATCATTGTGCTTTAATTTAAAATACCAATTGGGCTTCTATTAAATTGTTTGGGCTACTAAATTGTCAAATTTTATTATTCTACACTTGGGCTACTAATTGACCCATGTTGGGCTAATTTAATAATTTACACATTAATTATTCAATCCATGATTAAATAAATAAATAGATTGAATAAATAATTAAATATTCTAACCCATAAGTATTAAATTACTAAATGGACTAATAAATATTATTATTAATATTTCACATTATTTACATTAATTAATAATCATATTAATTAATTTATTATATTTAATTCACTCATTATATTCAATTTAATTGAATATTTAATTAATAGGAAACTTATCGATTATTTTGATATTAAAACTTTAGGGTTTGTTCACTAATTTAATAACATATTAGTGACCCCCTTTAATTAATTTTAGTAATTAATTACATAATTATTTAATCACATAATTAATTAATCACATAAAAAGATTTAAATAATCTCGTAAAACTAACTCGTTGGAAATTAAATTAATAATTTAATTAATAATGACGTGGAAATTCTAGGACATTACAGTTGCGACTATTTAGAGGCAGCTTAGACATTTCCAATCAGTCAATTGGCCACATATAGGAGTTTCATTGATCGTAACTAGGACATACGATAGGACTCATGTCCCATCCCTTAGATCTTAGCATAGACGGTAAGAGATTTGTTTGTTAGAATGGTATCCATAAAGCAAACGTTTATTATGGATCATTCTCTATATATATATATATATGTGTGTGTGTGTGTGTGTGTGTGTGTGTGTGTGTGTGTGTGTGTGTGTGTGTGATGCTTCTAAATTCAGGTTCCTTGAACCTCGAATTCGGTGTTCACGATCCAATACATTTACACATTTATTTTACCTAACAAGCTAATAAGAACTTAACCTGTAATATTACAAAAACTTACATATACGTTCCCGGGTTATCTAACCTAAACTATTATAGAATAACAAAGCAAATATTTACATAACCATAGTCACAATCATATTTATACATATAATTAACTCCCTCATCCCATAAATGGTTTTTAACCAATTTATTGATTAAATATATTTATTTAATATATATTGATTCATTAAATTAAATTATTAATTTAATTTACCATTTAGATTTTGACATATTTATTTTATATATTGGATATCATTTCCATGATGAATATTAAAATATCCATTTCATTTAGCATAATATTAATTATTAGACAACATCTCGCGTTACGTTCAATTATTGTAACATGATTTCATTTTCTTATTTAATTAAATAAAATTCTTTATCTAATTAATTAAGATATATAATGAACTTATTAACTTGTTCATAATTTCGATTCATCATTGTCGCACCGGTTTAAGGATCAAGTGATATTTCTCATATTACCGTTTTAATAACACAGATTAGTTTATATCAATTAATCATTTAATTTTCGTTTCTTAGTTAATTTAAAACAAAAAATTTAATAATTTATAATTAATTGTTAAATTTATTCTCATTCCATATAAATATTACATGGATATTTATATTTTTAATTACAACTTATCCCAACAACATATTTTAAATAAAAATATTATTTTATTTATGAATTTTATATTTGTAAATATTTCCTGATATATATATATATATATATATATATATATATATATATATATATATATATATATAGTGGTCCATAATTGTCATTCCCAAATGGCACAAAAGCAATCTAGAAGGGGTGGGGGGTGGGGGGGGGGGTTAAATTGATCATTTCTTTTTCGAATAAACTTATTTATTTATTAAAACATATTTATCAAATAATTAAACTATTACGATTAGCACAACGAAAATTGTAATTTGGTAAAAACCCCTTTCTGATCTAAGATAAAGAATTAGCAGTTCTGATTTTAAGTAATTTTACTGAAAGGTTATTACAAGATATAGAACATTTATAGCACTTATGATGAAAACAGTTAAAAAGAAAAGGGAGACACATAATTTTTTAAGTGGTTCGTAGCACAAATATTTCTTAGTCCACTCTTCTATACTTATGGCATGAAATCCATTAAGGATATGATGTCTGAGGGTCACTAAGACCAGATCACTAAAAATCTATTATAACAGTGAATCACTAAGATTCTTTCAAGTCACTTAGACTTAACAGATGTCACTAAGACAAGGTCATTAAGAATTACTACAACTGGACACTTAGTCCATCCCACTTAGGGTCTGATTCACTTAGAATCAGGTGAGCCACTAAGTCTAGTCTCTTTCTATAGTTAATAAAGGTGATTGAGGTACTGCTAAGTTAGCGTTTAAGTCCTCTTTTTTCTGATGGAACTTTGCAGATAAGCGATTTCTCTTTGACATTGATTTCTAGAGCCATTTGATGTGTATTTTTCTTTTCTGCTCTGATTTTATAGAAATCATTCTTTGGTTGATCCTCCAAAATGTATATTGACTTTGGGTTGATTACATGTCTATACAGTAGATCGATTTTCTTCTTATTTTCTCTTCTGTATTTCTTTTCACTCTAAGATTTAAACAACACCCTTGTTTATATGTCTCAGCTCTTTATGTCAATAACTTTTTATTCCCTCTCTGTATCTCTCTTTGAAACTCAAATGAGAGTTTCTATTTATAGAGAGATGTCTATTAGAACGCTTGTTGGAATGTAGCCGTTACTTCAATTAATACTCCAATCCTATAAGATCTTTGATGTTGACATTTATAAATAAATGTCACTTTACTTTCAACTTTGTCTCATTTTTTAGTATGCTAAAAATGGAAACCATATGTCTAACGTTATATTGTCAAAATAGCTGTTAGACACAATTCTTTTTTTATCTTCATTTTGAACTTGGTATGACCAATAGACGTTTTGAAGTTCTCACCTTTCAGATCATTCCAATGTCAGTCCACTGTCAGACTTGTCATACTTTATGATTTTTCTAATCGTATAGTTCCTTGGATCCTTCAGCTTTATGAAATGCATTTGTCTTGGGAACTTAGAGTTGACTCTGCTATTATCACTTTGGTTTACGAAATCAGAGTTGGCTTTACGGTCTTGGTCTGCCTTATGATTTTTAGAATTAACTCCATGAGCTAGTTGTTTCGTTTTACAATTAAATCAAACTCTGTGTTCCCTATTCAGTTCAACACATTTTACATTTCAAGAGTAGACTCTGTGATTTGCTAATTTTAGCTAGTTGTTCTATGATCTTCATTTCACCGTACTATCTTGGAGAGAACTCTATGACTCTATAATTTGCTCTATGAATTCTAAATTTTTTCTATGATCCTTTTTAGTATTTGATTATGGAGTGTACCTTTCAGTTCAATCTGCTCAACGATTGCGTTCTACTATTTAATTTTGACTTTACTATTCAGGCTTAGTTCATTTTCTGAGAACCAAGTCTTCTTCTTTCGTAAACTTGTATTTCGGTCTTTCTCAAGTTCATTATCTTCTTTTTGATCAGTTTCCCCTTATTTTGTCATTTAATATCATATTTATAAATTCTATAAATATTCAGGATATTACATTTTTTCCTCCTTACAAGAATTTTGTCCTCGAAATTATAGTATAATCATCTTTTGTCATTTAATATCATATTTATAAGTTCTATAAATATTCAGGATATTACATTCTCTCTTCCTTATAAAAATTTCGTTCTTTGAAATTTTAATATAATCATCTATATTCTTTTATTCACTTAATATTAATTTTAATTCATATAACTTAACTCATTACGAATTTATCTCATTCTATGATTTTTCTTACATTAACCCCTAATACTTTGATTAGGTCAACAATGTTCAATCTAAACATTTTCTTCCATTAGGTTTTAAACCTTTTAACATATATTATTCTTTCAGTCTTATTCTTTCTTTAATCAGGATTTCTTTTAATTTATTGAAGGGTTAATCAAGACATTGAGCTTTTCCTAATACTAAGGGTACTATATGACCCAAAAATGTTTAACATTCACCAGGACTGAAAAACTCTCTTCTGTATAACAATCAAATAAGACTGAGAACACGCTTCATGTTTAACAATCACAAAGACTGAAAATACTAATAGTAGTCAGTACGTCAGGTGATTAGCCTCTAGTACCACATGTCTTGTATGACATGATATCCATGTTCGTCAGATTACTAAAATGTCGAATTTCATAACAGGGTTGTCTAGCCGAAATAATTGGCATTTGACTCATCTTTAAATCATTAAAACCTTTGAAAATCAATTTTATGCTTGTATAACGCACCTTGTAAAGTGCGTTGATAACTCATCATGTATCATTTTCTCACCAGGTTCCATGGTGTGTTGATGAAAAATTTATTTTTATTCTTCAATTCATTTCTGTCTAGCTTGAACAATTAGCATAGACATAAGAATAATATAACTCGAAAAAAATCATTTTGAAAAAATCATTTTAGGTTTTATCATCCCACAATAGTAACGATGTGGTAATTTTCATACCTTATGCCACCTTGTGTTGATGATAATAAATTCATTTTATTTTTTTAAATCAACTTTGTCTAGCTTGAAAAATTAGCATAGAAATAGCTCCCAAAAAAATTTCAACACAATAATTAGAACAATTCTTTTCAAAAACACCCAAGTGCGAATATACATATAAAGATCTAGCATAGCTAGAAGATTTTGAAATATCTTTAATTCTCTATCATTTTCATTATTCTCTAACCATAACATAAATTTTGCAAATATATAGTAATATAGTAAATTGGTTGGTTATTTAAATCATAAGAACAAATATATCAGTTCCCCTTCTTATCAACACGAGGATGAAAAATGTCCTAGTGCATATTAATCATTTTACAACACACCACTTTAAAACAATTTTGTAGCCACATATCATAAGTCGGTTCGACTGACATATCATAGCCCAAACCCATAACAAGGGTTCGTTCACTCAGCAATAAACATACAAATATCTTTAAAAATTATAGCTTTGATGTAATAACTAATAACTAATAACTAATCAATATACATATGAGAAAAAAATCACATTTTCAAAATATATACAAAATAATAGTTTGACACAAGATTTTAATTTACTTATCAATATAATGAACTGAGTGTTTCCTCCATCTATAAACTAATGAATCAGTTCCTCATCTCATCCATACTATCCTCAAATGATTTCATTCAGTGTGTAACCCGCTTTGAAAATACTGACCATGAATCATTTATACCAACAGTATAGTTCGATCGGTTCTCTGAAGCATATTAAACTTTTTTTCATACAAGAGAGCCGCGTTCTACTCAATTTTGCTAATATGAGTTTTCAATTGAAATCCATACTCATTCTCTAACTATGAATTTTCTTTAATTCATTCATTTATCATTTATATTTTCTTATGAGTTTACTTCTTTACTTTGTCAAGTCTTTTTACAAATATAATTACACATAATACCAAACACACCATTTTATTTTTTAATGAAACAGTTTCACACAAAAACAATTAAGATTATTTTGTCTTATTACTTGCTTGAGAACTCTTTATGAGTTCATTCATCTTCAGATATTCTCGTAAAGAGTTTATATTTATTCAGTATATTTTTTTTCACATAATATTTTTATGTATTACGATTTAATAAGATTTGTGCATATCTTTTAATTATCTATAGACTTTTTTCATAAGTCCATTTACTCTAAATCCATCAAATAATATCCTAAAGTACTTATTACCTTAGAGCTATAATCCACTGCTTTGATACCAACTGTAACACTCCCTAAAATCCCCGTACTTGCTACTACGGATGGTGTGTTGTCGTAGACACCCAAAAATAAAATCTTACTTTGAAAAAATATTAATGTAATAGTGCAAGTAAGAGTCGATCCCACAGAGAATGATTAATTTAATTTTTTATTTTCGTAAACCTAAATTGGGGGGTTTTTAATTAAAAAAATAATTTAAGTGAAATTAACTACAATAAATAAATATGCAAGTAATTTAATGAAATAAATGAGAAGAAATAGCCTTATTTTAAGTCAACATCCACCATCAAGAATTTACAACTGATCATTGTCGCAAGAATAACTCAATTCATATTTTAAATATTCAACGTAGAATAATTACCCCAATTCGAATAATTTTCCTACATCTCCTTAATTTTAGTTAAGTAGAAACAAATGATCTAAATAACCGTTATTATTAAATAACCTCAGACAAGCGCTAAAGATTTAACCTAGTAGCAACTTTAAGAAATAGAGAAATCGTTGAACTAAACAACACAAGCCACACGTTTGCATTTAATTTAGATGAATATTTTTCCTAAGATATAACAATCTTTCGATCTGCAAAATAATTATTAATCTTAGTTGTTTCATAAATTAAAGTGACCAAATAATTACAGAGTTGATATTTAATTTAGCAGTAGATTATTGCGAATAATAAATTAGTAGGTCTTCTAGCAATTAAACGAATCAATCATATAAATAAACACAGAAAAATATCCAAAACTCAAAATATAAATTGAACAATTAAAATAAATTAGATCTCACAGTGTATAAATCTTGATGGCTTCAATCACTTAAACTAAGAAAAATAATTTAGCTACACATAACTATAAAAAATACTAAAGAATAAAAGAGAGAATTTTCTAGCAAAAAGTTATATTTTCAATTGTATCTCAAGCCCTTTATTTATAGACTATATAATCTATCCTAACCCTAATAAAAATTATACTTTCCAAACCTTAATAGGATTTAAAATACAAAATAATAAAATATAAAAATTCCTATTTAATTTTCCTTTTCCAAATTGCTAAAGGAATCTTTAATTTGCTGCATGCGCCTGGAATGGGTCCCACATGAAAAGCACAAAAACCAGCTGCGAGTCGCCTCCTTCATTACCGTTGGCGCGTGGTAATCACGCGTCTATTGCTGCCTTACAAGTCTCGTGCGTTGTGTGGTTTTCTTTCTCTCCTAGCCACGCCCGCGCATAGCGTTGGCATCCTTACTGTATGCTTTCCCAAAATGGAGTCGTTCTTCATGTCCTGTTGAACCTCTTTATGCGCGCATGGCACGGACAAAAGCTATAAAAATTACCAAACTGCCATCAGTATCTAATTATTTATCATTTTGCCATTTAAATTTTGATTTCTTTATTCTACCTTAAAAATAAAATTAAAAATAATATAAAATTATTTAAAATAATAAAAATACATAAAATTAAATAAATTATCTAAAACACCAAAAATACTTAAAAACTCACAAATAATTAAGCATAATAATACCTAATAAATAGACATTAAATCTACTTATCAGCGGACTTTGTGCGTTAAACTTCATAACATTTACCAACTTAACCAAAGATCTCATAATTATATTGGTTGAATTAGTCTATTTTAGACTATACATTAAAAAATTTCTTAGTTTAGTCCCTAAATATTAACTTGATCTCGATCTCATCATTTCTACAAGTATCAACTTGTAGTTCATCCGTATACATGGATAACACCATATATATTGGTCAAATTTTAACCTTAACATTTAGATATTATATACATCAATATATCAAGGTTTCACAGTATTAATAATAGGATGGTTCTTGGAACAAAAGAATCTTGCGATAAATGTTTATATCTTTATTCGTGGTAAGATTTCTTTTCTTACAGAATATACCATATTATCCAATACCCTCACTTGAATACATATCTTTATAGAGATATCTTCATATCAATATTTTCTATTTATCTGAATTTCACAATATTATTAGCACACTTGTACTTGGAACAGAGGAACCTTGCAATGAATTTAATTTCTTCATCGGTGCTAAATCTCTGGTCTTATAGCACTCATGATGTTAATTAATATCCTCATTCAAATATATAGTTCTTTATCAACATTATTTTAATGTTTAACAATCTATCTGAAGTTCAGAGTATCGACATAATATGATCAGTGCATATTACCAATAACCTCACACAGATTAATAGATCTTTAATAATTCTAAATTATATCAAAGTAAAGATATAACAACATTTGATGATAATAAATAATATTATTCATATAAGATTCGGTTATATAATTTGCTTGTTCATATTACAACAGTCATTATGACTTTATACAACTATAAGTAAATAAAGCGAAAAACCTAATCTAAGATTATTCTTTACGTTTATGATCATCTTATTGTTCTTCTTTAATTTGCAAATAAGTTTTATTTGCAAGAATGAGCACAATGGTTCACCAAGTCTAACAAATAACACGTACACAGTTTATGCTTTAATATAAACTTTAATATGCGTTAACGTAACAATATAACATTTCATACTCATTTAATATTCACACATAATCACATGAAATTACACATTTCATTTATCATTTAACAAATGCTACACATAATCAATCTTAAATCAAGAGTCAGAACTTGCTTAATTCGCAAACTAGGGTTTCTCGGTAAACATTTAAAAGCCTACATAAAGAGTTACGCGTACCTGACTATTAGTTTATTGAATTTCACTTCTTAAGAAGTATTTTTATAACTTAACTAGACTATTTTCATAGGTGAAATTAATTGAAAAGTTGACTAACTCAAAAAAATATTTTTAAGGTCAAAAATCCAAATGCTCTACAAGGATTTTCAACTTTGACCTCTTTTATGCAAATAGTGTAAGACCCCGAATTTTATGAAATACAAAATTTAATTTTTCTTCATATATATTTTTTTGAAACAGTAAGTGGTTAAATCGATAAAGTTAAAAGTTAAGGATGTTATGTGCAAATTTTATTTTGTCGGACAATATTCGCTTTGTCGGGGAATATTCGTTTGGTCGGGAAATATTCGTGCCGTACGACGGCACCGAAATAACAAATTCGGATATAGAAAACGACAGAAATAACTTTTTTAAATAAAAATAGTCAACGGAACTGTTAAAATACCGGTGATAAAAGAATAGTAGCATACGGTAGTTATTGGTATTTTCTGTAGCACTCGGTACTCTACAGTAACACACGGTATTGCATAGTGTCTCATATTATTGGTCTGATAATTGACACCGTAACTGTTACGCATCATTTCATCGATAATTGTCACTGCATAATATTTTATATTATCAATTCAATAATTGTTGTTACACAGTATTTTGCATTATTGATTTAATAATTGTCATTACACTGTATTTTATATCATTGAGTCAATAATTGTTGTTGCACTGTTTTTAAAATTATTGAACCTAATAATTGTCACAGTAACATATGCACAGTAATTCACATTATTGAATCAATAATTGTCATTACACAGTAACGTATGCTTTATTTTACATTATTGTTATCTCTATTATGATGTTATTTAAACAGTTGTATTTCATTAATTTATTGACTTGATATCTAAGAGCTAACTATACTGTATTTATAACAATTAGTCATAATAATTGAATTGATAAAGTTATTTGTTTATAATATAAAGTTAGGTGATTATTAGGTGATATGAAATGAATGGTGTAGATTAAAGTGTGAATTATTGTTGAATAATTGAATTGATTTGTTTATAATATAAAGTTAGGTGATTATTAGGTGATATGAAATGAATGGTGTAGATTAAAGTGTGAATTATTGTTGAATAATTGAATTGATTTGTTTATAATATAAAGTTAGGTGATTATTAGGTGATATGAAATGAATGGTGTAGATTAAAGATAATATAATATTTGAAATGGATGGTGTAGATTAAAAGATGATCTTTAAATGAATGGTTTAGATTAAATGAATGATAAGATTTTTGGCTATAAATAGAAGCCTTAACTTAAGGATTTTTCATAAACTTCCTTACTTGTTCTTTCTTTCTCTCTCTAAATACTTTTTGTGTAAGTTCTCTCTAAGTGTTCTTAAGTCATTCCTAGTTTTGAAATCTTTTGCATTCTTCTTTGAATTCCCGAGTAGAATTTTCTTATGTACAGCAACTCTTTCGAAAAATCGTAGTAAATTCATTATTTGTCAGAATTTAATGAATTAAAAGCCTGTCTCTTCAGTTTTTCGTCCTCTACAACTTTGAAGAAGGAAGAAAAGTCATCTGAAATCATCTTCATGTCTTAAAATACTAAAAACCGTAACCTATTCTGATTTTCGTCACTATTTTCAGTCTTAGTTTTGAAAATTCATAACTCATTCATATTAACTCCGAATTGAGTGATTCTTGAGTCTATGTCGTCTATCTTTCCGAGAGTAACATTATTTTAAAAACATAAAGAGATTTTAAAAAACTCTAGAAGACTCAAAAGTCAGATTCTTTACTGCTACAAACAAGGAAGGATTTGTTCGGCTATAAACTTGTTTCACAATATCAAGGTAAGGAATATCATTCTTTTCACACTCTTAAATTTATTACGGTAAGGAATGTCATTTTCTTTCATACTCTTAAAATTACTACTCGTAAGGGATACCATCTTTTTCATCTTCCATTATTCAAACGTTCTATGGTAAGGGATTGTCATTATTTGATTCTCGATAATAATATTGTTTCTTCCTTACTCATAAGACGTGCCTTTTATTTCCATGTATTAAATTGTGGGAATAACCTTACGGAGCGGATTGCCGCCTGTTGGTGAATAACCTTTCGTATTCATTCATTATTAATCCTGAGAATAACCTTACGGAGCGGATTGCCGCCTGTTTGGTGAATAACTCTTTGTACTCAAATTCTATTAAATTGTGGGAATAACCTTACGGAGCGGATTGCCGCCTGTTGGTGAATAACCCTTTGTATTAATTTCCTTCACCTTTTGTTAATCAAACCTGCTACGGTAAGGGATATTATTTTCTTTCATACTCCTAAATCGAAATTTATTATGGAACTATTGCTTCTATAATTCCTGAAAATATTATATGTTCCATAATAGTTGAACTTCATTATTTCAACTGAACCTTCCTATTTACGTGAACCTTTCTATTGAATTGTAACCGTTATTCTGAACTGTGGATCTTGAATATCATTTTTAAATTTCACTCCACATCATGTTGACAATTTGGACATTATTTGAATCTGTACAAAGTAAACTTCCGATACTTATTGTTATCCTATTTCTTCTGTTCATCATTTATATCATTCTAATCATCCAAAAATCAAGCTGTTGTGAATATCTGTGGCCGGGGGCACAGATGTGATATATTTGTTGAACAGATGATAGGTTAAATGCGATATAATAGGTTAAAGGCGATACATCTGTTCGGTGTCTTTTATGGCACGTGGTGAATGTTCTCTTTGGCCCGTAGTGCAAAGATGAACTGTTGTTTGGTATGATTATGACCAAAGGCTGAATCTGGTATAATCATGACCGTTGGTGCTATATTGAATATCTTTGGCCCGTAGTGCAAAGATGAACTGTTGATGTGCATGATTATGATCAGGAACTGTGAATTTATATTATCATGACTAATGGTATTTCAGATGATAAAAGTTGATGATGTTTTTACGAAAAAGAGAAGCGAGTGGACATTATAGTCTGCATTATTCTTCTAATAGATTGCTCATTCCGCTGCTATTATTGATCTGAACATTGTTTAAGAATTTAACTACAGTTTTTGATATAAACCTTGTAGTCTATTGTATTCTATCAAGAACTCAACTGTTGAAGGCTAATGATAATTTAATCGTCATTATCTTAGTCATGATATTTCTTACTGGGCTATTTGAGCTCACCCTTTCTTTTGTTCCATTGTTTTTCAACAGGAGATGAAAACATAACAGGGTCTAGCCGGGGAATGGAGTGAGGGTCCGAGGAATAGTTATCATAGTATTCACGTTTTGTAAAATAGTGTGGCAATAATAGTGAAGACTTAGTTGTGTATTATTATACACTGTATTGTTGTACGTTGTGCTTTGTTGTAATAATTTTGTTGTAGTCTTTTGACGACTCAAGTTTGGGCTGTGTGGGCCCAGATTTGGGGGCGTCACAAATAGTTATAACTTACTCATAATAAAATATTTTGGGGTGATTATTGAGTTTAAATTTATTAGAATTTCATGATCTACAACTTTCTTTTATATTGCTAACGAAGATTCAAAA
Organism: Hedera helix; assembly: GCA_947179155.2. Classification (NCBI taxonomy): domain Eukaryota; kingdom Viridiplantae; phylum Streptophyta; class Magnoliopsida; order Apiales; family Araliaceae; genus Hedera; species Hedera helix. The sequence goes on from OX359274.1 coordinate 42,494,915, forward strand.
GTTTAAAATTTCAAAAAATGGGCAGAAAGGTCAAAAATACAAACTTGTTCACAGTTCCTTCATTCCATTTGGTAAAACATGATATCACAAACATCAATATGATATGTTATCATGTTCTAACACTTAATTAGCTTCAATAACATAAAAATAACAAGATCATAAACCTCCTTACTATAACTTGATATCCTTAGCGTATCAAGCTAGGATATCATGTTTTAGTACTCCATAATACTAAATTATAAAATCATAAACCTATTAATGTAGGAAATTATAACTTTTGCTCAAGAATAAATGAATAACACGAAAAACGAAAAACCGTACATGCTAATGACTTATGTTTTTGAGCTTTTGGTTTTTATAATTGAAGTAATTTGAGCATTATAACGGCTTACATAAGTGATTAATGACACTTTAAACTTGAAATAACATAAAATTAACTTATATAAAGATTTGCTCAAGAACACATGGAGAATAACAAATCATACAGGGTAAATACTTGTGTTTTCGAGCATTTCTACAGAAAATCGAACATAACAATGACTTGCTCAAGAACATATGAAGAAACACGGAGAAAGAAAAATTGTACATGGTAATGACTTATGTTCTTGAGCTTTTCGATTAAAGATAAAAGAAAATCAAACATAACAACGACTAGGGATTTTACCTCTTGTAGTTGCAAGATTTAACTATTTCTTTTCAACTTGAGATTACTTAAATTATAACTATTTAAAATATATCTAGAGAATAATTTTGCTCTTGAAATGGTAGAAAATAATGAATGGTGAGCTTTCTATTTATAGAAAAAATCGGGTTTCATTAATCGCACTTTTACCTAGGCTTATTACACTTTGCACCTGTCTTATTACACTTTGCACCCTAACATATTCTTGGAATATTCTCTCAAAATATCTAAGTAATCATTACATTTCACAAAATATCTAAAACATATTCTTGAAATATTCTTTTAGGGCTTACATCATCATTGCATCATACTTACATCATTTGTATTTTCTTCATATAATTTTCGTATTATACAGTCTAACTAAATCAGTTAATCTTCTAGTTCATTTCTAACCAAGTCAGTTCATTCATAACTAAGTCGGTTCATTTTCAAAGAAATTAGTTCATTTTTAAGTCTTCCGGATTAATTAACCTTTATTGATTTAAAAGTCTGACATTACTGAGTTTTGTTCTGTATAAACACTATTTTGTGAAGTGAAAAGTCCAAAAGACTTGGCAGGTTTTTTGATGTATAGTATTTTTGGCGACCGACCATTTTTCAGAAAATAGTTAGACGATCAAAAAGTCAAAAAAAAAAATTCTTCTTATTTCTATTTTGTTTTATTCCCATACACATTTTTTGAGAAAAACTTTTATTGATTATTACGTATCTGTATTCCATATAAACACTATATCTTCAAACAAAATGTTTAAAAATGAAAAGCGTTTCAGTATGAATAATTTTTTTCATCTTATTATTGGAAAAAATATTAGTGGCTCCCTGATATCTATTTCTCGTATATAAATATTAGGGTTTAGGTTTTAACTCTTTTTTCAATTTTGGTTTTAGCTCTAAACTTATTTCTGGATTTTAATAAGTATTGCGATTAATTATCTAAATTAAAATACAAAATCTTACATATAGATAAATCACATAACACATTTGAAACTCAATTCAAGTTTTACTAATCATGTAACACATAGTTTAGGTTAAAAAATTTAACCTACAATAGTATACGATTGTATTTTTGAGTCGTATTTATTCTTTAAGATAGCTCAAGGTATACTCGGGCAATTGTTCTTAGGTTTTAAATTGACAACCTTTATATAGATTTTTTCATATCATAATTGAAATATTACATTTTATATCTTCTTAGTAAATTTGTCTTTTTCGTTGATTTCCTCACAACGATTTTCTTTTTCTGTTATGCTCTACAATTAATTCTTCTTTATTTTTCATTCTCCAATCTGTTCTTTTGCTTGATAATCTTGTACTCTGCACTCTACGATTAGAGAGTCTTGTACCGTATAATTAGGTATACTCAATGGTTGTAGCTTATTTAACGATTCCAGCTATTGACCATGAAGTTTAAGGTTTAGATTTTCCATCTAGCAATTTTGACTTGCATTATGATATTCCTGATCGTAGAACTTATGGTGATCATCAAGTATGACTTTTATTAACTCTTTAAAATTTAAGTTCTACGATCTGCTTTCCTAATGTATCTTGCCTTATGATCTTTGAGCATACTCTGCGATCTTCATATGACTCGACGATCTTGAACTTGCTTGGTACTCGTAGGGTTAGTCATAACGCATTTTCTCTATGATTTCTTCTGTTCTGTTTCTTTGCACTGCAAACTTTCAGTTCTTCTTTTCTACTGATTTTCTTAACAATTGATGCTTTATTTTGCTGAGTTGATCTTAATCTTTTTCCTAGTATATTACAATTTTCAAAATTGAATCAACTTAACAAGTTTGATCCCTAATTTTTTTTACAATATATTACATCATGTTTATTCATAAGGATTATTTTTTATTTATCTTTGTAGTTCGAATCAACCAAACAGATTTGATCTCTAAGCCCTTTTACAATGAGTTATTCCTTAAGGGTTGTACAAAAGTTAATAGTTACAAATATACATTAATACTTTATCATTTCGGCCATGTATTTGAAATAACATTGATCTAATCATCATTAAATCATTCAAGCATACATTTGTACTAACAATAGTCACTATATTTCATTCCTCAATCAACTGATTTGTGACCAATCATTATAATTACGAACAACCAAGATTAAAAAGGGATTATTAGTATCCACACGAACTTCTTGCGGATACTTTTTAGTTAAAAAATTCAGAAAATGTCAAAACACTTATTCTCTCTCCTAACTTAATTTTTTCTCTTTTTTCAATCAAATTTTGAAATTCAATATTTTTTCCGTTACAAATTCAAAATTGTTAATCTATATATTGTTAAAAAAACTTTCGTTAATATTTTTAAAACAAGATCCGCTGTTGATATATTTTTAGAGAAGTGATATTTTCACAGGATTTTTTGATATTTTCATAATTAAACAGTCACTATAGACTTACAGTGACGGTCAAAACCGTCATTACAGACCTATAGCGACACTTTTCATGTGAAAATATCAAAAAAATCTATAGAAATATCAGTTTCCTATTTTTATTTAGTTAGAATGACCAAAATTAGAATTAGAATTTTGTATTTTGAAATACACTATTATAAATTTTAGTTGTAACTTTTGACATTTTAGCTACATCAAAACGTATCTACAATGTTTCTTATTTTAAAGATCTTTTCGAGATCTTTCCAATGGCATATAGATTGACAATTTTGAATTTATATAAAATAAAAAAAATTATTAAATTTTGAAATTTAGTTAAAGAAAGAGAAAATTTTATTTTAGGAGAGAGAAAGAGTGTTATGACCTTTTTTATTACATTCATGCAGGTATTAACTAGTATCCACAGGAAGTTTTTACGGATAATAATCATCTCATTCTAATCTAGCCCGTTTAACATTACAATGAACGACTGTGGATAGGTTGACTAAGAATTGATCCATAGTCAGCGCGACTATGAATCACTCATCTAATTTATATATATATATATATATATATATATATATATATATATATATATATATATATATATATATATAGAGAGAGAGAGAGAGAGAGAGAGAGAGAGAGAGAGAGAGAGAGAGAGAGAGAGAGAGTTATGACCTTTTTTCTGACGTTCATGCGGATATTAATTAGTATCCACGGGACATTTTTGCGGATAGTAATTATCTCATTCTAATCTAGGCCGTTTAACATTACAATGAATGACTGAGGATAGGTTGACTAAGAATTGATCCAAAGCCAGCGCCGACTATGAATCACTCATCTAATATATATATATATATATATATATATATATATATATATATATATATATATATATATATATAGTTCGACCAGTGTTCTTGACATGGTGTTTATCCTTCATCTCTCAATTCCTTTTTATATACTTTTCCAAGATTCATGCAAAGTATTAAAGTTATTGATGCTTCAAAGTTACAAGTGATATGAATTCATGGAATCTTAATTTGTTTTCTCTTCAATAAAAGAAAGAATTAACAAGCATTTCTCATTTGATATAATTCCAGGAATCAAGTCACATTTTATTCCTGATCAAGCCTAATCTCTAGACAAGTTCTTATAATCAGTCTACCAACAAGCGTATCCATTTCAAAATATGCAAGATAATATTATTCCTTCTTATCATTAACTTGCACTAGTCTCTCTTGCATCACATAAAAAGTGAAAGAAAAAAAAATCATGAGACATGAGTACAAAGATCAAAACAGGGATAACATTACACGTTAGAATCGTTTGTATGGAATATTTTCTACTTTAATCAACATATGATCGAAGCCAAACAAAAAAAGCTGAAGTATTTTGCATTATATTGGATTTTGGTAATAAAAAGAGAAAACATGACTTAGTGAAGTCATATCTGATCACCCTTTATGCCACAAGGTAGCAAGCTCACTCATGTAGCACCAAGTAATTTTCAATTGATATTTGAAGGGCATGTTGAATATGTTAAGTTGCCCACTTAAATTTTTTGAATTCATAACAAATAAATTTCATTTCATTGAAGACTAAAATACACTTTGCACCCTAAATTTTTTAGGCATATTGAGGTTTGTATCCTGAACTTCTAAACATGCCCATTTGTACCCTAATATTTAATTTGCGTAACAAAAAACATTAGCTCTCTGTACTCTCAACGGGTCAAAAATTACTTGGAGTTCAGGTTAATATATAATAATTTTTAAAAAATAATATAATATAATTAAAAGTAGAAAATAAAAATTAATTAAATTAACATCACTAATTCCCCTCTCTTCACTCCTGTTCATCTCCTTCATTTTAACCACAAACCCACAACAAATCTTTACTATTCATCAACCCTAATTTCTAAAATGAACACCCAAACCCAATCACTTTTCTCTCTCTTGTTTTTCTTTATCTTCATCACCATTAACGCGTCGCCTTTCTTTTTCGTCACATCTTCATCACCGCTATTACATATCCTTCTCTTTTTTATCCAATAAAAATAAAGCTGAGAGATATAATTAGAGATAGAATAGAAAATTTCATCTCCTTCTCTATTTCATTCCACAATATAAAGAAAAACAAAGAGAAAGAAAATGAATCTCGAAGTTTCTTTACAGATCGAACTTTCACAAATACCTTGAACCTTCATTTACTTTTAATCTCTAACTGTAATCCTAATTTTTAATCTCATACCCAATAAAATTCACATCAAATTGCTCCTCTTATTCATCCTCTTCTTCAAAGCACTAATCGTAAATCTAAATTCTACTCTCAAATTAGATTTTATTGACATTTTCAGCTAATTGATGAGAAATTTTCAGATTGATTTGGATTTGATATAGTTTAGGTTTAACTCGTTGATGGTTAAAATTGACTAGGGTTATTTTTTTTTATCAGGGATGAAACAATCAATTGAAGTCACAATCAATTGATTGCGTTGTTGCTTTGTAATATCATGTTGCTAACCATGGTTGGTGAAACTGAATTGAGTGAAGAGAAAGAGGGAGAGAGGGAGTGATGTTATGTTTAATTTATTTTTATTTATATTTATTAGTTTTAATATTATTATATTATTTTTGTTAATAGTTTACTTATTTATTCAGATGATATTTTTTGTTACGCAAATTAAATATTAGGGTGCAAGTGAGTACGTTTAGAAATTGGAGATGTAAATCTCAATATGCTTGTAAAATTTAGGGTGCAAAATGTACTCTATTCTTCATAACGTAAGTTTTGGTCCCCTTGTGTACACTACTAGAGACCTCTCCGTTTCCAAGTTGCTCCTTTATTTTTTTCCCCAACCTTTTGTTTTATTCTTTTATTAATTCTTTTCTTAGGGAATAACATTGTGTCACGTTACTAGTCCATTTTTAGGTATGGCCAGCTAGATTGAATCAAATAGGCATCGATCCTCTTGGCACAAGCATAAATTACTTTTATCATCACGAAAAATATAAAGTTTCATTGATTAACATTTCAGCATTCACTGACTAATTAACTATCATGACATTATGTTTTGATGCCATTTACTCTGGAGATATAAATGTTTATATATATTCACTTTATATAGCTAGCAATTTGTAGTCAACCATTTTGGTGGACTCAAGCTTCACCGACAGTTCTGATGGTTAAAAGTTGAATGTGAAGTCTCATTTTGGTAAACAAGGCCGCATTCTTAGGGTTCGGTCAATAACTTTAAGACTATGTTTGTTTACGAACATAATATTTAGAGTTAGATTATTAATCTCAAATCTTTTACTTGTTTTAAAAATTGAACTTAAAACTATTAGTGCGGGGATAACAAAATGACTTAAAACGGATGACTATTTAATATCATGTTCAACCAGATATTATAATTCTTACCATTTAGTATTAAAAACTTGAGAAAAAAATTAACCTTTACCTACTTTTTAGAATGACCTGTGTATGCTATTTTATCCATCTATACTCATTAATAATATGATCTATTTGTTATTAATAGTAAGGGCATATTAGTCTAACGATAAGTTTTTATTAAATTCTTAGATAATTCTAAACAAAACAAACATAACATAAGATTATTTTAAGTTATCCCATTAATAATCTTATTTTAACAAACATGTGAGTATGACTATTTAATTTTAGGATTAGTAGTCTTAGGACTATAATTCCTGATAATATTATTCCAGTATTATAATTCTTGCAAACAAACATGCATGCATGCATAGCCTAAGTGTAGTACCTTACCTATAATTTAAAGCATAAATGAATCAAACATAGAAAATGAGTACAATATTTGTAAATTCGACAAAATTAATTTGCAGAAAAACATTATTTAGTGGATTATATAAATTTAATGGATGACCAATATTTTAGAAAAACTGACCAGAATAATAGAAAGGTAGATCAATGTACTAATTGTTGGAATATATGGAAAGGATATATATATATATATATATATAACGCATAAAGAGGGATGCGATATATATACGATCATGGTGATAATGATAGTGAAGTCAAATCGCGCGCATCACTCTTTATAAGAAAAGTTTATTCAGTAGCTAGAAGATAGTTAGCTAATTCAAAGTTCTAAGGATAAGTGTACAAGCACTACTTTAAATACAAGTTAAAACACTATATTTTGATCTCAACTATTGAAAAAGAGACCTGACACAGAAATTTGTGCTAAATTTCACTTTTTAATGGTTGAAATATATATAATATTTGGTTGTAATATGTATAAAATTGTCTAAATCCTATTGGCAAAGCAATTTTCAACTCCAAATTGACAACAATGTTGAATATATTCATCGCATTATGTGTATTTTAGTGGGAATCCATCAAACAGCAAGTCAGCATATATAGTTTTCGGTCCCCCAACACCCCAACTCTTTGGCTTTTCAAATTTTTAGTTTCCTTTTTCTCTTTCCTTCACCTCCATAGAAAACATCAGCCTTTATTATTACTAGTTAGCATCTACGTGTGTGTAAATTATATGGGATAAAATAAAATTTTATAAAATTTAAAGGATTAAATAAAAAGATTAAAAAATAATTTAAAAAGACAAAATAAAAATTATCTTAAAAGTAGAAGGGCATTTTCAGAAGCCAAAAAGGCTTCAAAAATTGTTTACACCACAGCCGGACTCCAGGTTTATATATTAGTTTATTATTGTTATTATTATTTAAATTATTTTCATTTTGCTTTTTTGTTTTAGTTTTTTTTTTTTTTTTTTTGGGGGGGGGGGGGGGGGGGGGGAATATAGCAATATATCCTTGTTTAATAACAACTTTTAATTTTTAATATTTTACTTTAATACAAGAAAAATCATTTAAAAATTTTCTTGTCTAAATATTCCTATGATCGTTTTGATTTGGGAAAGTTTGTTAGATAATTTCGAAGAGTTTGCCAACTATACGATCATATTATCTTTATTAGCCATAGCTAATAAACAATGATATTTTATTACTGTAGAAGAAGGTGGACACAACTACGTACATTATATTAGAATATTACATTTATTTTAATTATTAAAAAATATAATTTAACACAAATTTTTATAACAAATTTTATATTTTAATGGTTGAGATGGTGTTGTGTCCCAATCTAATGTTTTTATACTTATTCCAAGGGTATCTTCCATTCATGCATGTTTCAGTTTAAACTTGCAGATGAAAAGTTGGAATATGATCCTATTATATTCCCATAAAGGCCAAATCTATATATGAATAAAATATTATACCGGTACTCTTTTGGGAAACTTCGGAATTAAATAGGTTTAAAAGTTAGGATATTCCAATGGACCAGGAATAGGTCCCTTCTTTATTGCTCGTGTTGTAATCAAAATTAGGCCAAATTATAAAAGTCTCTTTAAGTTGCCATTCAATTTTAATTTGACACTTTAAATTATAAGTGGTCAATTTAATTCAATTAAGTCCTTCATGACAAAAATTTCAAAGATAACGTCAATAGTCAATTAAATTAAATTGACAACTTGAAGGACTCGGATGAATTTTTTGCAACTTAAAGAGCCTTATCAAAATTGGATTGCAACTTAGAGAATTTTTTTGTAATTTGACCCCAACATTATGAGTATTCTACCACACACACACGCACAAAAAAAAATAAAAATGAGGTACGTAAAATTATAATAGTTGGATGTACTTTTAAACTTTATTTAATACAAAACAGGTCAAAGAATGAGTGAATTTCAATTTACAATTGACTTGCTTTATCTCTTGGTTAAAGTTATATACCCATATACAACTTTAACTAAGAGAGAAAATTATTGCATTGCCTTGCCTTTACTTTCTATAAAAAGAGAGAATGAAAATCTACAAGACTTTGAAAACCAAAAGATACTCCACTTCAAGATTCCTCCTTTTCTCAGTATCTTGGGGCCACATGCACGTCCCTATAGAATTTCATAGGACAGATAAAAGGTTATATGAAAAGGAGTGAGATTATGGGGAATTTCTTTATTTATTTTTTAAATCCATCTTCGGAATTTAGCTTACTTCTTCAAAATGCATGTCACTCCCAATTAAGAAAACTTGATACATTAATAACTACTAGGTGTATTATTGCGAGGACAGAGATTGTGATACGTACCTAAGATTTCGTCTTTTAATTCCATACTCAAACTCAACCATCAATACTATAGAGACAGAGAGAGACGAAGAATCTACCTTTGCTCAAAACATTCATAACCATTATTTCATTTTATTTAAAATTTGTAATTCACCCAATAAAGACTATGTTTGTGGAACAAAAATGAGTTTTATTTATAAAGTTTATAGATATGCTTTGATGGGGGAAAAAATACAAATATTTGGTTTTGTAACATATATTTTCTACACAGGTGAAGACTGTATACATTTTCGACAAATATTGTTAGGGTTTGTTCGAATAGGAGTGTTATCGGCATTTGAATTTTCAAACACACTGCATCAAGTTTATTGCGTTGTATTTGAACTCCAAAAGTTGTATTTGTAAATTTAATAAGATGCATTTAAAATACATTATTTTTAGACGAACAATATTTTCAAATGCGTTAAAAATTCTAAATGTTATAAACACATTAAACGCGCCAACCAAAAATACACCAAGTCTTGATCCGTGATCTCCGTGATCACTATATAGTACGTATACCTAGTTTAAAGATATGAAGAGCTCTTAATATATTTTGCACTAGTTAACATCACAAATTAAAAGGTTAAGTTATACGTTAGAGCTCTCAATTCATGTCCTCGGTGAAACTAATGAATTGAATGAACTTAAGTGGTTGGTTAACCGTTAGAGAGCTGGGGCACTATCCAATAAGGTTGGAAAGTATTGTATTTAAGGAAAGAGTTGTTTGGCATGTGGAGGGAAAAGAATATGAAAAGGTTTGCAGAAGTGAAGAAAGAGGGGTGGAAACAAACAAAGAAACCTCTCAAATCAAACACCTTTCTAAACCTCTCTCTCTCTCTCTCTCTCTCTCCCCATGCATGTTTGGTGATGAATAGTTGGCAGAGATGAATGGATGTAATAAAGGTTTTGATGGGGGGGAAAGGAAAAGGAAAAGGAAAGGTCCACCATGAGTGAGATGACTCGATTGATCCAAATTAAATGCTTTCACATTCCAATGCGATTAGGAAACATGAATGCTATGTTTGTGGTGCAGGGTGAAACTTGAATGTAGAGAAAAATAAATGGTTAAAGAAAATTATAGCATTAAAAGTTTATACTTTTTTCTGTTATAAAATTAGAGATATATTTTTAATTTTTATATTAATTTAATTACAAAAAATTTCATAATTGATACAAAATTATTTAATTTTAGTATAAATAGTTATAACTATTATAAACTCTTTAAAAATTAATGTTAATCATCATGTAAGTTACTTTCAAAACTAATTAAATCAAATCAAATCAGTTTTTAATTAATTTTAAGAAAATATAGGAAATAGTGCTTTTATTCTAAAAAATAGGATCACTGCTAGCTTTTTAAAGTTAATTTGAAATATATGAACTGAAATATATGTTCATATAACATAATTAACTTTTGATAAATAAATAAATTTAAGTTTGTCATCTTAAGAAAAAACAAAGAAGACTAGATATCTTTTCTTCTTAACTAATAAAGGAGTAACACATGATAAAAGTTGCAAAGGTGATAGATCATGCACTTTATTTAGGGAATTGATGTGGGAAATTGATATTTTCTTAAAGTTCTACTCAAATGAATGTGGGTCTCACTTACTATTCATGTGAAGAGAGTTTTACGAAAATAATAATTTTTTTTGTAAAAATATTAATCATCTTTATTTATTATCATTTAAACTAAAATTAAATAAATTTTGCTCTACATCAAAGTAAATTTACCATTTATGTAAGATTTGTAGCAAATGGAAAAGTTGGATTCTCCAATTATGAACAACCGAGTTAAATGAAGGAACAATTTTGGAACTGTTTATATTTGTGTTCGTATTCAAGAAAATAGGCCATCTCACAGAAAAAATATTAAATGTTATTGAGACATTACGTAAAAGATGTCTCAAAACCACCGAATAATTATTCCATTTCACAAGTAGGCAGACATCGATTGGACACGGCATCTCCCCCACTTATTTTCATTTCTCACACACATGCACGCCTCTCTCACCTTTCTCACTCTAAAGAAAGGCATGAACGAGGACACTGGGCACTAATTAGCGACGCACAAAATGGGACAAAAGTTGATTATTCTAGTTAGAGGAATAATATTTAAAAGTCGTTGTTAATTTTTAAAATTTAATTTAAGATATTTTTAAATTTAAAATTAAAATAATTATTAAAAATTATGAAATAATAAATTTTATAATGAATAATATTTTTTAGATAGTTATAATATTTATATAGTACTAATTAAAAAAAATCTTATCATTTTTTAGTTTAAAAATATTTTAAGTCAATTTTAAAGAATCAATAATGTTCTTATATTTTAAAAGATATGGAGTACTATTTGTTGACGCCTGATTCTGTCCGGTTGTCCTTTTGGCCGTCCGGGTAGGATACCTGCACAAAAGTCCTAACGTTTGTGGACTCCTCTGGGCCGTTGGTGGACTCCTCCGGTGTGAGAGTTAATGAAGGTTTCAAGAAAGGTCAACAATGGAGGTTTAAGTATTTAATATAGTAGTAATGTGCATATGTACGTAACATTTTTCTTCATCATTGACTGGGTATTTATAATGTATATCTGACTCTTACCGATTCCCTTTGGGATTGTCCTTCAACGTGGTATAGTTTGAATAGGAAGATAATCTCCTAAACCATCTAGGAACCTGACTTCGATATTAATTCGGATTAGATATAGTAAATAGCCACAGTCCAGATTGGGTTAGGGACATATCCCAAGCCTATTGGACTTAGAAGTCCTCATAAAAATCTGCCAAGCTGACGGTCCGTTGGGCCTAGCCCAACATAGATTACCGGATCAGGCTTAACTAAATATTCATCCTAACATTGCCCCTCACTCCTTCAGTACATATGTGACGCCCCCAAATCTGAGCCCACACAGCCCAGACTTGAGTCGTCAAAAGACTACAACAAAATTATTACAATGAAATACAACGTACAACAATACAGTGTATAATACAACACAACTAAGTCTTCATTATTATTGCCACACTATTTTACAACACGTGAAGACTATAATAGATATCCCTCGGACTCTCACTCCATTCCCCGGCTAGACCCAGCTACGTTCTCATATCCTGTTGAAAAATAATGGAACAAAAGGGTGAGCTCAAATAGCCCAGTAAGAAATATCATGACTAAGATAATGACGAATAAATTATCATTAGCCTTCAACAGGTGAGTTCTTGATAGAATACAACAGAATACAAGGTGTATATCAAAAACTGCAGTTAAATTCTTGAACAATGTTCAGATCAATAATAGCGGCGGAATGAGCAATCTATTAGAAGAATAATGTAGACTATAATGTCCACGCGCTTCTCTTTTTCGTAAAAACATCATCAACTTTTATCATCTGAAATACCATTAGTCAAGATAATACAAATTCACAGTTCCTGGTCATAATCATGCAAATCAACAGTTCATCTATGCATTCCGGGCCAAAGAGAACATTCAATATAGCACCAGCGGTCATGATTATACCAGATTCAGCCTTTGGTCATAATCATACCAAACAACAGTTCATCTATGCACTACGGGCCAAAGAGAACTTTCAATATAACAACAACGGTCATGATTATACCAGATTCAGCCTTTGGTCATAATCATACCAACCAACAGTTCATCTTTGCACTACGGGCCAAAGAGAACATTCACCACGTGCCATAAAAGACACCGAACAGATGTATCGCCTTTAACCTAGTATATCGCCTTTAACCTATCATCTGTTCAACAAATATATCATATCTGTGCCCCCGGCCACAGATATTCACAACAGCTTGATTCTTGATGATTAATACAAATAACAGTGATACAAATGATGAACAGAAGAACATGATAAACAATAAGTATCGGAAGTTTACTTTGTGCAGATTCAAATAATGTCCAAATTGCCAACATGATGTGGAGTGAAATTTAAAAATGATATTCAAGATCCACAGTTCAGAATAACGATTACAGTTCAATAGAAATGTTCAGAAAATAGGAAGGTTCAGTTGAACTAATGAAATTCAACTATTATGGAACATATAATATTTTCAGGAATTATAGAAGCAATAGTTCCATAATAAGTTTCGATTTAGGTGTATGGAAGAAAATAATATCCCTTACCGTAGCAGGTTTGATTAACAAAAGGTGAAGGGAATTAATATCCCTTACCATAGTAAGTTTGAATAATGGAAGATGAAAAAGATGGTATCCCTTATGAGTATAAAGGAAAATGATATCACTTACGAATATGGAATAAAAGTGTCATGTGATAATTCGTGTAGACAAATTATTTCCACACGAGACAAATAAAAAGGGTTATTCACCAACAGGCGATAATCCGCACCGTAAGGTTATTCCCATCAATTTGAATACGAATAGTTATTCACCAAACAGGCGTAATCCGCACCGTAAGGTTATTCCCACAATTTAATAGAATTTGAACACGAAGAGTTATTCACCAAACAGGCGTAATCCGCACCGTAAGGTTATTCCCACAATTTAATAGAATTTGAACACGAAGAGTTATTCACCAAACAGGCGATAATCCGCACCGTAAGGTTATTTTCAAAGATTAATAAGGAATGAATACAAAAGGTTATTCACCAACAGACGGTAAACCGCGCCGTAAGGTTATTCCCACAATTTAATACATGGAAATAAATGGCACAAGAAAGAAACGATATTATTTTCGAGAATCAAAGAATGATAATCCCTTCAAGTAAGAAAGAAAATAATATCCATTTATGATGATGAAAAGAGTGATACCCCTTACCGTAATAAATTTAAGAGTGTGAAAAGAATGATATTCCTTACCGTAGTAAGTTTAAATAATATAAGATGAAAGAATAATATTCCTTACCGTAGTAAGTTTAAGAGTGTGAAAAGAATAATATTCCTTACCGTAGTAAGTTCAAGAATGTAAAAAAAAATGACATTTCTTACCTTAACACGTGACTGGATATTGATTTAAATGAGATTGATCAACCTATATATTTATAATAAAATTAGTAATTACAACATGTAAACTTCAAAGTGTATGATAACTCATATATTATGAACTATCAAAATTATATATATTTAACATAATTTTTGTAGTATAAAATACCAAATTTAAAATAGTTTTAAAAATAATATTCCAAAATAAATCTTCCAAAGAAAGCTTTTAAAAATGAATCTTCTCAAAGAAGAGTCTTCTAAAGGAAGATTTGTGAATACCGTGAAAAATAGGAATTTATAAAATTACTACTCTTTAATAAAAGACTTACTTGAAAAATTCCTGCACTCCTTTTGGCTTTCAAACACTCAAAATAGCCTTACTATTCTCAGAGAAAACTCATAAAATTCTTATAGAAAAATTTTATGTTTTAGGTGTGATTTTTCTATTCAGCTGAGCAAGCTATTTATAGGAGAAAATAAGTTACTATGCGTGGTAGGTGAACAGAAAAAAATTCAGCAGAGGCTGCTGCGCAGCCTCCACCAACTCTTCAGCAAATTCTCACATTTCTCACATTTCATGTGGGCCCCACAATGGGTCCCACATGTTTCTTACTATTCACGTCACTATTCATGTCACTATTCACGTTACTATTTCAAATAGTAAAATTAATTATTTTATTTTTTTTATTTTTTTTAATTTTTTTATTTATTCATTCTTCCTGTGAGTCCAACATATAAAATAATGTTACCACAATAATGTAAGAAACACGTTACATATTTTTATTAATTTAATAATATAAATTACAGTATATTTGCTACTGTGACAATTATTAGATTCAATAATTTTAAACTACAGTGCACCAACAATTATTGACTCGATGATATGAAATACAGTGTAATGACAATTATTGAATCAATAATGCAAAATACTGTGTAGCAACAATAATTGAATTGATAATATAAAATATTATGCAGTGACAATTATTGATGAAATGATGCGTAACAGTTACGGTGTCAATAATATGAGACACTGTGCAATACCGTGTGCTACTGTAGAATACCGTGTGCTACAGAAAATACCATAAATTACCGTATGCTACTATTCTTTTATCACCGGTATTTTAACAGTTAACACCGTTGACTATTTTTATTTAAAAATGTTACTTCTGTCGTTTTCTATATCCGACAAATATTCCGTTGTGGGGTCCACAAATAATTTATTATTTCGGCGCCGTCGTACGGCTCGAATATTCCCTGACAAAACGAATATTCCCCGACAAAGCGAATATTGTCCGACAAAATAAAATTTGCACATAACATCCTTAACTTTCAATTTCGACAATTTAACCACTTACTGTTTCATGAAAAAAAATATATATATGAAGAAAAATTAAATTTTATATTTCATAAAATTCGGGGTCTTACAACATAAATGTGCTGAGGGAGTAGAATAAATCATTCCAAAAAGATATGGAAGCGGTCAGATCTGGAAGGAAATTAACTCTTCGGGAATCCAAGTGTAGGAATACAGGAGATATCAAACCGAAGGCAAACCCTCCTTAAACTTTATAGGAACTCTGGGGCAACGTAATAGAGGAAAGCTCCATCGGGAGCCCAGAGGCATTAGACCGATGGGAAAGCCCCATCGGGAGCCCGGAGGCATCAGACCGATGGGATAAGTTTTTGCAAAGCGACCCTGGGCCCCTATAAATGAGATTTCAAACGTTAGGCCAAACGTAATAACCAGGCCCAAGTCTTTGTTAAACCCACTGTGCTTAGCCCAATAATCTGCCCTACCGTTTCAGTTTCCGTCCGTTTGAATTTCGAAATAGTGTAAGACAGCTGGATTCGTGCACGCGGGAATGGTCATTTATTACGCCGCTGTAAAACCCTGATAACACACCCCATCCGTTAGATCAGATGCATCCAGACCGTTGAACGCGGTATATAAGATAAGGAAAGTCGAACAATCGCCGTTTTTATTGGAAACAGTTATCTCTGAAGAAAATACGTCTGAAAGAAAGAGACTCTCATCCATCATTTCGATTGCTTTGTTCCAGTTCTGCTCCCACCTGATCGTCGTCCCATCAATCTCATTTCTGCATCAAGTAAGTTCTTCACCCTCTATTCCAATATTTTCACAATGGTTAGGAGTACACAAGACACAAGAGCACAGGCTTCGTCTTCCCGTGTTGAAGACGAGGTCACGGTCGCCGAAACAGGGATCCCAGAGGGTCAACCGTGGAAACCAGTAGTTGTTGAGAGGATGAGGGACGTAGAGGAATATAATATGATCAAATACTTCACTCTCCTATACAGAGTGACAAACACCCATTCTTCCATCCAAAACCACCACTTCAATTTAGCCCATACGGAATTTTATATTCCAGAAACGTATGAAATTAAGAGACCCGGGGCTGGTGAGAGGATATATTATCAGCTAGAGGGGGGATGGATTCCGATCCATCGCGAGATTATGATATACGGGGTCGGATTCCCTCTTCGCCCATTCGTTCTTGAGTTATTACACACAACGGGGCTCAATTTGAACCAATTATCCCCCAATTCTATCATTCATATAAATAGTTTTATTGCCTTCTGTGCCTCCGAGTCGACCCCCCCCCCCCCCAGCCCTAGACTTCTTTTTTTAGTTCTTTTCCATCACCAATAATAAGGAAAAAGGGCTTCTACCAAGGAATAAAGAACCCCGGAAGAGATACCCTAATGGACACCCTCTCCAGTAATAAAGGATGGCACGGGGACTGGTTCTTCATTAGGGGACCGGATACTGAGATGGTCGGACCTTGGACTGACACGAACAAAGACCAGCTAAATCCGAAGAGGATCACCCGAAAAAGGTTGGAGGAGTTCGAGGTCTTGTATTCCAAGAGACCGTCCATGAAGTGGAACCGGGATCTCCTCAATGATCAAGATTGGTTGTATTCATTCGGTCGTAAGTCCTCTGCCGAACTTGTTTCTTTATTCTGATTATGTTTAAGATACTCACTCTTCTGTTCTAACTGTGTTACAGTGGCCGATCAAGGAAAGCACCCCGATAACGAAGCCGTACTCGAGGCGGCCGGAGCTCCGAGGGGTAAACTAAGTGCCGCTGAAAAGCTGAAGACGAGCAGCAGTTTGAGGGTCGTAAAACCAAAAGACCCGACCCAGGTTTCTATCACTCCCGAAGTTGTCCCGGGACCCCTCGGAAAAGATGATATTGCCAAGCCCACGGGAGGGGAAGTGTCTGCTGCTGAGGATTCAGGATCTAACAGACCGAAGATTAAAAGGAAGAGGCTGGTATTGAAATCCTCGCTGGAAGCAAGAACCGAACAGATCCCACTTCCTCCTAGGGCCCCAACCGATCCTTCTGCCGAGCTGGATGTCTTCAAACAGCCGGAAGAATCCACTGTTCCTCCTCCCCGAGTTAAGGAAAAAGAAACTGCCGAAGGCCCCGAGCCTTCAAATAAAAGAGACGGTCCTGCTGACCCCCCTACGAGTACCAAAGGTCCAAGGGCCAAGGAAGGGTCGAGCACGGATGCCTTGGGCTCCTCAATAATTCCATTCGCTGCCGCTGACACCGAGGGAGCCGATCTAAAGACACTGATGGAGATGTTGTTCTCCTTTCATGCAAAGGTAAAGATCTATTTGCGATTTTACTTGTTGAAATTGACCAAAAATCTGACTTATTTATCATCGATTAACCCCTACTTTGTTAGGGAAATACAATTCTCCTGAAGGTGTCTGACGAGCAGAAAGTGCTCGAGCGGGAGCGTGCCGAAACGGTGAAGAATCACCAAAAGGTTCGATATCAACTGATTCACCAACACGACGCCTTCCGTATTATGAAGAATGATTATGAGGAAGCACGGAAGACTAGGGTCGAGAAAGAAAAGGAAATCAGTCGACTCGAATCCCAAATATTAGATGCTGAGAAGCATAAGAGGCAAGTCCTCGAGCAAGCCAACGCAGACAAGGCCCAATTTGAAAAGATTCGGCAAGAGCTAGAGTTCCAAGTCCGATCCCAACAAGAACAACTTGAACAGTCAAGAGACCTCCTCAACCTTCAAACAGATCGGATGAAAAATCTGAAGGACTACATTGAGCAGATCGTTAAAGGTTGGGCATCGAAAGAGGCTGATTGGTTGAAAGGACCGATAGCTACCGCTTCCCCGAGTTTCCTAACTCCGGAGCTTCGACAAAAAGTAATAGAGGAGTATAAAGCTTCGGATGAATTCCAAACGGACATCTATACCTCCATCGTGAACGAGTTCAGCGATGGATTTGAGTATGCTTGGGAGCTTGCCAGGGGAAAGGGTCATGATCCCGATCAGTTGAGGATTGTATTTCCCGAAGACTGATTGTTTGTTGTGACATACTTGTCATCATTTTTTTTTATTTTTAAAGACTTTGTTAGTTCCAACTTTTGCTTTTGGGACTTTACTTGTAATTGAATGATTTTACCTTCATCGTTTATTTTATTACCTTTTTTTCATGAGTTATATTTTATTATCTGCATGTATAACTGTTTATTTATACTGCTTCACCCCCCTCTAGCCTGGTCAGGTAAAGACCCGACGAGGCTAGGAGATAAATTTGAAAGTGCGTATCAAAACAGCAATACAAAAATAAGATATAAAAAATATTCTCATTAATATCGAAAAAGATAATCCTATCGGCCGAAATGTAACCTCAAAATTTGACTAAGTACAAATCCAACGTATCCCAACTATTGATAATACCTACGAATCCGAACAGCATGCCAAGTATTTGGAACATTCTTTTCATCCATGCCCTGAAGCTTGTAAGTCCCTGCCCGTAAAACTTCAATCACCAGATACGGACCTTCCCATGTAGGCATTAGTTTCCCAGTTTCTCGAGGTGTAGATGCCTCGGCTTGCCGAAGGACTAGGTCACCTACTTGGAATGTTCTGTTCTTGACATTTTTATTGAAGTGTCGAGCAGTTCGCTGTTGATATGTAGCAAGTCTGAGGACCACTGAATCACGTTCTTCTTCTAATAAGTCGAGGTTCTGTCGAAGTCCCTCACTATTGAGAATCTCATCGAAACTAAGGACTCTGGATGAGAGTATTCCGATCTCAATAGGTATCAAGGCTTCGGAGCCATAAGCTAGTTTAAAGGGTGTTTCCCCCGTGGTAGTCCGAGGAGTAGTTCGGTAGGCCCAGAGAACATGTAAAAGTTCTTCGGGCCATGAGCCTTTCGCATCATCCAATCTTCTCTTTATGACATGGAGAAAAGTCTTGTTGGTAACTTCTACCTGGCCATTTGCCTGTGGATGGGCTATCGAAGTCCGACGATCTTGGATATTAAGTTCGGCTAAGAATCCTTCGAATATCTTGCCAACGAACTGAAGGCCGTTATTCGAGACCAGAATCATCGGAATGCCGAACCGGTAGACTACCTGCTCTTTGAAGAATTGGAGACATGTGTGTTCGGTGATTTTGGCGAGTGGCTTAGCTTCTACCCATTTAGTGAAGTAGTCAATGGCGACGACCACAAACTTGACCTGTCCTTTATCCTGTGGAAATGGGCCCAAGATGTCAATTCTCCATACCGCAAAAGGTATTGGAAAAAGTATCGAAGAAAGCTCTTCGGGAGGTTGATGTGGAACAGATGCAAAGATTTGGCACTTATGACATTTTTTGACGAAGTCTTTGGCATCCTCGAGCATGGTCGGCCAAAAATATCCTTGTCGTAAAATTTTATGGGCAAGTGCCTTTGCTCCCACATGGTCCCCACATATTCCTTCATGGACTTCTCAGAGAGTGTAATTAGATTCCCTTGGGTCGAGACATCGAAGCAGTGGGAAAGAATAAGATCTTCGGTATAGCTGATCATTCATGATACAATACTTAGTGGACTCGTACTTTATTCTTCGGGCCATAGACTTGTCTTCAGGCAATTTACCGGTCAGAAGGAATTGTGAGATCGGGGTCATCCAAGAATCCGCCTGTTCAACATCCATCATTGTCTGAACCAGGGTGCTCGGATGCTGAAGATTTTCTAAATATACTGCTTCGTCTAACTCCCCTTGATCGGTGGTAGCCAATTTGGAAAGGGCATCGACCATTGTATTTTCCGATCTGACTACTCCTATAATCTGATATTTCGGGAAGAATGTCAACAATGACCGAACCAGTTGGAGATAGGCCTGTAAATGAACTTCTTTTGCCTCATATTCCCCCAACACTTGTTTCACTACCAGTTGGGAGTCGCTATATACTGCCAAGTTCTTCACCTCCAGGCTACGGGCCAATTTTAGCCCTGCCACCAGTGCTTCATATTCGGCCATGTTATTAGTGGCTATGAACCCAAATCGTATAGATTGTTATATTTTGAAACCTTCGAGAGAAGTGAAGATGATGTCAGCCCCGCTCTTCGTCCCGGTGGCGGACCCATCTACAAACAGAGTCCATACAGTTTCTTCGGGGGTTGATGTCAATTTAACATAGTCGGGCTCTTTGTCCTCTGGACCATCAGGGAATGAACACTCGATGATAAAGTCAATGAGGGTTTGTGCTTTGATGGTTGTTCGAGGACGAAACTCTATATTAAACTGGCTCAACTCGATGGCCCATGCTGCCAACCTTCCCGACGACTCTGGTCTGTAAAGGATTTTCCGAAGCGGCTGATCTGTGAAGACGAGGATAGTCCGGCCTTGGAAGTAATGTCGGAGTTTCCGACTGGAGATAACCAACGCATAAGCCAACTTTTCTAGATTTGGGTACCTTGTTTCAGCATATCGAAGAGCGTGGCTTACGTAGTAGACAGGTTTTTGTCCCTGTAAATCTTCTCTTATCAGAGCGGACCCGATCGCCAAAGAAGTGGCAGATAAGTACAGTTGTAGATTTTTCTCGGGGAGTGTTTTACTCAGTATCGGAGGATACAAGATATACCTCTTAATTTGATCAAAGTCCTCTTGGCAGTCTTCGATCCATAGAAATGTCTTCTGATTCTAGGCCCCCTTCAAAGTACTGAAGAAAGGGAGACATTTTTCGGCTAAGCGTGCCACAAACTGACGAAGGGCTGTCAACCTCCCCGTTAACCGTTGAACCTCTTTAAAGTTCTTCAGCGATTGCATTTCAACGATAACCGATATCTTTTCGGGATTTGCCTCTATCCCTCTTCGACTAACCATATATCCCAGAAATTTGCCTGACCCGAGGCCAAATGTGCATTTACTTGGGTTTAATCTCATGTTGTTCGATCTAAAGTTCTCGAAGCATTCCTTCAGGTCGGCAAAATGGTCTTCTTCCCTCATGCTTCGGACAATCATGTCGTTGACATAGACTTCCATATTCCTCCCAATCTGACTATTGAACACTTTGTTCATCATTCTCTGATAAGTAGCTCCGGCATTGATTAATCCAAAGGACATCACTTTGTATGCGTAGATGGCTCGGTGTGTGATAAAGGACGTTTTCGGGATATCACTTTCATGCATAGCAATTTGATTGTATCCCGAGAAAGTATCCAGGAAGCTCATTACAGTGTGACCCGGTGTGGAATCAATCAGTTGATCGATACTCGGGAGAGGGTAATAATCTTTCGGGCACGCTTTATTCAGATCTGTATAATCCACGCACATTCTCCACTTCCCATTATGTTTTTTAACCAGCACCACATTCGCGAGCCATTCTGGGTAAGCGATTTCAAAGATGAAGTCAGCAGCCAAAAGTTTATCGATTTCATTATCAATTACATGTTGTCTTTCGGGAGCTATGTTCCTTCGCTTTTGCTTAACAGTTTTGAGTTCGAGTTTCCACTCAGCTGGTGCACGACCACAGTCTTATCAATGCCTGGCATATCGGTTGGGACCCAAGCAAAGATATCCGAGTATTCTTGTAAAAGAGCCACCAACCGTGCTTTGGTTTCTTCCTGAAGGCCTGTTCCAATCTACACTGTTTTCTCATCGTCCTCTTGAAATAACGGAACCTGGACCGTGTCTTCGACAGGTGTTGCTATTGGTTCGGTGCATCCTTCAGTGAAAGGTTCGAGCTCAATATTCATGGTGGCTTTCTGTTTGTTGTCGATGATAGGGGACGTCTGAATGGTCTATAGATAGCATCTTCGGGAAAGATCCTAATCACCGACTGACTCCCCGATCCCATTTTTTGTTAGAAATTTCATTTTTAAATACGGGATAGAGGTAACGGCTTTTAATGCTGACAGAGTCGTTCTTCCCAAGATGGCGTTGTAGTTACTTTCCACCTGAACTACATAGAAACGGACCATAATGGAAGCTTGCTTTGGGGCAGTCCCGAAAATCACAGGCAATTCGATCGTCCCTGCTATACAGATCGGGTTATTCCCGAAGCCATATAAGGGGGACTCATTGCAGATTTCCAGCTTCCTTCCCCCCAAGTCCAGCTGATTGTATGCTCGGTTGTAGAGTACATCGACTGAACTCCCATTATCAACAAGCATCCTCTTCATATCCATAGTGCTGACCTAAGCTGTAATGACCAATGCATCCTGATGCGGAGTAACCATCCCCGACGGATAATCATCATCGGAGAAAGTGATGGGGTCGGTCTTGATATCATGTGGTTTACCGGATACTTGATGAATTTCTCTTCCGAAAGCTTTCCTCTTTCGATTAGACAGAACGGAGATCGATCATCCGGAGATGACATCAACCACTCCTCTTGCCTCGTAAATGGGTGGAAGTGGTTCGAGGCGATCGAAGGCTAATTGCCGATAAGAATCGGCGACATAACAGTCGAGGTTACCCTTCCGTATCTGTTTTTCTAGGAAATCTTTGAGCTGGTAACACTCCTCGGTATTATGCCTTTTTGCTTCATGATAGGTGCAATATCTATCCTCGTTCTTCTGTCTTACGAAAATCCGAATCTTCGGGGGCTTTTCGTAGAAGGGTTCATTTTTTATCGCTTCCACTATATTACTTTTATTTGTATTCAGGGGTGTGTAATCCTTGTCGGCACCCCTTCTGTCTCTCGGGGGATCGTTCTTTTGCTCTCGATCTCAGCTGGAATCTTTTCGGTCATTCCCCTTTTGCCGTTGCCATTGGATTTCTTTTCGGCACTTTCGCCTTCGAGGTTTCTCTGGTGAAAATCGCCTATGTTTTTCAAAGAACCCCGAAGATTGGCGAGAGCCTCTTCCAATTCTACGAACTTGTCTACTTTCTCGTAAGTTTTCGATAAGGTTTCCGGGGCCTTCGAGATGAGTTCTTCGATCAACCTGCTAGACTTGTCAACATTTAATGCCATAGTTAAAAACTGGATTACCTGCTTCAGATCGATTCCGTTGATTTCGGACACAGCCTCCCGGAATCTTTTGACATACTGCTGAAGAGTCTCATTCGACTTCTGTTTTACTTGTAGTAGAGAGGTCATCATTCTGGCCCATCTTTTATTGCTCCCGAAGCGGGTATGAAATTGTTCTTGTAGCTCTTCCCATGATTTAATAGACCCGGTCGGGAGAGAGGTGACCCATTCTCTAGCCGTCTTCTTTAGAGTGGATAAAAACAGGTGACACATCGCCACTGCATCGTGACCATGGAAGTGCATGGCTTGCTCGAAGGAGTAGGTGTGATCATGCGGGTCTCCCGTTCCGTCGTACATATCCAAAGTAGGTACCTTGCGACTTCGATCGATTTTGGCTTCTTCCAAATCCTTTGAGAACGGGGAGAACCGAGCCTTCTTGGACCCATAGTACTTGTCCGAAACCTTTTTGGGTGAGTATTCTCCAGTTTGCCTCCCATGGCTGCGTCTGTCCTCCCTATCCCTTTTAGAGGGTGATCTGGCTCGCTTCCTCAAATCCGCCGTCCAAATCGACTTGGAGCGGGTCAGTTTCTTTTCTCGGGGTTGGGGGCCACCTCTACGGTGTTCCATGTGTCTATCATTCTGTCTACCACGGTGGTCTGAACGGGAGGCCGAGCCTCTCTGGGTCGAGAGATCATTACCTGTTTTGGTTAATTCCTTGTATTGTTTGTCAAGCTCTTTCTGCTGGATATCTAGAGCCTTTTTCTTGTCGAGGATTATCTGGAGACGACGTTCTTTGTCTGCCGCTGTCTCCCGACGAGGCTGGGAGGGTGTTGGTCATCGTGAATGACTCTGCGAGTGTGAAATTTCCATGTCAATGATGATTGGTGGAAATTTTACTTGATACTAGCCCTCCTTCTAGCGCCAATGTTGACGCATGATTCTGTCCGGCTGTCCTGTTGGCCGTCCCGGTAGGATACCTGCACAAAAGTCCTAACGGCTTGGGCCGTTGGTGGACTCCTCCGGTGTGAGAGTTAGTGAAGGTTTCAAGAAAGGTCAACAATGGAGGTTTAAGTATTTAGTATAGTAGTAATGTGCATATGTGCGTAACCTTTTTCTCCATCATTGACTGAGTATTTATAATGTATACCTGACTCTTACCGATTCCCTTTGGGATTGTCCTTCAACGTGGTATAGTTTGAATAGGAAGGTAATCTCCTAAATCATCTAGGAACCTGACTTCGATATTAATTCGGATTAGATATAGTAAATAGCCACAGTCCAGATTGGGTTAGAGAGCTATCCCAAGCCTATTGGACTTAGAAGTCCTCATAAGAATCTGCCAAGCTGACGGTCCGTTGGGCCTAGCCCAACATAGATTACCGGATCAGGCTTAGCTAAATATTCATCCTAACACTATTCATTTTTTTGAAACCTTAATTTTAAGAATAATTTTATATTCTTATATATTTCTTTAATATTAGGTAATAGTTTAGTTGTGAATATAGTGATGGTGTGAATGTGTGATACCTGAATATAGTAAAATAATAATAATGAAAAATTATAAATATATTATTAATTTAAAATCTTAAAATAAGAATGTATCCATTTGTTGAAATGCTTGGACTAAAAAAATAAGAATCTCTAGATTTTTGAAAAGAGGTAATATATCCTTCAAATATATATATATATACACATGAACTTTTCACCCAACTAATTGGGAAATTATAAAATTATACTACATTCTTTTCAAAATCAAAAATATATATATAATTCAAAATTAATATAATTTACTTAAAATTTTCAAGTAACAAATATTATAATAAGTAGTTCTTTTTAAGTAATATACAATAATAATATTTGTTTATACTAAAATGTATTACTTTTTGTTTCAATTTATAAGATCATTATTGACTTTTTAATAGTTAATTTAAAATATTTTTAAATACATAATTGATATAGATTTATTTAAAATTATAAATCAATAAATCTTTTAGTTAACAATACTATTTAGGTAATTTAAAATTAATATTCTTCTTGTATTGAATAAACTTAAGTTAATTTATATCAATTTTGATTTTGAAAGTATTTCAATTTGACTTTCAAAAAATTAATAATAATCTTATAAAATATAACAGGGGTAGTATTAATTAACTTTGAATTCCACGAGTTAATCTTAATATGTCAAGATGTATACTTAATTAATTTTAAAATATAAAGAGTAATTTTTTTTTTGTGCATGTCATTGGTTCTAGTAAATTATAGAAAATTAAGGTATATTTTTCCGATGGATATAGCAGGATCTTTTTGTTAATGGCTCTGGACATGTCGCCTGAATCCCACCTTAGACCAATTAAAAAACAGTGGATTGTATGACTATTCCATAACATGCTTAGTCGAGTGCATATAAACGTTACAATAAAAACTAAAAAGAATCAAACCTAATATGCTAAATATACACCACTTATTTTAATTACATCATTATAACTATATAGCAATGATGCGAAACACCTAAAATTATCGATAAATACGTACATAATATTTAAATATAAAATTAAAAAATATTATATTTATTTTAATTATTAAAAAGTGGATGATGACAGTATGACATATATTTTAATGTTATACCCCACTTTTTAATAATTAAAATAGATGTAATATTTGGATGTTGTGTACTTATTCCAAAATTATACTCTCTCTATCTAATTTTATTTGTCTTAATTGATTTTTAATGGTCAAATTAACCATATTTAAAATCAAAATTTATTCTTAAATTTATTAGATATGAACGCAAAATTATTATCATAAAAAAGTACACATCAAATATACTATCAAAGTCAACTTATTTGATTTTAAATTTTTTAATACATTTGTTTAATTATTAATCTTAAAATCGATCAATTTGACCATAAAAAATCAATTAGGACAGGTAAAGTCGGACGGAAAGAGTATTAAAATTTACATGTTCTAATAATTTTATATTTTTGTTGTATTTGTACCGTTGAATTCTTAAATTAAGATCAAAATTATTTTCTATTTAAAATGATCTTAAATAAATTATCTAAATTCGATCTTAAAAACTTTTTAGTGATAGATAATCAGTTAAAAAGTTTGACTAAGCGGTTCATTTGAGCTTTGAGTGCTTGTTCGTTGGAGAGCAGTGCGTTTGAGATTTTCAAATGCATCAAATACATTTGAGAATCCTGATCATTTAACAATTTATTTTAAACACAGTTTATTTTACTCCCAAATACAATATTTGAATTTTGTAGTCTAAACATAATACACTAAAAATAATGCGATACATTTTAGACCTTCAAATTAAGAAAAAACATTGTATAAATTATTGCAGATTTAGGCATCATCCGCATCCGCAACCCCTTTATGTGATTTTTAATATTAACAACCACATCTGTACGAGCTTATGTGATGTAGTAAGCATGCAGATTTGTGTGAATTCAATTGCATGCAATATGAATGCTAATGCAAACCGTTATATATATATATATATATATATATATATATATATGGGAAAAGGGGCATACATAGCCGCGCAAAACGTGGTCGTTTTGGCAGTTTTTGTTAAGAAAATAAAAAACGCACTTCTCTTCTCCCCAAATCAGAAATCAATCCGACCATTCTCCCCCAAATCAGAAATCAACAACCATCTCTCTCCAAATTACGATTTAGCAACCTAAAATCTCCGCCTTCTCCCCCAAATTGTGATCCAGTAACCCAAAAATTGTTCTTCTTCTCTGAAATGCAAACCCTTAGCACTCATAGGATGTAAACCTTTTGTAAAATTTGAGCCCATGGCATTCCCAAATTGAGCAAACGAAGCCCTAAACCATCTCTGGTTATCCTCCATTTGGTTCGGATTCTTGGACATTTGGGCTTTCGGTCTTGCCGTATTCTCTCTATTTCCCAGTATGTTTTCTTTCTCTTTCCTTTCTCACACACAAACACCCATCAAACACATTCACATAGACATTGAGATTCACAACTTATGGGTTTCATTTACTGATTGGTGTTTAGAAATTGTAGCAATATCGTGTTTTTTACAGTAAAAATAGTAAGTTTTACCATCCCTTTTTTATGTTTTCTGAAAAGTCTGAGGGCATCTATACTTGCATAAATGTATACAGCAGGACACCCACACATCTTGATGCTTTTGTTTCGTAAATAGTACAGCCAAATAATTCTTTTGATGCTGTATATTTGATTAATAATCTGACATAAGTATTATATAATCTATAGTGTGACATTTGTATTCAATAAACAGCAAGCCCTTAACATTTTATGGATTGTTCTTCCTATAGTGAAACCCATTTTCTCATATTAGCAAAATGAGCTAGTTGATTGGCAAATTATGTTCTAAATTATGCCTCTCACTTTAGCTCAAGCAATAATTTTTCTAATTTTCAA
This sequence comes from Hedera helix, assembly GCA_947179155.2. Classification (NCBI taxonomy): domain Eukaryota; kingdom Viridiplantae; phylum Streptophyta; class Magnoliopsida; order Apiales; family Araliaceae; genus Hedera; species Hedera helix. The sequence continues at coordinate 42,522,779 of OX359274.1, forward strand.
CATTTATAAGCATATTGGTTGCAGCTTGATTTTTAGCTTGTAACTTGAAAGACATTTTACAAATCGAATATTTCCAAAAAGAAATTGACAGCATTATAGTGGTCTGTAGTCTATGGACTATGGTTGATGATGCTTGACAAATGAAGTTTCCAACATTTTTTTAGTTTTTTATGAGTTTTGATGCCTTATTTTTGCTATTACAGGTGATGAATCACTGTCTCTGAATGATGTGCAAATGAAGTTTTAAACACAGTTACTGCAAAAAAAAAAAATTGCGATAAACGATTTTTCAGTTGCCCAAATTCGAAGGTAAAATTAGAATGGCTTTATTTGATTCTATTTATTAAAATTTGAATTGGAAGGTAAAAAAGTTAGACTAACGCAATTTTCATGTAGGATCAATCAATGCGATGCAATTTTTTTGAATAATGTGATTCAGAGGTGATTGAAAATGAGAAATCAGTGGTCTTCTCAATGAAAGAATAGATTTTTCTACTGAAAATGAAGATTGAATGTAAGAAGTTCAAGAAATTGAAGCTAAAGTTGAAGATTAACAAGTTGAAGAAAAAGAATAATGCAGAAAAGAGGGAAACTTTGATATGTTTTGGGTTGTGTGTGTAACTACTAAACTAAGTTTATGTATCTATAAGTATTATACATGAATTTATGGCAAATTTAATAGTGTACATCATTTGATGAAGCTTGGTTTATACAATATTTTTATGAATAGAAAAAAAAAAGGCAAGTTTGATGATGCTTAGTTTGTACTCTGTTTTTATGTATAAAAGGATCATGTTTATTTTGATGATGTTCTAGGTTCCTTGGAGATCAAATGTTTTGGGTTTTGGGTTCTGGGTTCCTTGGCTTGTAATTAGTGGGATATTCGCAGCACAACCACAAATGACATGAAAATACTCTGTTTTGACATGAATGCTCTATTTTGACATGAATTTCACATAAGTTATCACTACATGTCCAAATGACCCAAATGTATACACAAACATTCATGCCCAAGCAATATAATACAAATACTTGTTTGTGCACAAGCAATATTATACAACCATCAATTCATGACCAAGCACTAACACCAAAAGAATTCATTCCCAACCAATAATAATACCAACAAAGGATAAGGAAAATATATACACCACACATCCTTACAAAAACCATTCAAAGAATTTATATTTCACATCTTCATCCTTCATAGCAATTAAAAACACCAAAAATTAGATCACCCAAAATATTTCAACTTTAACTACTACCCAAATATATACATAAACATAAAATGACTTGTACAGATATACAAATACATTTATACATAGTTATCTTCCAATTAGAATATCCAAAAAATCTTCTACCATAATTAGTTTAAGTTGTAGCAGTTATCAATAGTTACACCATCAATAGTCATTAAAAAAAATTCACTTAATGGATACATCATTACAAAATAATTTTTTTACGACTATCCTGCGCTTCAAAATTTTGTTTACTTGACCATTTTGTTGAGCTTGTGATGTCCGCGACTATCTTGTAAACAAAATGAATATTGACAAGTCGAAATGTAAGAAAAACATATAATCATAATATACCTATAATGAATCCCTCATACAGTCCAATCTATCAAAAAGTTAGCATAATAATTAAGTGGGAAAAAAAACCACTTAAAAGAAAAGAATAAGAAGAAAGTACCTTTGTTGGCCTTGTTTTTTCCTTTATTCCCTTTCTCATTATCGTCGTCTTTGTTATGTTGATTTTATTATTCATAAACAACAATAAAATTAAAATTAAATATTTATAATAAAAAGATGAAAAAACATAATAAATTGATATATGTGTTTGTACCTATTTTGGACAAGTAGTCCTATAATGGTTGGCTTCTCCACACTCTCCACAATAACGAACTTTTTTACCTTTTACTTCTTGAGCTACTTCACTATCCGGTTGAAATCTCGAGGCTCCCCTTAGTCTACCTTTAGTACTCACTGGTCCACTGGGATCACGCACTGATATTTCTGGAACGTCAACTAAGGATATAGTTAGACTAGATGTTTGAGTTGAATCCATTTAACTAACCACATCTTGCGATTTTTTCTCCTTTATCCTTATTATCATGTCATCCAACAAATATTCAACTTCATTAAAAATTGCCAGTGATGAAGTAGCATCTTGTAACACTTTGAACATTTTTAATTTAAGGGAAAACACCATTATAGGAGTTACATCAACCTCACTTGATGAACAACCACCAATATCAGGCTAATACTTAGCATCCATAGTCTATCTTTTCAAGATATATCTTTTCAGAATGACAACAAATTTTTTGAATCTCATAACACAAATGATATACTTGCATATCATTCCTTCCATCTCGAACTTTGCACAAGAACAATTAAGAGTCTGTCCACCATCATACAAAAATACAAAACAGTTCTCCAATTAGCTTTAGGACTCGTGCTCTTTCCAACTTTGTATTCAATTATGTCCCCATCCTTCCTCACCTTCTCCTTCCAATACGAATAACTAGCCTTGAATTCAGTGTGAAATATGTCAAACATTTTTCTAGTGTAGCATTGTCTAGCCTGTTTCTCAATCTCCAACTCAGTCTCGTGTCTCGGGTGAGAATTTATAGTCTTGAAATCTTCTTCCTTCTCTACTTGCTGATGAGATATAAGAGCATTTTCATATTGCGTCACAAACTTATTTAATGGAGTTAAAGCATGAACAAATCCATCAAAAAATAAATTAATACTCTCACTATGCTGGGTAGATGTCATTCCAGCTGTAAAGTTGTCTCTGAAGTATGCAGGAACCCATTGATGTCGCATTTCATACAAGTTCATCAACCAAGTATTCTCATTCAAATCATACTTATTCTTCAAAAGTTCTCACCGGCTCTCTGATTCTAATATGGTTTCACTATAAATTCATACTTGATACTCATCACAAAATTCTTGATTGCTAGAACGAAGGAGATGAAGTCTCTCTGTGATATGCTTCTAAATGTGCCATGAACAGAATTGGTGTCGAGTATTAGGAAAGACTTTCTTTATGGCATTACAAATAGCATGATCTTGATCTATTATAATTACCCCAGGATCTTTTCCACACATGCACTTCTTCCACTCTCGAAACAACCATGTAAAAGATTTATCTTTCTCATTCACAAGTAAAGCACAACCAAACAAAATAGATTGTCTATGGTGATTAACACCCGTGAATGGGGGCAAATGGTAATGAAAATTTATTGGTTCGATATGTAACATCAAAAGAAACTACATCACTAAATTGTAGATATGATGATATACCTCCCATCAACCCAAAAAACACTCTTAAGGTTGTGATCCTTCTTCAAATCTATGACAAAGAAAAATGACGGATCACTAACTCTTTTAGCTATAAAATGATAAACTATTGAAATGCATTCACGACCAACCATATTATTTCTCTGTACACGTAAATGATCTACGTATTATTGTGTTGTTATCGTCTCCTACTCACCATTCCCATGAGCATTAACCACATTTATAATTGTTGATGGGCGCAATCCACTTTCATACATCTTCTCCATCAAATTCTTTACTGTATGACTACAATGAAATGTCTTATAGGAGTGATGTTTCCATGTTGATGAAGGGCTATAAAGCTCGTGATTATGTTCATCACAAAAACTAGTAACACGCCATGTTTTCATTTTTTAGTTCAAATGGATCCACATCCTTGCACGACAGTCAGATCTTATTTGTTTTCGTCGTTTCTTCAATTAGTCATCAATTGTTTGATCTTTATCTTTTGCACTTCCACCCTTGCTACAAATAATTAATCGACCTATTACCTCCCCCAAAGTTTTAGATCTGTCAAGATTCGACAAACGGAGTCCAAATCTTTTATGCCTTGTATATATATTATACATCGCGTATGTGTCATCCTGACTAGGAAACGATAATCCAACATATGGAACTTCTATCGAAGTTGACATATTTTCATCCTCTAGATTAACATTGAAACAAAAAAGAGAATATAATTCACACAAGAAAAAAAAGTTAAAAAATTGAGGGCAAAACAAGTTTGCAATGCTACTATTGGGCTTATTTTGAGTTTTTCTGGACCAGTGACCAAAAGCAATGCATAAAGATGCATATAAATTGAGAATTTCTTTAAGCAATAAACTATCACAATCTTTAAAAGTGAAAGTTGTTGTTCCAGTTGAAAATTGGAAAATTAAAATGAAAACAAAATTCAAAGTGGACTGAGAAAAGGTAGAGGTATTGCCTATTATGGCCTATAAACAATTTTATATCAATTTTCTTTGAAGAATGTAGCTCCATTTGTATATAATTTATAGAACCCTCCAGTAATCAATTCTCAACATGTCACAGATTGTGATTATAAACCCTAATGAACAAACATCACAAAACCACCCCCACTAGCTAACAATTTCAGATATCATAAATCCTAAAAATTATATAGTTACATCACATATATCATTGCATCACCCACCACAAGCTAACAATTTTAAAAGTATATAAACCATTACCAATATATAATTGTAGGAAATTAAGATGAGGGAATAACAAAAATTTTACTCTGTTATGAAGATTATCCGCTTGAAGAGAAGCAATAAGAGATGGTTGTTAGAAAGACATATTTTTTTTGTGAGTCGAACTGGGAGAAGAATAAAGACGAAGTCGCCAACGAAGACAATGACACAACGAAGGCGAAGATGAAGGTTGACAGCGAAGGCGAAGATGAAGAACAATCGTTGGTCAGTTTTGGGGGGAGAAGAGATTTGGGTGAGAGTATAGCGTCGGTTCTTCTGTTTTGATTTGGGGGAGAAGGTGTATAATTGGTGTTTTTAAAAAAAAACAAATAGCCAAAACGGTGTCACTTTGGCGCCCTGTGTATTCTTCTAACTAGCACTGTTGTGTTGTTCCATATTTCCCATATATATATATATATATATATATATATATATATTATTTCTAGTTTTCATCGAGTTAATAGCATATATCAACTTAAGCGTTATACATTCTCAACAACTAATCTGTAAGTACAAAAAAACTTCAAAACAAAAGGCAAACCAATAATCTTTCACACATTTTAAAAAATCTGTCCTAAGAAAGTATCTAGCAAAATAAATAAAATGCAAACTAATGCATAAGTAGTTATTTATTTTCTTATTTAAAACGTCAATTGCTAAATGCGTGAAAAGTGATCAATTGATAAGCAATTATAAGTAAGTAATAATAATATTGATAAGGTCCACGATATACTTGCATAAAGTGAACGATGTCCAGATCGTTTTCTAATGAAATTGTATTATGAAACACTCACAACACCTCAACATGTCGCTTATATTAAAGCCAAAACTTTGGTACAATTTTTTGTATAAGAAATTCTATGTTAAATGGATATCAACGACACATAAACCCATTGTCTATAAAGATACAAGAATCTCGGTACAATCGGCAATCATCCATGAATGATCTCCTTGGTGGTTCACGGTAAGTGGGTTGTGAGATTCCATGCTCTCTAGGCTGAACTCGTTCCCTCCTACACTCCATAGGATGTTGCGATCGTTCCCTACGACCGTTATAGAAAGTGCTACAACTCCGCTCATACATCTCTTCCTCATCATTACATGTTAAACACCTTGAGGGTTGTTTCAAACGCCTTGTGGATGAAAACTCTTCTCTTTTTCATCTCTTGAATGTAATAGACTAGGGTATACCGTTTTCTCATTATGGTTTTCAACTCCTCCCATGTCTCGATTAGACGTTTTCCACACCTCTTTACTAATCATAAATTCATCCCACCAAGTAGCTGCATTGTTAGAGAACTCCATGGTTGCAAGTTTGACCTTCTTACGTTCCAAATAATCATAGTCGTCAAACTCCCACTTTATATACTTCTCCCACTTCAAATATGCTTTAGGATCATTCCTGCCTTAGAAAGATTATGAAGAAACTCTTTCAAACTCGTAGTCAAACATGTTTGCTGCAAACACAAGGATTAGTACATAAAAAAATTCTCACCACTCCTTTATGTGTTTCGCCCAATACAATGTTTCACTCAATCACTCGTGTTTGCACTTAGTTTGGCTTTTACCCTCTATTAATCTTATAACTCTTGCCTTTTACCACTCAATTATTCGCTCTTATAGGTTCTTTTTTTGAATTTACCAAACACAATCAAAGTATCGATCAATCCAATAAGAACTATCAAAAACAATAAATAGTAAAGTATGACAATTATGTTACCAACAAAATTCACGGGTTGTTCGCAAATGCGCCTTGAATTTTTTTGAAATCCCTAGATTTTCATAAATTGCACTTGATTAAAGCCTCCAATTTCGTAAAAATTAAAAATTGCAATAAATTTGAAAAAGAATGATATATATATATATATATATATATATTGTCATACTTTTTTTTTTACTAACAAATAATCAACTAGAACAAGAAAAATAAAAATAGATAACCCAGTAGATGAACATAGCTCTGATGCCAACTAATAAAGTCCACGGTATGCTTACATAAGGTGAACACTTCTCGGATCATTTTTTCTAGCCAAGTTATACTGTGGAACACACACAACACCTCAACTCGTCGTTTATATTGAAGCAAGAACCTTGGTACAATTATTTATGTAAGGAATTCTGCGTTAAATGAACATCAATGAAACCAAAACTCGTCTATAAAGAGACAAGAACCTCGATAGAATCAAATATTGATGGAATAGAAGACGCCACACACAACTATGAATTTTTGTATGATAAGTCAAATTGAATCTCAAGAATAATTAAGAAAAAAGCTCATCAATTTTCAAAGAACCAAAAGATGAAGAATAACTCATCTTAAGAATATATATTGAAAAATAAAAATGAACTGTTTTGATTACAAAGTTATGAACCCATATTTATAGTATTCTATGTATTCTTAATCCTTTAACTAAAAGGAAATATCATTACATAAGAAATCTAATCAAATAAGGTAACAAAATCCTAATTAGAATCATAAAACATAAAAAAAAACGCGTCAAAAATTGCTCAAAATAGCGATATATCTGAGTTCTAGCGCTAGGGCACTGTCCGGAGGCTTAATTACAGCGCCGAGGTGCTGAACTCTTTGTTACCAAGCGCCAGGCCGCTACCTCCAAGGCAATTCTGGGCGTCGGGGCGCTTGCCCATTTTTTTGATTTTTTTTTCTTCTGTTGAAAAAATGGTCATAACTTTTGATCCGTAACTCCAATTGAAATGATTTAAGATGTTTCAAAAAATTAAGAAGTAAGTCTACAACTTTCATGTTATAGCTTTTGACATATTCTAGCTGGATCAAGTTCGAAATTGGCCTCCAAATGGCTATTATGTAAATGTCAAGTTGAAAACTCAAATACAACAGCTCCAAACTTTGATCTACCAAGCCTTTACTCTAATTCCTTCCTCGTTGATTTGGGCTTGTTGAATATGTTGAGTTTAGAAGTTCCACATCATATAGCTTAGCCTTCCCTCGCTTTATACCTAATTGAACTTGAATTGGGTTTGAATCAATCTCCAATTTAAACATCCTTGAACAAACTCTAGTCCATTTTCTTGAAATTCATCCAATAATATTTTCCTTTAACTCTTTAGCCCATATGATGATATTTACTTGAATTGGATTATTCTCGTTTGATATAGCACTGGTCAGGATCGTATCAAATATAGTCAATATTATTAATTTTATAAACTAGTATAATAATATTTTATATGAGAATTAATTAATTAAAACATTTAGTGAGGTAATTAATTAACAAGTTTTAAAATAGCTAATATTTTTATCAAGCAAAAACTTATTTATTTAATTATATATTAGTTCTATTTACGTAGAATATATATATATATATATATATATATATATATATATATATATATATATATATATATCCATAGCAACTTATTTTTGGCTTTTGCCGCTACCCCTTGTTACGGCAGGTCCAATTTCAATAACAAAGACCCTACTGCAACAAGGGATAGTGGCACGGCCAATCCACAATCAGAAATGTCTTCTGTATTGGTTGCCTAAACAATAATCCAGCAACCGGTTGCCAGTGATGGTTACCCTATATATATATATAGGTAATGATCCATAACAAACGTTTTCTACGGACACTATTCCAACAAACAAATCTCTCACGGTTCATGCCAAGATATAAGAGATATGACATGGGCCCGGCCGCAACTCCTACATGTTGTCAAGGTACTAAAAGGAAATGACTAAGTTGCCCTTTAATTTATTCCTGGTCGTATGGAGGAGTTGTGACCAAGATAAAAAAACCTTACTTACATTTAGGAGTTGCGTCAAGGTAAAGTCAAAACGACTTCGTTTTTTAAATTGTAACACTATGTTTATAGATCAAATGTCATTGTTGTGATCCAGACAAACAATGTCTTCTCTTTCCCAAGTACACACCCTTCAACACTCCTTTAATGGTAGCTCCTTCAGCAATTCCACGGATTTTATCGGGCGCCGACCGTCGCTATAGATATCTATAGCTACGGTAATTGCCGGTCATAGCAATATATACCTATACCTACGGCCATGACCGTTGCTAAAGCTTCTGTACTAGTAGTTGGAAAAAAATTAAGTGCGCTTTTGTTCTGCCTTTTAGCTACGGTCGGACCGTCAGTACAGATGTATATGATTGTCGCTATAGGATTTACTGACGACTTCTACAGCGAGGGTCCCCGATCGTCGCTAATACCTTTAGCGACGGTCTTTTGGCCTATAGTTATAATTGACAACCGTTGTTATAGGCTAATTTTTTAGTAGTGATAACAACTGTTTAATATGAGTCACTACTATATATATATATATATATATATATATATATATATATATATATATATATATATATATATATATATATAATTGTGTTTGGGATGGAGTTTTGTGGTGGGAGTTCTAAGGTGCAATCCGATTTCCATGACAACATGCATTTTTAAAGAAACGACACTCACATCCGCACCACATCCGTATCCATAATACTGTGTTTTTTTGGAAATGCAATTCGAATGCAGATTTGATTATGATTTTCAGCACTTCTCTGCTTCATAAACTTAAGTAAAAAAATAATATTTTTATATGTACTGTGATATTTTGGGAATGCAATTTGGATGCAGGTTCGATTATGATTTTCTACTCCTCTACTTCAAAGTTCAAACACTTCAGGTAAAAAAAATGATATTTTTATATAAAAAATTAATATTTTTACATAATCTCTTTTATATAGATGTGGGACCTCTCAAATAATCACGTCTATATAAAAGTGATTTATATAAAAATATTAATTTTTTATATAAAAATATTAATTTTGCAAATGTTAACTGAATAAACTTTTTTTTCTTTGGAAACCCCAAAGAAATGATGGCAAATTAAAATATAAAAAAATTATGGCCTCCAGGAATTTTGAACTTTGCAAGATTTCCAAGAAAAATATCTCAATGCATGACATGATAAAAGGAATATATACCAAGCACCTGTTTACCCTTTCATCACCCCCTCATTTCTCTCTCTCCAAACACCACCACCATCACCATCAAAACAGCAACAAGCAGCAGCAGCAGTATCAGCACCACCAACATCCAACATCAAGCATTGTCCCAAAACTCCGGCCCACATCAAATAATGCACCAAAAAAACCCTAATAGACACATTTGGCATCCGCCCGCTCCCAACCCCAATTATTCTTTCCTATATATTTCTTCTCACTTTCATTATTTTATTCTCTTCTTTAATCTTATCTTCCATTTCTAATTTTATTTTTTTTAAAACCTTTATTTTAAAATTTTATTATGCCGACGCCAGTCACTACGGCGAGGCAATGCTTAACCCAAGAGTCGGTACAAGCTCTAGACGAGGCCGTCGCCGTAGCACGCCGCCGCGGCCATTCCCAGACGACGTCGCTTCACGCGGTGTCCGCACTCCTCTCTCTTCCCTCCTCCGCATTGCGCGAGGCCTGTGCCCGCGGGCGGAATAATTCCTACTCCTCTCGTATACAGTTCAAAGCTCTCGAGCTCTGTTTAAGCGTGTCCCTCGACCGGCTTCCGTCGTCGCCTCAGAGGGCCGACGAGCCGCCCGTTTCGAACTCTCTTATGGCTGCTATTAAGAGGTCGCAGGCGAACCAGAAGCGGCATCCGGAGAATTTCAATGTTTACCAGCAGCAGCAACAACAACAATCTTCGGTTTCGACGGTGAAAGTTGAGCTTCAGAATTTGATTGTTTCAATTCTCGATGACCCAGTTGTGAGTAGGGTTTTTGGGGAAGCTGGGTTTAGGAATTGTGATATTAAGTTGGCAATTCTTAGACCGGTTCATCAACTTTTCCGGTATAAAAGAACAATACCAATGTTTTTGTGTAATTTGGGTGATGAATTGGATATGGGTTTTCGGGGTTTTAGCTTTCCTTTCTCGGGTTTTAATGGGTTTACCGATGCTACTGATGATAATTGTAAAAGAATTGGAGAGATTCTTGTTAGGAAGAAAGGTAGGAATCCGATGCTTGTTGGGGTTTCTGCACTTGAAGTTCTAAAAAAATTCTTGGAATTAGTGCAGAGGAGAAGAGGAGGTTGTAGTTTTCCATTGGAGTTATCTGGGTTGAGCATAATTTCTATTGAAAATGAGGTTTTGAAGTGTGTTACCGGAAATTATGACGTGGGGACGGTGAAATTGAGGTTTGATGAGGTGGGGAAAATGGTGGAACAGACTATTGGGCCTGGTGTTGTTTTTCATTTTGGAGACTTGAAGGCATTGGTTGGTGAAGATGATGCCTGTGTTGCTGCTGTGAGCTTTGTTGTCAGTGAATTGTCAAGATTAATTGAGATTCATGATAAGAGAGTGTGGCTAATTGGAGTCTCTTCATATGAGACGTATTTGAAATTTGTGAAAAGATTTCCCTCCATTGAAAAGGACTGGGACCTGCAGCTTCTTCCAATTACTTCTACTAAACTTTCCAAGGGAGAAACTTGCACCAGATCCAGGTAAGAGTTTCTGTTATCAGTTTTGCATAATAGTTCTCTTCATTATTTATGTTTAACAAGTAGAAGAAAGTCTCTTTTTGTCACCTTTTCTTTCATGGAGAAATATAAGCTCATGGCACTGAACATTCATATTTCCACAAGTTCTCTCTCAGCAGAGTGAGACTCATCTACCAGAGACACTTTGTGAAAATATCAATTCCGCTATTCGTCAACTTATTTCTATCTATTTAAATATTGAATCGACGATTTTGCTATTGGTGGTAGTTTATCACTCCCTAAACATTTTTGCCTACTAATAGATTCAGTTATTATTCTAGTCCAGCAATTTTTGTCAACAACCTCAAAAATCATTTTAACAGTTTCAGTAAATAATTTTAAATTGATTTTTTTTAGAGCTAGCTTGTGATATGGTAAAATCCCTGATTTCAAATTGAGGCTGCTTGTTTGAGCCTGGGAGCAGCCACGTTATACTTAAGAGTCGCCATGCAACACCTGAATCGTGAGGACAATCACTGACTAATGGTCTTTTAGAGATGTTTTATAACTGTTTCTAGTTGTAGATCTAGTTTTAGTATAATATAATTTTAAATGGGCAAAGACTGCTCTTTCTAACTTGAGGATTGGTACATGTCATTAATGAAGCCTGATCTTGTTTAATTTTTTTGTGGTAATTTGTACTTTTTGAGTTAGGTTTTATTGTATGGCACTTTTTAAGGACAAATACTGCACTTTTTATGTACACTTTTCTAGTATAGTGCCGGTGATTTTTCTAGCCATGGGCGTAGCCCAACATTGGGTGAACACTGTAAATTATGCGTCATGTGTATGACTTTTTATTTATTTTTTTCTTTCAATTTCTCTTTGACAGTAACTTTCGTTGCATTGTTAATTGCTAACAGTCCAGCGAATATAATTTTGGCAATTCAACTCAGTGAACCAATACTAGCAAAAAAAAATTAATTGTGTTACTCTACTGAGTAAATTCCACTGTTGCTCTTTCATATAAACTGTCACATATTCTTCCTTCAAAGCATTGACATAGTTAAAATTTATCTTTATTCTCTTCCTGTATTCATTTTGACTTTGGACCATACTGTGTCCATTAATGGGATCTGATTCTGTATGCTTTAATAATAGCTTGACGGAGTCCTTTGTACCACTTGGCGGGTTATTTTCTACACCTTCCGGCATGAAGAACCCATTAAGCAGTGCAAACCAATGTGTATCCCGCTGTCACCTCTGCAATGAGAAGTTTGAACAAGAAGTAACCGCTCTTTCAAAGGGAGGATTTACTGCTTCAGTCGCATATCAATACCCATCTAGCTTGCCTTCTTGGCTGGAGATGCCTGAACTCAACACAAACGGGGCATCAGATGTTGTGAAGGTCTGCCATACTAGAAACTTATTCATGACGTGATCTAAGTCTGCTTTTTTATTGACTCGATATATATGCTTATTGATGGGAGCAGCAAGGGCAGGGGAAAAGTGTATCTGAATTGTTATAATTAAAATTGTCGCACATCTTTAGTAAGGGGCTAAAATAATAATCATTTGATATATTACCATTCTAGCTTATTGAGAAAAGTATCATTCACATGAGACGTGAAGATATACCTAGCCCTTCCGACCCCAACAAAACATGAACACTAGAAAATTTTCCTATGGTTAGTCAACGATCAGAATGGTCCAGCTGTCAGCTTCATCAGAAGTATAATCTTCTGGAGGGTTTTAATTTACCTTGTATTTAGGCCTACTGTAAGGTGAAATTCTCTCTGGTACAACTCTCAAATCAAAAATCTTTAATTATGTTATAGCATGCTGATGGTAAATGGTTTCATGCATGCTAGTTTTTGGATATCATGGTGATTAAAACTTTAAAAGTTTCAGTGGTCATAACAAAATCCAACATAGCTGTTACTTTTAGTCACTAAATATCAGGCTAATGTAAACTATCTTTGTATTTTCAAGTGAAAACCGATTCCATCTCTTCAGTGCAGGCCAATGATAGCATGGTACTGAGTGCAAAAGTTATCAGGATACAGCAGAAATGGGACAATATTTGCCAGCGTCTTCATTATGCACCATTATGTTCCCAAGTTCCAGCTATTGTGGGCTTTCAAGTTGTTGAGGACATGAAGGAAAATGTTTCCAGCCACACCAAAGCAAATGCATCTTCAAATGTAGGTTGTTGCAAACTTATTCAATCTTGCAGACTAGTGGATGTAGAGAAAAATTCTACAGAAAAAACAAGCACTCCGATGACTGTAATTTCAAAATCCACGAATGTGAAATTCTCAGAAACTGAAGATGAGCTCAGCGCCCTCAGATCTCCTCCTCACAGTTTGTCCAGTTCAAATGTTGATGAAGGTCGGACATCCCCAACCTCGGTAACTTCAGTGACTACAGATTTAGGATTGGGAATTAAGTTGTCTACTACGAGCAGGGTAATGGAGAAACCTTCAAATCAAACTCACACATCTAAATCTTCTTCCTGCCCCAGTTCTGATTTTAATGGGCAACTTGATCAAAAAGATTTTAAGAAGCTTTACACTACTCTTGCTGGTAAAATTGGCTGTCAAGAGGAAGCAGTAATTGTTATTAGTCAAACTATAGCTCGTTGCAGAACAGGAAATGAAAAGAGACGGGGGGGAAGTCGAGGAGACATATGGTTCAATTTCCTTGGACCTGATAGGCTTGGAAAGAAGAAAATTGCAGTTGCTCTTGCTGAAATTTTATATGGAGTGACAGAAAGCTTTATCTGTGTTGATCTCTTTTTTGAAGACGGTGTGAACTTTACAGACACTATGTTTGGTCGGCAAGAAATGAATGATTATGATATGAAGTTCAGAGGGAAGACTCTTGTTGATTATATTGCTGATGAATTAAGGAAGAAACCCTTGTCTGTTGTTTATCTTGAAAATATTGATAAAAGTGATCCGCAGGTTCAGAAAAGCTTGTCATATGCTGTGAGGACCGGTAGATTATCAGACTCGCATGGAAGAGAAGTTAGTGTTGGTAACGCTGTCTTTGTCACAACCTCAAGATCTACGGAGGGAAGCAAAAATGTCTTTTCTACAAAGGAAACTAGTAACTATCCAGAGGAAAATATAGTCAGTGCCAAGGGATGGCCAATCCAATTACTAATAGGATTTGATCTTGGGGATAATGTCATAAGCCAAAACTCAAGTGTCTCAAATATCACAAGAAAAAGTGGCTCTACTCCAGTGTGCTTGAACAAAAGAAAGCTAATTGCCACTGATGGAACTTTGAGACAACATCAAAACTTGGAAGTGGCAAAACGGGCCCACACAGATTCAAAAATGTCCTTAGATTTGAACCTCCCAGCTGAAGACGGTGAAACAAGCGACATTGAGAACTCAGATAACGATCCAATCTCAGATAACTCTAAGGCATGGTTGGAAGATTTCCTGAGACAAATGGATGAAACAGTGATTTTCAAACCTTTTGATTTTGATGCACTTGCAGAGAAAAAACTGAAGGCAATCACTCGGTGCTTCCATAAGATTGTTGGCTCAGAGGGTTCGCTAGAGATTGATTCAAAAGTGATGGAGCAGATTCTTGCTGCTGTATGTTCATCAGACAGCAGCAAAGTGGATGATTGGGTCAACCAGATTCTTGGCAAGGCATTTGAAGAAGCGCAGAAGAGACACAATCTAAGTTCCCGCTCTGTTGTAAAGCTTGTAACTTGTGAAGATCAAGAACAGGCACCAGGGCTTTTACTTCCAGCTAGAATTATAATGAACTAATGATCTCATATGGGTTTTCTCTTGTAATTAAATTGTATTTGTAGCATTAGCATCTGGCAATCGTTGTTTAGCTTGTAAATCCCAACTTTCATTGGGTTGTTTCACATATAGATTGCTGTCAGAGATTGTGTAATATTTGTAGTTCTGAACTAGTCAGCTTTAGTTTGGGCTGCTGCTTGTGGCATAACATAGTTTACTTGTATTATATGTAAGTTTGGTTAAATTTGTAACCTTTGTTCAGTACTTGTTCTACCGACTATGTGCAGAACACACATTTATACGATTTCTTTTGTTTTTCTTAAATATAATTATAAATTTCTGTGCAGAGGCATTAAACAATCAAATATCTAATGCAAGTATACGGTTTTAAATTCACGTTCAAACCACCAAAAAGTATTGACCATCTTTGCAGTTTGCAGTCCTGACGGAGTAACATAACAAGTCAGCTTTGACTATTTGGTAGTTGCCCAGTTGGTACATATCATTGAGGATTTTCTTAGAATGTGCCCTAAGGGCACATTTTAAGCACTGAAAATAATACATAATAATATTTATTTATGTATTTATACTGAATTCAATGCATAAAAAAATAATATGCTAGTGGACCCTATGTATTGAATTCTTTGCAAATAAATAATCAGTGAAATGTTAGAGTCACGCTAAGAGTTTTTGATAGATAAATAATATTAAGTTAGGCACGAGTTCTTAAAACTCATGCATATGGTAAGTACATGACTCATAATCGTATGGTATGTTTGAGCCCCTCAGCATATGGATAGTCTTTGATTTGTTCTCAGACTACATATTGCTAGGACAAGCTTCTAAACTCATATTCTTGTGGTAAGTTCCTGGACTCATAATGTGTAGCAAGTTTGATGAACTATACGGGGGTATAGAAAAGTTGGAGTAGTTAGAAATTCTAACATGATAAATAATAATAGCTCTAGCAATAAATTTAATAATTAAGTGAAGAAGCAGAAAGTGAATGTTAGGGAATTTAAGATATTCCCGCTCTTCTAGTTTTGCTAGATTTCGAAAATTTTGGCCTCAAGTTGATTTGGCACGTGTGTGCTTTGAAAAATATAAATGAAATTTTTAAGCGATTTAAAAAGTGTTTCTGCTACTTGTCTCGGCTAGACAAAAATGTTTTTACATCAAAATGTATTCCAAAAGAATCACACGCACCTTTTAACCCGGTACAGATGTGATAAATGACGAAATGCTCAACGTGTTGTTGAGACGGTGCGGTACTATTTCGTTATAAGATGATTCAACACCATAAAGTATGGTTTATGGTGTAGGAATTATTAACGACGGAATTCTCAACGGACTGTCAAAATGATGCGGTAACATGAAGTCATAAATGATTTTGATTTATAAAAGTATGTCAAAGCTATAAGTCAATGCCATTTGACTCGGCTAGACGTTTTGAAAAGTTTTGACATGATAAATGTTTTAAAAAAAAAATTGTTGCGGATTATAAAATGTTAAAAGAAAATCTATGCTAATTGACCTAGCTAGACAAACGTTGAAAAACTACAACTCTAAGCTATTTGATTCAGCTAGATAAATTTTGAAATATATTGAATTCCTATTCTTTGAAAATTATACCCAATCAAATTACTTTTGAATGAATTCTAAGGCTGAGATGAACAAAAAGATTAAAAATATTGCAGGTTGATCGAATGGTCACCTGGCATAAGAAGACATAGGCATTGCAGATTGATCATCTGGCGTGCCAATATATGGTGAAACATCCATTACTTTAATGACAGACTGATCCACTGTCAGGGTTTGCAGTATGAAGTACTCGGGGAGCGAAGTACTATAAATCGGGATAAATGTTCATTCAGCAAAGTATGAAAGCTGCCAAAAAAAAATTATTTTATTTTTCCTCTACTCTTATGAAGATTGGATGGTAGGATGGGTTAGTATTATTTGATTGTGAGTGATAAGGAAAATAATAATTGCGAAACAAAGAAATTATGAAATGTGATGGATTAGAAGATTGCAATGGGCAATGATTACGAGAAATGAAGGGAAGAAAAATTTGTGGAATAAATACAAAGGAATTGTGTAAGTTACAAATGAATGAAGTATGAGTACATAGAAATTTCGAGGACGAAATTTTATGAAGGAGGGGTGAATGTGACACCCAAAATTTTTGAAATAATTTTAAATAAGGATTATGATGAATTAAGTAAAGGATAATATTTAAAACCTAATATGAATGATAAAATTATTAAGGAATAAATTATGAAAGGTAAAGAAGATTTATGAATGTAAGAAGAAAAGGATGAAAAGGAATGTGAAGAAGAATTTATATGAATTAAGAAAAGAAGGTTGAATGTGCAAAGTATGTAATATGTGAATGGAGTAAGGAAATGTGTGAGTAGAGAAAGGAAATATTTCAGAAAATAAGGAACCAAAGAAATTATAAATTAAATTAAGAATTTAAATATTCTAACAGTTATGATCATTATGGGGATATTCACGTGAATTATGGAAATTAAAGAGATAAAATATAATTATTATGGATTTAATTATGATTCATCAAGATAAAGGTATAGCAAGATACTATAAATAAAATACGTATGAATATTACGACAATTATGATTCCGAGGACGGAATCCTGTTAAAGGGGGAAGAATGTGAGGATCCGAATTTTCAGAATTTCTTTAATAATATCAAATGAGAATTAATTGATTAAATTATCAAGGTTGTTAGATAAATTATTATTTTATGTGATTTAAGGTATGTGATATGATTTAATTGATAAATTAAATTTGTATAGAGATGGTGATGATTTGTGTTGGTTTAGAAAAATTGAAAAGTAAATAAGTTGTTCAAAAAACAATTTATGAAGGATAAGAAAAATGTCAGGTTAATGTACAATAAATTGTACAATTAAATGAAAATGCAGAAATTATGATTTAATTGAGGTTACGTGGTAATGTGAAATATATTAAATTTGATACATATATTTATATATGTGAATGTTTAATTGATAATTATAAATTTCATTAATTATGAGAATTAAGGGATTAATAATTAAATTAATCCAAAGTAAGATAAAAGTTAATGAGGAAACTAAGAAAAGTTGAAATTATTGAATTTTAGATTTTATCAAGAATTTTGGAAGAAATTTAGAAATTAATTGAGAAGGAAAGGTAATTATATAAATTATATAATAATAATTATATAATTTATATAAGGAAATTAAAATTAAGGTATGGAGAAAATAATAATTATATAAATTATATAAGAATAATTATGTAATTTATATAAGGTGATTAAATGGAATAAAGTTGGAGGAAATTAAGAAATTATTTAAAAGGAGAATGTTATTATATAAGTTATATAATATTAAATTATATAATTTATATATAAAGAAATTAATATGAATATTAAAGAAATTGAATAATAAATAAGAAAAATGAATGTTTTAAGTTATTAAAAATTATATTTATGTATAATGGAATTATTATGACTTTTATGAAAGATAATATTTCAGAATCGTGAACATGTTAATGTAACATGTTGTCCAAGTAAAGGAACGAAAAATTATGAAAAATCATTTTTATATGTTCTACGAATTATTTTATGATTTTTGGAGGTATAAATTATCTCATATAATTACATGCATGGCGTTATGCGTGTACAAAATTTGTCAAATAAAATACCGAAAGAGGTATTAATATTATTTATAAATCATATTATGATTTTTAATGAATTAAAATAAATATTTTATATACATTATATAAAATATTTATTACACGTAATAATTACGTAATGTATTAAATAATTAATTATGCATGATTTCTTTGCGTGGAACAATCCGGAAGATTGAGAAGCTAAGCCAAAGTCGATGGAGAAAATTTTTAACCAATTTGTGGGGAGTATTATAAAAAGGGAAGAAAAGCAAACCAAAGAAATAAAAGAAAAAGAAAAAAAAAAAGCAACCAAAGAAATTCTCTCTCTCTTTTCTCCCCACACAACAACACCATAACCACCACCTTCCACTACCGGAACCACCATGGCCACGCAAGAGAGGAGTTTATTGGAGCCAACAAGGGAAGAATTAGCTTCAAAAGGAAGGTAAAATAATTTAATTGCTGGAATTATTCATGTATTTTTAGTATTAAAATAAATTGTTGAAAAATTGTAAATAATTAAGAAAATTATTCCAAATAATTTATGGAAGTGTATTTATGAATTTTATCATGTTTGGAATAATTTTGTTGGGTAGAAGTAGAACAAAAATGGTTAATTTTGGTTTTTAGTTGTCTACTGTTGCGGGTGGCAGAAGGGAAAAGAAAGAAAAGGGCGCCGCGCATTGTGCGCGGCCAAATCTGTCGGAGGCACGTCCAAAACGATGTCGTTTTGGGACGCGGAAGAAGGGCCAGTGCCATGCGTGACTGAGTTTTGCCAGCGACCGTGAAAAACGACATCGTTTGGCTATGAAGGAAAGGACGGTCGCGCCTTGCGCGGCTGGTTTTTGGGCGGAAAAGACAATTTTGCCCCTAACTTTTTCGGTTAATACCGATTGTGTCCCTTGACGTACGAAAATTACAAAAATGCCCTTGGACTTTCCGGAAAATTCCGGTTATGTCCCAAAGCTGCAGAAATTACTAAATTGCCCTCAGAAATTAGTTTTAATTGAAATAAATGTTTAAAAATTATTTAAAAATCATAGAAAATTATAGAAAAATACTAAAAATATAGAAGTGATATTTGGGTATTAAATTTAATATTTTTGTAAAAATATTAAATTTTGGAGATTAATATTTAAATATTTTAAATATTAATCTATTAAGTTTAAAAGTTAGAAAATGATTAAATGAAAATCCGGACAACCAGATACGCTAAATTTTATCCGATGAGCCGGGTTGTCCGTATTAAAGGTGTTGGATATTAAGTTAAATAAATATATTAAGGAATGAGGTTAATATAATTAACCATATAAAATTAATAATTGGCCTAGAGATGATATTAATTAATTCAATTAATATCATAGGTTGATAAATAATTATTATTTGACTATTTTATGGTCATAGGTTGTTCGTGAAAGGGTTCTGAGCTATCAATTAGATAATTGAACAAGCCAGACAAGTTATTCAGTCCCTTTTATGTTAAATGTTGAACTATTATGATATGCAAATCTTGTTTTAAATGCATACAAATTATGTGCTATGTGATACGTGTTTAATATGACCACAATGTGTTCTGTGTGCAACGATATGAGATATATTGCTATATTTGAAGCACAAGCACATGATTATAAAGACAAAAGATGAAAGAAAAATAGTGTGACCCCGTTACATTAATGACATCAGCGGCTCAAAAAAATTGTTTTATTAATACAAATATTTTTACTTAAGTATTTGGAGTATATTATTATTGTTATTATTACTTC
Source organism: Hedera helix (assembly GCA_947179155.2). Taxonomy (NCBI): domain Eukaryota; kingdom Viridiplantae; phylum Streptophyta; class Magnoliopsida; order Apiales; family Araliaceae; genus Hedera; species Hedera helix. Next base: position 42,542,975 of record OX359274.1, read on the forward strand.
ATTTGTTCCACACACAAATATTTATTTAATTTTTTAAAAATTAATTTGTAAAATTTTAAAATTATCATTTTTTTTTGAGTATGCAATAATTAATATTATAAATTAATTAAGATCGAAGTCTAATATTAAACTTTTTTATATGACAAATGGGTATTATTTTTTATATTAAATTAAATGAATTTATTTAATTTATAAAGGTGGGCGTGGGACTTGGTCTCCCATCTTTATTGATCTATTTTATAATAAAATTCAAATATTTAATTTTTATTTTAATTACATATATATAGTGTGTGTCACGTAGGCTAATATATATAATTAATAGTATAAACTAGTTTATCAATCCTGAAATTTAGCAATAGCCCTTCAACCTTAAAATTTAGTAATAAAAACCTAAAATTTAAAAAAAAATGTTTTTTTAATCTTTTATTTAATTTCAAAACTTTTACATCTATATTATTACTATTATAATTACCTAACTAGCACTATCGCTTATTTTCATCCAGTTTTTTAAATTTATATTCTTGATAAAAATAAATTTTAACTGTGACGCCCCCAAATCTAGGCCCACACAGCCCAAACTTGAGTCGTCAAAAGACTGCAACAAAATTATTACAACAAAGCACAACGTACAACAATACAGTGTATAATAATACACAACTAAGTCTTCACTATTATTGCCACACTATTTTACAACACGTGAAGACTAGGATAGCTATTCCTCGGACTCTCACTCCATCCCCCGGCTAGACCCCGTTACGTTTTCATCTCCTGTTGAAAAACAATGGAACAAAAGAAAGGGTGAGCTCAAATAGCCCAGTAAGAAATATCATGACTAAGATAATGACGAATAAATTATCATTAGCCTTCAACAGTTGAGTTCTTGATAGAATACAATAGACTACAAGGTTTATATCAAAAACTGTAGTTAAATTCTTAAACAATGTTCAGATCAATAATAGCAGCGGAATGAGCAATCTATTAGAAGAATAATGCAGACTATAATGTCCACTCGCTTCTCTTTTTAGTAAAAATATCATCAACTTTTATCATCTGAAATACCATTAGTCAAGATAATACAACTTCACAGTTCCTGGTCATAATCATGCAGATCAACAGTTCGTCTTTGCACTACGGGCCAAAGACATTCAATATAACACCAACGGTCATGATTATACCAGATTCAGCCTTTGGTCATAATCATACCAACCAACAGTTCATCTTTGCACTACGGGCCAAAGAGAACATTCACCACGTGTCATAAAAGAGACCGAACAGATGTATCGCCTTTAACCTAGTATATCGCCTTTAACCTATCATCTGTTCAACAATTATATCACATCTGTGCCCCCGGCCACAGATATTCACAACAGCTTGATTCTTGATGATTAATACAAATAACAGTGATACAAATGATGAACAGAAGAACAGGATAAACAATAAGTATCGAAAGTTTACTTTGTGCAGATTCAAATAATGTCCAAATTGCCAACATGATGTGGAGTGAAATTTAAAAATGATATTCAAGATCCACAGTTCAGAATAACGATTACAGTTCAATAGAAATGTTCAGAAAATAGGAAGGTTCAGTT